>JASPKZ010001241.1:1850000-2215000 GCA_030220185.1 Diploptera punctata | reverse complement strand
CCAGCTATCTCTGTCCTACCATGTATTAGATCAATTATCCCTGTCCATTTTAGTTCTCTATCTTTAATATCGTGGTTATTATGATCTAATCCTACCATCTGGTTCTCGGTCTTTCCTTCGTCTCTTAGTTTCGTCATGATAATTTTTTATAGTAATCGTTCTGCTTACTTGTGTACAGCGAGTTTATGCCAATTTAATCCTGTTATTTGTACATCGCTTTTAATGTTCCCTTCTTTTAACATTATACATATTTTATCACTGTAGTGACGTAGAAACGAAAGATAATATATTACTCAACAGCAGTGTGAGATTTGTCAAATAATTTTAACAACTTTCTGTGACAGGTTGTTAGTAACACAAAGTTTCTTACTTCAAGTTAAATTCATTTCTTAATTTCCTCCAAATTAATATTCACCTCGTGCTCTCTGAAGTATTTTCACAGAAAAATGTCTCCATTTTAAATTCTTTGTTGCCAATCGGATCGAAATGACATACGGAATTCATTTTTTTTATTTTTTTCAATTAATAACAGATCGCTACTTTCATTTCCAAGTCGAAGAGAGTTATTTCCGTTTTATTTGTTAAAGCTTAATTTTAAAGGAAATTACTGACGAATACGATCCCATTGTAAACGTAACATCGTGTAAAAACAAGATGTATATTTATTAATATTCTATATTCAGTTAAATTTACCAATAAAATAAAAGCACAGGTTAAAATAAATTTTTATTTTTCGAAAAATGAGATTTTGTAACATTATAAATTGTTTCCTATTCCTTCATCACTAATATTCACGTATTCCTCTATTCTGAAGGGGGAAAATATACATGTGCACCGAAAGTGCACATTTCTATTGCAACTGTTATGTCACGCTTCTGAGTTATACTTCAAGATGTAAGAGTAGTGCCATCCCATCCATGTCTAGCCAGTCTCTTTTTGCTTCCCCCTCCACTGCGCTGTGGATTATGCAGGGTGTGAATTCCCTTCTTTTCTCGGAACTCTCGAACCAGGCTGGAAAAAGAGTCGTCGCCAAGAGTTGAGTCAGAGAAGGCCGCCTTTGTTCCAAGTCCGAGAAGGCCGACAGGGAATCCTGGGGATGGACCCCTAGGCCGTGGCTGGACTGAATACAGCTTAATGAGTGTATGTATGCACGTGTGTTATTGATTTTGATTTATCTTTTTTGTGATGTGATATGTTTATGTTCGACAACAGAGATTATATGTTAATTCGTTAATCATTATTGTTTCAATCATTCTTATCAGTATTGTTAGTTATTATGTTTAAATTATCTTTCTTTAATGCAACTGACTCAATTAAATTAAATATATCTGTCTTAAGTAAAGATGGTTCCTTACTACTTAAGTTTGTATTAGATAGCTGCCTTTATGCTAACTTCCTACCCAATTAAAGCTTACTCAAACTCAAGTTACATACTTTACCTTCCTATTCAATACCTCTCATGATTAGCTTAATTGTTTGCATTAGGAATATATTTGCAGCTAGTTAGAAAGTGTTTACGTTTTCATATCTATAGGCATATATGCTAAAGAGACAGCACAGTAAAGATGAATAAAATTTTGTCTTCTGTGTGCCCGGGCAAAGGTTTGTAAAGGGTAATTATTGTTATTACGAACCACTCTACCATTCGCCCACGGGAACCCACGCATTACGCACATGCACTTGCGAGTGTTCTTAAATTAAGTTGTTAGGTTTCGAGCTGACATAATATTTCATAATGCAGCGTGTTTAAAAATACCTCTAGAGACGCAGAGGATAAAAAAAAAATGTTGCATAGGTAAATAACAGCAGGTAAACTAAACAAACATGAACATGCTAAAATAGGTAGCCATCTCGAAAATAAAAGACGCTATAAATAACTCGAGAAAAAAGATCTGAATCGGCATTTGAACACCAGATTTCCGCTTTACACGCTAGCGATCTACCATTAAGCAATCACAAAGTTCTCTCTATTTAATCTCCAAATCCCTACAAGTATTCAGGAAGTGTACCTAAGTAACTCAATTGTAGAGCGCTAACGCGCAAAGCTGGAGAACTTGGTCCAAATCCCGGCTCAAGTGCAACGTTTTGTCTCTAGTTACAAGACGAATATGACGTGGACGATTGTGATGACCAAAAGATGTTTGGGGACCATTTGGGCCTTACAATATCCTGATATTTGTCTTACAGGTGAAGGAAAAAAAAAACCTGAGCAGAAACCCCGCTCAGAAAACTTAACCTGACAGGGGATCGAACCCGGATCCGCTGCGTACGGGACGACATAACGTCGAGACTACAGCGGAGGAGTGGATTATGTAACTATGACATTATAAGGATAATGCAGTTTCACATTCTGAAGCTTTCTCCATTCTCTTAAGTATTTTGGTTGAATATTCTTTGCCTGAAATATTCGTTTAATGTACACAGTACCATAGACAAGATTGCCTTTTCATATTTTATGGATTCTTAGACGAAAGTCGAGAGGAGAGGAGACGCTGAAGTGAATAGCAATGTCAAATTTCTGTTTCCAACCTATATAGGATAAAACGTACGGTATATCAACATGTGTGCGAAAAATGACTTTTTTCATATATATATGTTAACATCCATAAAAGTCATAGGTATTTACATACCTGTATAGGTTAATAGCAGACAGGCATTATTAAAATAATTGAAGTTAAGAATATATTATTGAAAGTATGAAAATTAGACAAAATAAGAAATACTGTCATAAGAGAAAAAATGAATATTGGTTATTCAATAGTAGATTATATACGGTATAAGCAAGTAAATTGGTATTGGCACGTACGACGAATGCAAGAAGAAAGATTACCCAGGAAAACATTGGAATGGTGTCAACGTGGAAGGAGGAGGAGAGGAAGACCTCGAAACTCGTGGATGCAGGAAATAAGAACTGGAATGAGAGCAAGAGGACTGGAGGACATGGATTGGATGGAGAGAGACAAGTGGAGAAGAAAAATAAAATAATCAATTGAGTTGGTGTTTACTTGACAATCCATATTAAATAAAAATAAAACGTAGTTTTATTTGATTTTCATATTTATTATATAATTCAGTGACAGCTGTTTCGGTACACTGTACCTTCTTCAGACATATTAACAAATTTGTTATATAATTTGTTAACATGTCTGAAGAAGGTACAGTGTACCGAAACAGCTGTCACTGAATTATATAATAAATATGAAAATCAAATAAAACTATGTTATATTTTTATTTAATGAAGAAAAATAAAACTTTAGGCACAGAAAGATGTGTAAACATTAAAATGCTGTATATAAATAAATGAAAATGTTTAATTGTGTAGCAATGTTGAAAATGAAAGACGCTGTAAAACAAACTGAATTAATTCTATAACTGATAACTCTACTTGGTACACCATGCTGAAAGGAGGGCTAACATTGTTTCATCCTCTACATAGGCGTAGATTTGCCCCTAACATATTGATGTGTGTATTTTGAAACACCCAGCATACAGTAACGTGTGGGGGTATAATTAAATATCTCGTAATCTTGTGTTCTACATACTGCGTCTTTGGAACTTCCTAACGAGCAATCTCAACTACTGAATTGAAATTTAACCTAACTCCTCGTACACATGTAATCAATATGCAGCTATCTAATAACAAGTGTTTCTGCTTAGGAAATCCTTTGAGTTTAGATAACTTCCTGAGACTCAACACGCTACCAATTAATTATTTGATGGAATAAGCAATGCATAAAATTACACTAACTGATACAAAAGTTATAATAAGTTACAACTAAATGACTAGTAGAACCCATAAACCGGTTTTTTAATTCACTAGCCTCTATCAGGTAGTTGAATCTAACATTTAAATATAAAATTATGAAATATTTACCTAAAAGGTCCGTCTCCTCAACTTTAAGATTATTTATCTGTAGCGCTTTCGGGGCTAGTGCCATCATCAGCAGGATTCAATACTGGTGTTCCACTGAAGATCTGGAAGAAGGGGGTTACACGTACTGGGTGCGTTTTCATTTATCAGATGGTCGTTGTTGTTAACCGCCTTCAATATTTCTATCTCCTCAAGTACGTTTATCTTAGCTGGATTATATTCTCTGTGCATTGTTATTAAGATTTTTTCAATATTTAACATATGATGTCTTTGAATATAGACGATGCTTCCAATATCCAGTTTTTTAAAATCTATTTAAGTAATATGTTTCTACTTAATCAAAAGTTTACTAACGGTCTATTTCTAAAGAGTTTAAAAACGTTTAAAGCATTTCTACTCCCACACATTCGATCTACATGAATTTTACATCTCAATATCATAGGCTTAATAAACTGATAGTATTAACAAATCTGATAAAAAATACCATTAATAATAATACGACTAACTACTCGTTTTTTTTTGCAAAGTTAAGGTTATCAGGACTTGAATGATGGAAATTATTTTAAAAATTTGAACTAGTTATGAAAAGGAAATAAGAAATAGAAATAATAAAGACAATTTGCAATTGCTTGCCTCAATGGAATATTATGGGATAAGAATATAAGTATTGAAAAGTAAACTTGTCTCCAGATTAACCGACGTTAAACTGTATAATACAGTAATAAGACCGATTGTAACTTATGGCTGTGAAAAATAGGTACTGAAGGAGTATGACAAACAAAAACTATTAATAATGTTGAGTGATTCCGGGTTCTGTGGCCGTGGTCCATAGTTGGTGTTGATACCAGACGTTTCGCCCTCAACTGCGGAGGGCATCTTCAGTGGCGAGTGCTTCTAGGCGTGTTTCCTGGTCGGAAGCTCTACTTAGAGCTTACACTCTAAGTAGAGCTTCCGACCAGGAAACACGCCTAGAAGCACTCGCCACTGAAGATGCCCTCCGCAGTTGAGGGCGAAACGTCTGGTATCAACACCAACTATGGACCACGGCCACAGAACCCGGAATCACTCAACATTATGATTACCGGCCGTGAAAGCCTGCATTCAACCAAAAACTATTAATCTTTGAAAGGAAGATCTTACGGAGAATTTTTGGACCTATTAGAAAAAAGCGATGGCAAATGGCGTATACGAATGAACACTGAATTAAATAACCTAATACGAAATAAAACATATAATAAACCACATTAAAGCTCAAAGACTGCGCAGGTTTGCACATATAAATAGAATGCAAGAAGACAAGCTTGTAAAAAAAGAACATACAAATGGAAACCAATATGCACCAGAACAACTGGACGCCCAAAGAACAGATGTCAGGATGTTACAAAAGATATATTAGAAATGAAAATTGGAAATTGGCCAATCTGTATCCATGATAGATCTAGGTGGAGAACTTCAATGAGGTTGTAGTCGCCTACTAAAGACGAGGAAGAAGAATATAAGTAATAAAAATAAAATCAAAATATATAATACAATTGTTAAAAGCATCATTACTTAAGGAGCAAAACTTTGACAATTTACAACAAAAACAAATGGCAACGGAAATGGATTTTATACGAAGGGCAGCAAAAATGCCAAGAAGAGAAATAAATAGAAACTCAGTTACAAGGGAAAAAATGAAGATTGAAGTCACTATTTTAGATTATATCAAAACTCAGCAATTAAGATGGTACGGACATGTCCAGCGAATGGAAGAGGATCGGCTACCCAAAATGTATTTTGGAATGGAAACCTGAGGGAAGACAAGGCACAGGAAGATCTAAAACCTCCTGGAGTCAGGGAATATGTCTATACATGAAGGAGAAACATCTACAACCAGGAGATTGGATGGATCGAAAAACATTGGCTATTAGGAATCGGACGATGTCAAAAACAAAATCAACCGATGATCTGTGTATCTAAACTAATTTTACTAACTTACTCACTGGCACTATCGAACCCGTAGGTCCATTGCCGCGTGGACATAAGCTCTTCATACATCCCTATCCTAAGCTAATGTTTTACAATCATCCCCTGTAAATCTATTCTTGAAATTATGGTTAATATTAGTCTCACAACTCATTCTTGTTCTACAGACTGGGAGTTTTACCTCTGGTTTTCAACAAGAAGCTTCCTCGATGCTCTTTCCTTTCCAATTCGTTACATATATTCTGTTCATCGCAATCTGCCAAACTCAACAGTTCTTATTATATCTGGTTTCCCATAAAGATCATGTTGCTCAATGATATGTTTGCTTGTCCGTTCATCCAACTTTGGTCCAAAAAAAAAAATCGTAAGAACTTTGTTCTCAAATACTCGTAACCTGTCCTGCTCCCATAAAGTAAGAGTCAATGTTTCGGATCCATGTAATATAGCCGGGAAAATAACAGTCTTATAAATGTTTAATCTATAAATATTTTGATAGCAGTTGGGACCACAAGAGGCTCCTGCAATGCATGCGTTTACAGAATTAATCCTAAGTTTAATTTCTTTGTGCACTTAATAGTGCGTTTTGTCGTACTTATAGCAATGACGACCATGATTGAAAGTTCAACAACCTACATTTCGGGATTGCCAACCTAAATAACTCTACTGTAATATTACATTTACGCCCACGTGCGGGAAGTAAAAACACTGCCTTCACTTTGTGAGTCGTGAATTTATCGATAATTTGGAAATCACTCGTGGCATTACTTTTGAAAATATTATGGACACCCTATCTGGGAAGAGAGGGCCTTATTGCCTTAACTCTGCCAGAATAAAGTATTATTATTATTATTATTATTATTATTATTATTATTATATATTATTATTATCATCATCATCTTTATAGGCAATATGTCAATGTACGTTTAACATCTATTGATTTACTCAGAAGAAAATGTTACTGTTTTTTTAAAAAAACAATTCATAGTGCAATCATTACATTTGCAAACTGTACTTTTATCACGCGCTATTACAAGATATATACATAATTTTACACAGAATCTTTTTTTCTCAAAATGTTTGATGTTTTAAATTATACGTTTTTGCCGAATTTCACAAAGTTGCTAGAAACACCAGGGATTATGGAAACACCACTGAGAGAAAGTTATAAGTATAATTGCCGGTCGTCATAGCCTGCATTCAACTACAACTCACAGATACTAGCAGAATGGGCTGTTAATAAGTGGTCACTTGGTATGAAAAGGCGTTCACCGCTCCTACTCGCATATACGTCCATTCACAAAGAAACAACACAACTGACCAGTGAGTGAATAAGGAAGGGCGGAGCGTCATTTCATATCTAGTGAGCACTTATCATCAGGCTGGTTTAGAGCTTCGTATGTGTTTATCTCATCAGCTGACTGTTATTTACATCCATGTAGCTTTTTCTAAGCATGAAAAATGTAACCACGTGGCACAAGATTAGGTGAGTGTGAAGAGTATTGCGAAAACTTTGTCCAGTTACCTTATCAACTCTTCGTGAGTAGAAACAAATGTTTTTAAAGAGTCGTAATTAGATAATGCAAGACACATTTCCTTTTAATCATGCAGTAGGATTCAGCTATGATAGACATAACGGAGATGGGGCTGTGGACAGCTTTTATTTTTGTATAGAATATTACTCTATGCAAGATGTATTTCTTCACAATATTTGAGTAGATTTAGATTTATTTAGATTTAGATTTATTTTTATTTAGCCTGGTGGAGTTAAGGTCATGTGGCCTTCTCTTCCACTCACCAGGACAAACATATATTACATCAGAATATAACAATCACAATTAACTCTAATATTAAATACTAAATAAAAATTTGATCAAAAAGATAATATCTAAATTACGATCTATAATGCAACCAGTTAATGTTGGTTGAAATTAAGACTAAAACTAATAATAAAGTGTATACAAGCAAGACATGTTAAATTGTCCCTGTCTAATGTTTATAAAAAGCAAAGAACAATAATGAGATATAGAAAACTAATTTTACGTTTGTACAATATTTAAAAACAAAACTAAAGAAAATATTTGTTAATCTTAATATTATTTTCATAAATAATTAAATTTATTAATTGTTAAAAGAATACTATCAGTGAGGTGTATAAGTTAGTTTGTTATGAAATGCAGAGGGTAAAGCATAATTTTCCTTGGCCTTTCTTGACTTCTTTTTCACCGAAACTGCGATGGTGATTTCTGTGTGTCCAATTGTAGTTGAGTAGTGGAAATGATAGAAAAAGACTCCTGTTATGATCCGTTGAGAAACATGCATTAGCACTACCGATCAAGTCAACTCAAATGGTCATCATCTAGCGTGAGGTCACGTGGAACACTGTACGGGCTAACAGGCATCATGTTCAGGTCATCTGATTGAATTTTGTGTCATCATGGTTGATCAGGCATGCATAGGAATATGTCTCTGATGGAACGAAAGAGCCCAATACAATGTGGTGATAATGAGTCATTTAAAACTGTCATGGAATGAAAGAGGAGGTCGAAATTAACAACTTTTTTTAACAATTTTTCCTTTAGGGATGCAATCAGTGTGAATCAGCCAGGAGTTTGGAGCGAATATGATTTACGTCGGTCAATGTTGACATTGTGTTTTATGGATTAATCTGTTTCTGTGCAAAGACGACCAATATCGTGCTTTCGGCAATGCATAAGTCGTCCGTGTTCTCTACAACTTCGATTATCATAAGTAATGCTACAAGTGATTTCCAAATTATCGATAAATTCACGTCTCACGAAGTGAGGAGTGAATTTATCCAGAGAATTTGGAAATCAAGAGTGGCATTTGTCAGGACTGTTTAACGAATAAGATTAAGCTGTTTACTCATAAATCATTATTTAAATATAGTCATTTAAAAATAATTATATATTTAATGTAAACGGTGATAGTTGAAAACAAATAAGAAATAAGAACCAGATCATATTTATTGCAAAATATAATCGTAATATTGTAAGAATGAACCCTAGTGGAGAAGAAATGAAACATCATTACAGGATATTAATTAATTTCTGATGTCCTATGATGTAAATATGTCAATTACATTTTTCTGCAAAATTAATTCCTAGGAAATAATAGGTTTAAGAAAGTGCAAACAGTGTTTGTTTATGGTATAATCAGTTTTTACGAATGTTTTTCTATTATATCTCGCAAGCAGAATCTGGTTACATCCGTGTACTATATATACAATCTGGGAGCCCATTAATAAAATCAAAGCGATAAATTGAAAGTGATAAAATCGAGGTGAGAAACGACTGCGATTGGTTGTAAACCAAAATTCATTGAAATGTGATTGGTCATTGACTGCCATTTGGGGCATGAGTTAAATAGCCACCTAGAAACCTTCTGCCATTTATTAATGTGTCAGACAACTACGGGATGCAGATGCCATATTTGTGTTGACGTAATTAACGAGCAATTTCTATAAGTAATGCATGAAAATTGTAAATGAAAACCGCACTTGTTAATACGCAGATCTATAAAATATCCTAGCGAGAAAACAGTCGATATAAATACAACAAAATAGTCCTTCACCTTGTCCTCTGTTTTCATCAGTCAAACATTAGAAACAATCATTTTCACAATTCTGTAGAGTTCACTAGAGTAATATTGTATGTTGCGTACAGTTATATAACTGTTCTTGACGTTTATTTGTTAATGATTTCATTTATACTTTTGTTTAAAGTTCAACAGGCTATAATGTAGTTAAGTTAGGAATCGAAATGTTTCGTAACTAGATCATTCCAATGCGAAGATGTCGGTTGCAGTGGGCTAATGGTAATGTTCCTTGCCTCTATTTCCGAGGACGCGGGTGGTCGAAGGATTCTTAGGATGGAAAAATCCAAGGAACAAGTATCCGGGAAGGAATTTAAAAGCCATGGGTCTCGAGTATGAAGATTTTCAGGCTCGAAAAAGAACCGCAATACTGGATAAAAAGGCCTGTATGCAAAATTTGACCTGAATTTATCCATCCAAGTAATACCTTAGTTGCCTACTAGATGTGTCATTGTGGCGACGTGCTAACCAGATGTCACTCGTTAACACCTGTACGTAAATAAGCGTAACTATATTAGCTTAGTTAAGAAACTCCCTCTAGGGAGCACCCATGTACCCACGTGGGACGTACAGAATGCGAAGAAGATAAGTGTTTCTTTAAATAAATATATGTCCACCGCTCTGGTCTCAAGGTAGCGTGCTGCTTTGTCACGCATCAGACCCGGATTCAATCTCCGGTAGGGACAAGTTTCCTAGTGAGTTTTTTTCGGGTTTTTCCCTCACCTGTAAAACAAATGTCAGAAACCTTCACGGCCCAAACGGTGCTCGAACATCATCTGGCCATTATCATCATCATCATCATTATATGAATGTTTAGTATGAATAGTGTTTCTTGTTTTAATATTGTTGTCGTCTCGGAGGTGGCCTTGACATTGAGCTGATCACTCATAAGGGGAGGCCCTCCATGTTCTTGTGTGATCAAAAAAAAAAAGAATGTGTGTGATCCATAGTTAATATCCCTCTGACGACAGGTCGTGTCTCTGCCCGGATGGCGTGTGACACGTATAATGTGGGAGTTAAACTAAGAAGAAAAGTAATAAATCTATTTTCATGTAATAAAATGAACGGATAAGGTGTATAAACCGTCGAACATGAATTCTTCTGTTATATAGAATCGCAGTGCGCACGCGCGAGTTGCAGGAGTTGCTGTAATGGTTAATGTAGCTTCCGGTAGATGGCTCTGAAGTCGGCGTCACCAACTTTGGGAATAAATTCCCAAACGCTAAAAAAAAAAATAGACGTAAACTAACTTCCCAGTTCCTAACCTGACAAAACAATTTACATGCATATTATTTAACAAACTATAAACTAATTTTAAGTACACCAACACTAAATATGGCTTCGAATTATTTTCAAATGTTGTTAACTGCGATGTGAGAGTCTCCTGGCGGATGTTACATGAAGCATTTCCGCGCCTGTAGAATTCGATGTACAATATTCGCGTAATTTAGGAATATTTAAAAATCGTAAGAAATGTTTATAAAGTGGTTCTCAAATGTTTAAAATAGTACCAAAAGTTATTATAAATGGTTGAAAAGTGTTTAGTGCATCAGTGGCATAAGACTATTACATGGAAAATTGTGTGCGACGGTTTATAGACCACAGCCAAATGAACTTCCCTCTGGAAAGAATGTCATTTAATAGAGTTACGTATAAGGCCTACTTTCATTTGGAAGCAGGATATTGTGTGTAACCATAGGGAGTTTTTTTATACTTGTGGAATTGATATTCACTTCTACAGTATTGTGTTGAGAATCTGTATGTAGCAGTGCCAAAGGCTTATGGCTCCCATTGGTGCTGTAATATCCATTTCAGAGGTATCACTGAAACTCAATACAATTCACTTTTCTCCCACGTGACCAGTTGTTATTTCGCGACAGAAAATCTTTAAGTCATATGTGAAACTTGCATGAAAAAAAAAATACAGATTGCAAAGTTGTGATTTTTAGTTCAACTGTCACAGCAAGAAAACTGACAGCTGCAGCCTATTGAAGATATTTATTTTTATTTTTTATAAGATATGCAAACGACAGTTATATTTATTTATTTATTTACTAATTTTACCTGAAGGCCATAAGGTCTTCTCTTCCATTTCACCAGGGTGAAATTATACATACATAACATTTATGAATTAACTACATGTTGATTAATGATACATAATAGATATAGGCTACACAATATAAAGTTGATAAGGGAAAGAAAGAAAACAATAATAATAATAATAATAATAATAATAATAGTAATAATAGTAATAATAGCTGCAGGATACACACTACTAGATCACAAAAAAATTAAGATATCTTAGAAGAATTACACATGGAACCTTTAGAAAACAAAATTTTTGATTATCAGTCAAGATGGATGCAACATGTTCATCGAATGGATGATCACAGGATACCCAAACAAATGTTAGGATATCAACCTGCAGGAAGAAGAAGACCAGGACGACCACTCAAAATACTTCTGGATGGTGTTTCTCTTGAGGCCAAAACAGGTCAACAAATGACCTAAATTTGTGAATGTACTATGATGATGATGATGATGATGATGATAATAATAATAATAATAATAACAATAATAATAACCTGTAATTAGTTGAAATAATTGGCTTGGTAAGAAAAGTTTAAAATATAAAGGAATAACAAAAGAAAAAATGGAACACGGTTATATATTATATTGTCTAAGGAAATATGAAGTGAGTTTTGTTTTGAACTGTTTTTGAGTCGGACAGTCCTTGATATACGATGGGGGAGGTAATTCCAGAGTCGGGTGGCTAAAACATGGAAGAAGAATAGTGAAAAGTTCGATGTAGAGGACAGCTAGAGTTAAATTTTGTCTCGATCGCGAGTCTAAGTTATGGTGGGAGGATAGCGAATGGAAGCGAGTAGAAATATAAATGGGTGGTTGTCAATTACATGAAAATATAATATGCAAATTTCAAATAAAAATTAACGCCAAGAAAAAACATGCTTGTTTAAAAATCAGGGCAGAATATTGTGACTAACATGATGAATGATCATTTTAAAACAGGACACGTAGGAAAATATGAAGTAAAATCATCAATGACAAACGATAATCGCTTGAAATAAAGAAAATAATATAATTAGCTAAGGAATAAATAATGAAAAGAGAAATGTATTTACAAATAAAAGCGCAATATACTCGTAGATAAGAGGAAACAATTTATTCTAGGTTTATGATGTTGTGCGCCTGTGAAAGTTTGACCCTGATATAAAGGGATTGGAAATAACAGAAATATGGTTGTGGAGACTATTAATAATGATAAAATACACAGAGAGGAAAACAAACAAGCAAATACTGGATGAAATAAATTAATAGATATTAATCATCGAAAGGATAGAGGAATTTCTTTCTCTGGCCACATATTTTCTTACAATAATTGTCTTTAAATATTTTTGAAGGCAACATCTTGACGAAACAATTAAGGCGAAAATCAAAAGACCGGTTTAGGAGAATATAACAGAAAATATAGAATGCCAAGACTCTCATGAAATAGCTGAAAGACGAGAAGAAGGTTTACCTAACAAAGGATTGCCTTTAGAAAAAGATGATCAGTGTAATTAACTTTTGTTTTTATTTTCTTTAAAATGCAGTGTTAATATAACAGTGAGGACTATTGTGTTTAGGTCATGCATTTTGTGGAAGTTTTAACGCTTTCACGCTCAGGAACAAAACTAACATATATAGTAATGCAGCTGAATGCGACTTAACTTAGATCCATATTAGATACGCTTAAGACTCTATCGACAATAAAGAATAGAAGATGGTTGAAAACTGATAAACGAAATAAAAATGAAAATAAATGATTCTAAGTTCAAGTTTCATAAATACAGTTCCGTTAAACACTGACAGGTTATTCGTCAGTGTCACACTTCAACATAATTTATTTATGACTACACATGACGTCAGAAGAGACAATATAGTTATTATTATTGTGTTTTCTTTATGTAATTGTAATGTTATTGCTATTGTGTTATTACTTAATTGTAATATTATTGTGTTTTCTTTATGTAATTGTAATGTTAATGTTTTTAGTGTATAATGCTATTGTGTTATTATTTAATGGTAATATTTTTATTGTGTTTTCTTTATGTAATTGTAATGTTATTGCTGTTTTTGTTTATTTTTCTTTACACTAGTACCAATTATTACTTTATTGTAACGGACTGTCAACAGCACGTACGGCTTACTGCCCGTGCGATCCATATTTGTAAATAATATTGTAAATATCTTACTTTTTGTCTAATAAAGTCCTACTACTACTACTAAGTTTTTCTTCAGAAACAGTGTTGTTTTTTTTGTTATGTATGAAATGTAATAAATGTTAATAGTAATAATAATAATAATAACAATTAAGTAATTCACTGGCACTATCAAACCCGTAGGTTCATGGTCGCGCGGACATAAGCTTTCCATACATCCATATCCTGAGCTAATGTTTTCCAATCATTCCCTGTGCAATCTACTTCCCTCAAATCAGAGTTAATGTTATCCTTCCACCTCATTCTTGGTCTACCAACTGGGTGCTTTCCCTCTAGTTTTCCTACAAGAAACTTCCATGCATGTCTTCAGTTCCTTATTGCCACATGTCCTGCCCATCGTAGTCTACGAGACTTAACTGTTCTTATTATATCAGGATTCCTATAAAGACCATGTAATTCACTGTTATTTAGTCTCCTCCATTTATGTGTCTGTTCATCTCTCTTTGGTCCAAATAATAATACTAATAATTTTTTCCAACTGGCATATTTCAAGTTTTAAGAATTATAAAACAGTACCAAAATGAAAGCAGATGATGATACTTAAGTTATCGAAAATCCTCCTATAAAACAACACTGCAAATTATTGAGGATGACTGAGATATCAGGTACTGTTTTCCAATTGTTAAAACTTTAACACAGTGTCCTCATCGGAGTTCCGTAATGTATCTTAAAAATCCTATTGGCACATTTCATACCATAATCCTTCGTATTCCATTCAACCAATAAAGCAATAGGCCTATGTACAAAAATGGATTATACAGGCATAATGTGAAATCGATTGTCGAAATAACGTTATATATTACTGATACAAAAATGCACTTAAAATAAGTGTAATAATTTTAATAACGTCGGTAGTTTTAAATATATTTATAAATATTATGTAATTTATTAAATAACTCACAACATTACCATAACATTTGACCCTACTACAGATAGTTCAACAATTAATCAATTATTGATTGAAAGACGCTTTTCTCTCTGAATAAATTGCTTGGAGGTGGTATTATAAGTAATGTCTTCATATTACATATTTTACTCAAATAATATGATTTGCATTAAATTTTAAGTGGATACTAAAACATTTCAACAAAGTGTTATCTTGATTTAGCTAAGTTTTCTTTTAAGTTGTTATAGTTGGATCCAATTATTTTTAAAACATTCTCAATGGCGAACTGATTGATTGATTGATTGATGGACGTGCATATTTAACATGTATGTCAGTGCTGTAATAAGACGATACGGGAGCATATAATTACGTAAAATATTTTACAACGGTCATATGCTCAATCACGTGGTACAAAAAGAAATTAAACCGATCGATTTAAATGAGACATTTAAAATATTGATATTTCAATCCTCCAAACTAACTTCGCAGACTATAATAATTTTTTTGCGCGATAGTGCGTTTGTCGTAATTACAGCAATGGCGACCATGATTGAAAGTTCAACAACCTACATTTCGGGGTCGCCAACCTAAATAACTATACTGTAATAAAAATAATTATAGGTTACTGTAATATTACATATTACAAAACCCGTCAAGGAAGTAAAACCCCTGCACCCTACGTATACTACATACAATGTATAGCCTATACAAAACATATAAAAAAAAGATAGTGTTAATATACATTATACGAAATAAATCACTGCATTTTAAATGAACTGGACTTTATTTGAAACAATATATAACAATATATAGGGTAGTTCCGGGTGAGATGGCCATACGGGTGTGATGGCCATAGCTTCTATTTTATGTTGGAATGACCGGATGTGAAAACAACTTGGTAGGTGGTATGCTTTTGACTCTAGTAACCGATTGTTGAACACGTGGGGCAGTTTCGTGTTACAAGTCGGCGATTTTTTCCTAATTATTGTTTTGTAACTGCTCAGATATTTTGTGACCATCAAGAGAAGTGAACATAAGTGCAACGTTGCTGCAAAATAATTCTCAGCAACTTATTTTACGAGGTAAATGGAACTTCTGTGATTAATAGGAAGTTAATATTTCTTATTTAATCATCTCCTGTTTTTTTCCCGCACTATGGCCATCTAACCCTTAAACATGGGGGAGATGGCCACCTACTTTCAGGGAGAGTTTGCCAACTGTTTAAAGACGCATTTTTGTTGATTTTTTTTTAGTTTTTGTTTTACTGCCTCAGCGGTGTAGTGTTATAGTATTTATTGTTAGTTAATTTTATTAATTTGTATATTAGTGGGAGTTGGCCTTCTGTTTAGCAAGTCTACCATCCCAAAATTCCTGGTTTCGATTGCCGGCTTTTCCTTAGAATTACTTTCAGGTAGTTGCTTGATATATACTGGCATATACCCTTAAAATCCCGATGCCATTCCTGACTATGCATTAATCAATTCTACTGCAAGTGAATCTACAAATGCAGAGAGAAAACAGCATGATCAATGTCAGGATACGAGGATTCTAATTCTGCTACTCCTGGATGAGCCACAACCGAGCACTTCCAAATCTAACGTGGAATACATTCCTACGAAATTTCTGTCACCGGCACCATCCTTATGCAAATTTCCATCAAGAAAAAGGCCAAAGCTTCACGCTACTCTCTTGACTTCCCCGAGAACATAGAAAAAGTGAGGTTTAAATCTACAAAATTGGCAACGGGCGTAAATCCTTCAGTAAGCAGGTTTCGAAGCTAACATTTCTTAGAAAACGATCAATTTCTAGCAGCAGCTCCAGCTCTGAAGAAAGAATCGTATTTAACGACGAGTCCAGCAATGATGAATTTGTTGATCTCAGCAACGAATGTGTTGGTTGTGGCGAAGACTACGACAATACAAAAAAGGCAGTCGACTGGATTCAGTGTATCCGTTGTCAAGGTGGCTCCATGAAACGTGCACTACTTTTATTGGTGTTTGTTTGCTTTGTGGAAAAGTGATAACTAGGAAAAACTGAAATAATTCACTTGTTTATGGAAACATTTCCTTCGAAATTGATTGAAGATATTTTATTTGTATTTTAATGCAAGAAAAGTTTTAAATTTTATGAAACAATTAGTTTTTAAAAATATTTTATATGTAGGCCATAAATGTAAATGCAATAAAGAAATAGATCTATTTTAATAACTTTTGAGTGTATTTAATGACTTCAAAACTGAGTAATCAACACACTCTACCCTATGGCCATCTCCCCCTGGCAACTAGGGACAGATGACCAGTGTATTGTTTTTCAATAAGTTGGGTTTATTACTCTGAATAACAATATTTTATCATAAACACAAGGAATTATGTAGATTTACCTTCAGTAACCCCCATTAAACTTTTGTTCACGTAATTATCCTGCAAATCTTCCATATTCTGAAACATTAAAAAAAGTATGGCCATCTATCCCGGACTTACCCTACGTACTTGCCGCCATTTTATCACTAATTGGTGTCACGGTCTCCTGTACTTTCAATTAATAAACATTGCCCACATGTTAACGTTACTCAATTGTTTATAATGAACGCAAATATTAAAGTAATCCCACTACAGGCCTCGGGAGGCCCTTGGGGTAGTAGGAGGTTAAGGCTCTCACTTTTTCTAGACAATCGGCACTTAATGCCAGCCGGGTTGTCAGCCCTGCGTGACGGCCGCCTTTACCCCCAGAACAAGTGTCTGGTACTCATTTCCGTTAGAGGCTGAGTCGACCCCAGGGCCATAGTGCCGCCAGAAGGTTTTGGTCAGTTCAAAAATCCTGACCCACCGGGACTTGAACCCTCGACCTTCCGACTTGTAGCGCAGTGCCTTAACCACTACGCTACGGCATGCCCCTATGCAAGACAGACGATGGACAGCAGAATCGAACTGTGAAATGCGGCATGTCACTACCAGACTGGCAGTCCATGGCTTCCATCACAAGATATGCTGCAACAAGACATTTCATGAACCTAACGACATGTGCATATATGTTTTGTGTTCACGAAAATGTCAAAAGTACCATATTTTGAATTGTAAAAAAGACTTAAATCGATCAGTGCTTATAGCAAAGACAATTAAGGACTTCACATGTAATATCTGCACGGCTTGTGCACATTTCTCCTTTATTATTATTATATCAAAACTGACGTTAGTTTTCTTCTACCACGTCACATTTTTCTCTACACAGTATGATAATGTGATCACTCTCCGCGGACTCGAGCATGGATCATAGAAGCACTATTGCTCTCCTATTCACCGATACAAACCTTCTCTAGTGGATCCTATTTTCGAACGAGAGAAAGCGTGTTTCTGCAATACTTTAATAGTGATGATGGATTTGTGTATTGCCATAACGTAGATGGTTCAATGGAATAGTTGGGGATTTCAAACTTAACACAACTGAATGGCGACTGTTTATCGACTCAAAGCGGAGCTTGAAGTATGTCCACAACGGAAATGTATTTGGTTCAGTCCCTATAGGCCATTCACTTCGTTTGAGGAAAGAATATAAAAACATACAGAGTCATTGAGTTGTTGTAATATCACTTGCACCACTGGACCATTTGTGTTATCTTAAAATAGTCGGCTTCCTTTTTGGACAATACGGATATATCAAACATACTTGAATATCTGCTTTTTGTGCATGTGGGACAACAGAGCTCGTGGGAAGGATGGGGTGCAGTCAAATTGGCCGCAAAGATCTGACCGGAAACCTGGTGAATCAAACATTGTACATCAGCCACTTATAGAAAGAAAGAACATTGTATTTGCACCTCTACATATCAAATTGGGTCTCATGAAACAATTCTGTAAAGCTTTGCTAATTGAAGGAGACTGTTTCAAGTATCTTATTTCGGCATTTCCGAGCCTGTCATTTGAAAATAAAAAGGCCGATATATTTTGATGGTCCACAGATTCGGCAGTTAGTTAAAGATGAACACTTTATCGGAACAATGTCAGAAAGTCGAAATAATTCTTGGTTAGCATTCAAAAACATTTTTAAATACTTTCTTGTAAATACACATGTACAGCATTACACCAAAATTGTCCAGCACCTCTTGGAATGCTTCAAAATGCTTGGTTGCAAGATGATCATCAAGTTGCATTTTTACATAGCCATCCTGCTAACTTCCCGGAAAATTTTGGTGCAGTGAGTGATGAGCAGGGTGAGCGATTCCACCAACATTTTACAGTCATGGAGGCACGGTATCAAGGTAGTTCCCCATTTGTTGTTCACCTCAAACGAAAATGTAAAAATGGCTCTAGTTATCGCAATTTTCGATGTTTCACAACAAAACTCAGAATATTCTATCAACTTAAACTGAGATATGTACTGTCCAAAAATCAGCAAAATCCGACCCTCAGAAGTGGGGATTTACTTGAAATCCGTAAATAAAAACTGCCTAAACAACGACACTGATTTTGATGAAAATAATTGTGTTTGTTTGAGTCGGTCTCTGGATGTTTTAAACTCACAACTGGATCCTCTAAAACAATTAGGTGTAGGATTTTCACATGAAGTGAACATTTTAAATCGCTCTAGTAGAAACAATATTTAATGTTTCACAACGAAACTCAGTATATCCTATTAAAATAAACCGAGTTGGATATTATCCAAAAGTGAGTCAAAACAGACAGTCAGAAGTGGTAGTTTACTTGTAATCCGAAAATTAAAAACCGCCCAAAATGACTGAACCTATTTTGATGAAATTGTGTGTGTGCGTGTATGGGTCCCTGGATGGTTCGGATTCACCATTATTGGACTCGGTAGATGGCGCTGCGATCGAGTAATATGATTTTTTATGTCAGATATATAGTCATCTGCATTACCGACATATTTCATGCGACAACAATGTCACGTCATAGTGCATTGCCTCCTGGGCCACAACAGATGGCAGTGAGGAGTTATCCTGCGAACGTATTAATTAGTGAATTCTGTGGTAAAAAAGTAACTTATATTTTATCGTCCGACCATGACACGAGAATTGAACGTTCGGGCAAGATAACGTCTGCCGGGTCCGCTAGTTATGAATAAAAAATAGTGCGACCAATTGTTTTTACATATTCTGTTACCATCCGAAATATCGAATTGTAAATTAATGCTTTGAACTTTAATGAAAATCTACTACGCTGTTCATTTATGAGGAAATATTTTACAGATATTACTTATTTTGTATTTATAGTTTTTATTTGCAAATAGAAGTTCAGTTGGCAAACAGAAGGATCATTAATATCTTCATAGCCGTTGGCGTGTTTTATTACTCAGAGTACGTCGAAAGAAATGTTCATTATAAATGAAGATTTGTTGTCCTCACAATCTATCACTGTCTGCAAATAAAGTATAACTTCATATCTGTCCATAGCTTCCAAGTGCAGATCTTATCGTTATTAAGAAATGCATACTGTTTTATATATTGTGATTGCCTTCAGACCGAAAGAGTTAATAACTATGAAATACCGGTAACCGCCATCAAAGACCGAGAAGAACAATTGCTTAATTGTTCACGAATTCGTTTTCATTTGAAACTAGCTAACACCCGGCCTGAGTTGCTACGCCTAAAGAAATTAAAATTAATGTGGTTTAATGTTTAGTTGAATAAGTGGAAGTAAAAATAATAAAACATTTATAAAGTAATTATTTTAAAATACCCGGCGTTACCCGTTATTGTGAGTTATCCGTAAAAGAATACCCGCCAATAACAGTCGTGTTTCACCTCGCTCTTTATCGACTTCTCTTTATCGGCTCCTGCTCTTGTGATAAAGAAAGCTCCTCCTTTTTAATGTTCTGAACAGGTCAAAGCATTATTTTTCTCCAACAAATACATTGAATATAGCAAATAATGAAAAGATTCCTTGATTTTACTGAGTTGTTTACTACAAATATAAATGAATAACCCGTAATGTTGATTATGATATATAGTTTGACGTGTTTCATTATTTCTCCACTTGGGTGCACTCTTACAATATTGCGATCTTATTTGGCAATAAATAATATGATCAATCAGCAGTGAATGAACATAACCTCACATTTCTGATTTGTTATCAAACATCACCGTTTACATTAAATATATAAATATTTTAAAATAACTATAGCTAAACAATGATTTGTGAGTAAACAGCTTAATTTTATTCGTTAAATAGTCCTAACAAATGCCACTCTTGATTTCCAAATTCTCTAGATAAATTCACTCGTGGCATTACTTATGAAAAGTAGTCTATAGTTTATAACTTAGATCTAATGTGATTTGAGAGGCTCCTTTTCAAGGCGACGACGTAGCGCATTTGGTCACTGCAATACTTTTCAAGCCTAAACCTGACTGCACCGTAACTCAGGCATTAACTGACAGCCGTCACGCCAGAACTGAAAATCCGTGGCGATTGTCTAGAAAGGTACGAGCTTTATTTCTTACTATCCCATGCAACATAAAGGGTCACTACACCGGACCAGTTAAATGTCCTAAATATTAGAAAGAAAAGCCGCCACCTGCCAAAAACTGCATACCTTTAATAACACAATCAGAGAAAAACACCGATCAAACACAGCTCTACAGCTTTGAATTTCCCGACACTTAAAGCAAACTCAGACAAAGAAACAAAAAACATATCACACAAAGGAAATCTCAAAATCACCGATGAAAAAATCAAAACAACTACCAAAAAACTAGAAAATAACAGATGAGAAGCTCAACGCACTAAAATAAGAATTAATTAAATTCTTTCTAACAGTCACTAACAACTTAACAGACAATTCTAAAAAACCATTACTCAAAACCATAGCCAAATGCACAGCCAAAAAAAGCCCTAAAAAAGGAAAGTTAAATTCGTCCCATCTGAAACACATATAGACATTATTTCAGAAAATGGCTGTAATGAATAACCCAGTAAACACAACTATCACAGAACTTCAAGAAACCTTCACTACTCAACACAATTTCACCTAACACCTAAATAAACTCACAAAATCAAATACATCTAAGAAAACATACATAAATATATCAAACACATAAACGGAACACTCAATAACATCAAACAATAAAATAAAACATACACACAAACTGACAAGCTTAAGCCTTTTTCTTCACACCTATAAAAACAATCCATAAAACCTCTGATTATGAAAGGAGCTCCAGTATGGGTGGACCTGGACGCTTTTCCAAGCTGCTTCTCCCTTCCACGCCGGACAATTTGTGCAAAAAAACATCGAAGCTTAACATCGAACTAAAATAAAATTTCAGAACAAAGGACGAGGACAGCAAAAAAAGACCCTCATCTATCCGGAGTCCTTTAAACGACTCAAAGTTTATTGTAGTCTATTCTTACCATGTAAATGCCCTTCTACGGACTGTAATGAGGGTTAATTTTACCCTTTACTTTCACCTTCATTTATCATTATCCAGAGCATAAATTATATAACATACCATATCGGCAATGGTACGAAATATGTCAAATATATATTTTTGTGCCACAGACTTGATTATTTTAAAATTTCAAATGAGGAATAATATTTTAAGATTGATGTTTACAGAATTCTTATTTCCAATTGCACTTCAACTCCGCTTCATAACCAACTGCTTACTTGTGTTTGGAGTTAAATCTTGAGTTTGTTCTCGCAGAGTGAAGAGATGGCTTACTACTTCGGTATTTGAACGCTCACGATCCACTTACCCCAGTAAATAATGCTATGGGCTACACTGCGAGACCTTATATGACTGTTTCGTAAGCACAGCACAAGCAAAAATAGTGAAATCGTGGTACCTTAATGTAGGAATTAAAAAAATCTGTTCTCCTCTTTAATAACATTAGACATACAAAACATTCTTCTGGAAAACCTGTTAATTAGAAACACATTTTCATTGTGTTTAGTTCTTTATTCCCTAATCTCAAAATATTTTTGAAACTTACTTCGTTTACACCCTGTGTATTTATTGAAACTAATTTAATTTTCAATTATGATTTACACTAAAACTTGTTTTTCTACATGTTAATGTAATCAGTCACTTATTTTTACTTATACATCCGTTCGCCGCCCGGATCTTAGTTTCTCGGGGGAGATATTTAAACATTAGATCACTTTTTGGGTTACTCAAGAAAATAGAGGGCCTTCCCGAAGGAATTATCACTTCATTCCAGGACTTCATTTCAGATAACATTAGCATTAAGACGAAACACACCATTCACAATAAGTATGGCGAATATGAAAATTATTATTACCAAGGCCAAATGTTGTTTGGGGACCGTTTGGAACCTTAATGTTTCAGTAAATGTGTCTTACAGTTGAAGAACAAATCCGAAAAATTACTCATGAAATTTGTCTCGACTGGGGATGGAACCCGGGTTCACTGCGTATGGGACAGCAACGCTACTCCGAGACACACTAAAATGTAAATGCTTCCATCTACTCAAGCTCCATATAGCCAGTATTGTGAGCATGATAATTTATATTTTTCATATAAATATTTATTCAATCATCTGGTGGAATAACTCCGCTATGGCCGGTTACAAGCTCGGATGAGAAAAGAGATGGGGGAGGAGTAACAACCTCGTTAAAAAAACAGAGTTCAGTTGGCTCCGACTGATCGTACTCTGTAAGTGCCCCTAGCCAGGGTTACGATGAAGACTTCAAGGGCAGAGTCGGCGCAGATGGAGTCCTTCAACACGGCGGATCTGGCGGAAGAGGCAATCCTATCTCTAAGGGAAATAGAGAAACGCTGTCTTGCGGTGAAGAAGGATCTTGAAAGGCTATGGGATATAGAAATTTTCTTGGTCCTCCAGGTTGAGGGTTTATGCTGTGGGCCAGCTCCTCACGCATTAAAAAAAAAACATAGAATGCTAAAAGACTAAATCAGTCAAAGTCGGACAGGATCGTAGGCTTTGGAGGCTTGACACGGGAAGACGGCAGCAGCTGTAAAAACCCGAAAATAGATAGATCTGGTGGGATATATTCAACAACTATTTAGGTTCATATTATATTGAAAATACACCAACATTATGTTAGTTTTGGTAATTTCGATAAATATCCACTTGTTCGCTTTATAACAATTACGTCCCTGTTTTAAGTAGGTTATATTTTAAATATTTCAAAATTATTATTGTAGATTGTTCACATAAACATTTAAATGGAAATATAAATGACAAAGTACTGATACCTTCTCAATAACATCAATTAAAAAATACAATTTGCTTCGCTAAATTCAGCACATTTTGGTCAGTTGTCGAAATAAAGCGAATGAAAGGCCATCGAACGAACCACATGTATAGTATGAATGATCATCCATTGAACCACATGTGTAGTATGAATGATCATCCATTGAACCACATGTATAGTATGAATGATCATCCATTGAACCACATGTGTAGTATGAATGATCATCCATTGAACCACATGTGTAGTATGAATGATCATCCATTGAACCACATGTGTAGTATGAATGATCATCCATTGAACCACATGTGTAGTATGAATGATCATCCATTGAACCACATGTGTAGTATGAATGATCATCCATTGAACCACATGTGTAGTATGAATATGATCATCCATTGAACCACATGTGTAGTATGAATGATCATCCATTGAACCACATGTGTAGTATGAATGATCATCCATTGAACCACATGTGTAGTAATGGTAAACTGATTAAAACCAAATTTCAATATCAAACGTTTTTAAGGAATAACGAATCAGCATGCAGAATATTTCAACAACGAAACTTTACGTAATTAATTAATGGTAATCAGCAACTAAAAAAACTTAATTATATAGCCTATATATGTTAGTATGCGGATATTTGGATCAGAATGTGTCATCAAAATACGGATTTAAAATTATTAAATCTACATTTCCATTTAATATTAACCTTTACTGAGACTACGTCATCGCAGAGTCTGAAATACGTTTCTTTCAGATTACTGTTAATCTACCTTCTTTGTTATTAAAACCGTAGTCTTATTCAGGATAATTCGCTTCTTGTAAGAAACAAAAGAGGGAAAACCAAGAATGAAGTGGGAGAATAACATTAACCATGATTTGAAGGATGTAGATTATACGGGGGATGATTGGAAAACATTGGCGTAAGGAGAGCTTATGCCCGCGCGGTCATGATCTACGGGTTCGATAGAGCCAATGAGTTAGTTAGTTCAATATTTTTGTGAAAACACGTGTTCTTAAGTTTGCAGAAAGAAATGTCAGCAGATATTAAAGAACAACAAATATAATTGAAATTATGTCCTTTTTCCGTAGTCGTTTTTTGTAAAAAAAAAACTTGAATCTGTTTGTAATTTAGTTGTTTATGTGCCTTATTTATTGCTTGAAATATGCTGTTATAGAGGGACTTTTGAGCAGATAATACTTTAAGTTGAAACCAATCATACAATAATATTTCCTTGCCAATCACTTTTTCCCAGAAGGGAAATGGATTTGTTGGTTTTGTGACATCCTTAAAGTCGCTAGCTAAATATATTGTAATGATTGTTAGAAAAACAGAAAAATGTAACTTTGAAGTCTTTAGAGGGAGTCTCACTGAAGCCATGCAGTTTCTGGTTAGGCAACCATATAGCCGTCGAGGTAGGCGGTAAGCACTGAATGGTTTCGTAGGTCGAAATAGGTGTTGGTGAATTGTTCATGTCAATGCAACTAATACTGAAATAAATTATATAAAATATTTTGAATGTAAGTTATACGATCAAAAGATTTCTGTAAGGAAAACGAAGACCATGGCTTTTAGAGGAAGAGATCCAGTGAGAACCAAAATTATTTTAGAAAATCAAAGTATAGAACAGGTGTCTAGTTTCAAATATTTGGGCTGTGATGTTGGCTACAATGTGGAAAGAGATATTGACTCCAAAATAAATAAATTTCAGATGGTGTGTGGAACAATACAGAGAACATTCAAAAATAAAATTAGAAAAGAAACCAAGATAAAAATGTATAATGTTATGGCGGTTCCCACAATATTGTATGGATGTGAAACTTGGGCTCCAGTGAAAAGACAGAAGGATAGAATACAGACGGCAGAGATGCGGTTCCTAAGACAAGTAAAAGGATGTACAAGACTTGATAGAATAAGAAATGAGGATATAAGAGAAGAATTGAAAGTACAGCCTTTATTGGATAAAGTCACGAATTACAGACAGAAATGGATTGATCACATGGATGGAATGAGTAAGGAGAGATATCCATTGTTAGCCAGGAACTATCAAGCAAGAGGAAGGCGTGATGTTGGAAGACCTAGAAGACGTTGGGCTGATGCAATATGAAGTCGGAACGGGCAATTGCCTAATCCCTGGAGTGATGATGATGATGATGATAAAATATTTTGTATTATTTGATTCAATATTAGTTTTCTTATGCTTTGTTTTTATGTTCGTGTTTAGTAGCACGACGTCTATAAAATAAGCTCATAGAGTGTAAGAATTTAACCCTCAAATTGGCAAAGCACACATGTCTTGCGTCATTTATTTCAACATGGCGGACCGCAGTGAAAACGGAATCCTGTATAACTGTTGTTATTAGGTATAGTGTATAATTTGACACACATTTAAGTGGTTTCTTTTTCTTCGTTTTCTTCTCCCTGGGGGTCCATCGGGCCCCAGCTGTGCTCACAACAGCAACAGGGCGCGTCCCCGGGTGGCGGATAGGGGAACGGTCGGTGGTTTGCTTGCATTCCTCCCGGCTAGGTCCGGACCGGACCCGCGGGCCATTTGTGGGGTCGTCAGGACTCGAGCGACCTGACGTACTATATAGCTCGTGCTGCTCCCACTCCAGCAGCAAAACGCGTCCCCTCGGTGGCGTAGTGGGGAAAAGGTCGGTGGATCTGCTAGTCAGTCCTCCCTTCCAAGTCCGATGGACTCGCGGATCATGAGTGGGGTCAGCAGGAAAAACATATGCGAAAGGGGCCTGCTGTCAAGCCTAGAACTATCCCGGCCCACAGCGGGGGCATGTGTCGCTGTTGGCGTGGCGGTGGGAGACTAGGGGATCGTGCCCCCCTATCTCCTGGTTCATTGAACCTGAGACCATCTGTGGGGGCACCATGGGAGATGAGCTCCCTGGATGCCTACATTGCTCAGTGGGCTGCTTCACAGCAGTTACACGACTAGGCCTAGTCTTGCGAACGGGCTGGATGGGACAATACCGGGCGTAATGCTGGGAATTACCACCAGGTCAATAAGCTCGGGAAATGAGGAAGCGCGGTCTTTGCTGGTGGGATTTAGCGCCGACTCTGGAACCGAGTGACCCAAGGACAATCTGTGAGGTCGTCAGGAGTTGAGCGACCTGACGTACTAATGCTCAGGCTGGACCCACTTCAGCAACCAAACACGTCCCCAGCTGGTGCACTGGGGGAAAGGTCGGTGGATCTGCTAGACAGTCCTCCCGGTTAAGTCCAAGGGACTCGTGAACCATTTGTGGGGTAGGCAAGAGTTGAGCGCCTTGTCGTACTAGTTGCTCATCTGTTGGAGCTTGCGAGCTCCGTGCTGGCCCACAACAGCTGCAGAAGGCGTCCCTGGGGGCACACCAGGGCTCGGCTCGGCTCGGACCAGTCCAGAGGGGAGCTACTGTACTGGCTCGGCCTACGGGCCCGTCGACAAACTGTGGGGTCGCCAGGAGATGAGCACCTGGATGTACTAAAAGTCTCACACTGTTGGGCTTGTAGCCCTAGCCGGTCTCACAACGGCTGCAGGACACGTCCCTGGAGGCAGAACAGGGGAATGGTCGGTGGATCTGCGACAGCAGTCCTCCCGGCTAGGCTCATGGAGCCCGTGGACCAACTGTGGGGTCGTCAGGATTGAGCGACCTGATGTACTATGTAGCTCAGAAATTCCCAGAACTGCAAACTCCAACACTCTCTCCCTAGGGTGTTGGTGTAAGGACCGTGAACTTGAACGTGGACGTGAACATAGAATAGGGAGGACTAGAACTAGGACTTGGGAGTATGGTCAGGACGACCGAGGTATCCCAAGGGGTGGATGGATGGGCCTAGATGTTCGTTTTCTTCTAAGTCCTGTACGAATGCATCAAATATGAGGCCAGACGAAGGGACTTACATGAGGCTGCACTAAACGGTGATATGAACTGGCCGCCTCCTCTACGATTTTGGACAGAAAAACAGCCATATGAAGCAGTGAGAAATTTCGTTGGATGGGTCCTTACTCAACGCCAAGAGGAGGACATCCGCAGACAAAGAAGAAGGGATTAGATGTAATCTAGCAATAAGTTAGTAAATTAAGTATTAGTTTTAACACAACACCATGTAAATATTACTAGATTAGGTGGTAGATTTAAGATTTAAGACTTAGGTTAAGGATTAATATGTAAAAATAACTGTATATAAGTAGTATTAAGAACAAACACCCGAAACTTGTATCCAGAAAATGAACATAATAAAAACAGCAGAGAGTAATTAGGGACAAGAGCAGACCTGGGGATATGGGCATTAAGCCTGAGGAAACCCAGGGGGGTGGTGGTGGGGCTCTTAATAAAAAAATGTTCGTTTTCTTCTGATTTATTTATGATATGAAATTAATTAAACCACCTGATGTATCATATAGGATACATTATGAATTTAAGGGTTAAATAACGAACGATATTTTTCGTCCACTCCTAGTTGTGTCACGCGGGATTTCTACAACACTGTAGGAGAAGAAAATGCATTTTAAATATTTTTTTCTTCTCCTTCGCGATGCATTTTTGGATATTTTTCTTCTCCTTCGCCCTCTGCTAAATATTATATTTAAATATATATATCCGGTTTTGGCCCTCCCAATGTAGAGTCATCCGAAAGCCAAACTTGGCAAGATCCCTCGTGATCGACTATTTCGATTGAGGTTTTAAGCGGTTTCCCTCAATCCAAAGAACAAATGCTGGAATAGAACCCCAAAAAGTCCGCTTCCGACTTCACCTTGCTAAATAACTTCAATTTTGAATTCAAAATTTAAACCGGGGCTAATGTATTTTACAGGAACCGGGGTTCTACCTATTAAGGAGAACCAAAATGGATCGCTCACTGCCAACACTTAAGTGATGACCGCAGAGCTTTCCATCTATATATCTATATCCATAGCCCTCTGCTATATTCTTTGGAACTTTGGAAGTGGAGAATTAACCGAGCATTTGGTTCACTGGAGGATCTGAACTGAAATAGCCTAGACATTTAATTTCTTAAAAATAATTAATACATGCACCATCCCTATTTTTATGCTTCTGAGTTCATTTGTTACAAGAAAATACGTAATATTTTACCACTTAAACAAAATCTTGTCTCTTAGTCTCCTGTAAACAGTAATCCAATCCTATAAATTCCAATCCACTGTTAGAATTTAAAACTTCATATACGTATAGAGTGGATATTTTGTTTGCAGAATCCAGATTGATTGAGGTAGCTGCTACTGCTGTAACTCACACAATTTAATTGTGAAATCTATTTAGCATTTTCAAAGTAGGTACTATTCTAAGCTCGAAAAAGATTGGAAAGAAATGGTGATGAATCTAAGAAGTGTTATAAACACATAAGGACTTTATTAAACTAAATGTAAGATACATACAATGTTATTTACAAATATGGATCGCACTGGCAGTAAGCCGTACGTGCTGTTGACAGACCGTTACAATAAGTTGGTGTTTGGTAATAATATACTTAAAAAACACAATAATATTACAATTAGATTTCAATACATTTACATTATACATTTACTTAGTTATGTAGAATTATTAAGAATTAATTGTATTTTAATTTGTTAACATATTTATTCATTCCTGAATAAGTGTTGTTCTTATTTTTCGCATTTTGCCCAGAAATCTACCCACGTTTATCCAGTTTTCTGGGTTTACCAGTAACTCGTAGCATGCCAATATTTCACGGTTTGAATTTAGAAATCTTTCCGGTAATAACTGATACCCCCAATATTCTAAATCGTTACATTTTCCTAATATATGTATCTCATCTTCAAAGCTCCCGCACATTGGACATATTCGCATATCGTGATCGTCGCTAATTTTAAAAAATTTCCATGCCCCTAACCTGAACCAAGCAAGCGCTGATCTCTCTTTAAATCCTAGATTGAGTATATAAGATTATTTTTCCCAAACTTTTTTAGGTCTCTTTGTACAATGAAAGTTATTATGGAGGGTGGTCCACTTGCAGTAGAGAAGGAGGGAGAGAATTCTGCACGAGAGAAAGAGAGAGAAGGTAATAGGAAAATAACTCCGCATGTTCCAGCAGAAAAAAACAGCTGAGGCAATAATGATTAACCCACCCCAAAGAGTTCAACGACCGGACACTATATATATATATTCCTGTCGATCAGATTAGTGGTTACTGTGCTTGCCGTAGTTTGCGTGTTCAGACCGATCGGAGTCGTTGGACTTTAAAATGTAACATCTTGAATAATGCTTCTTCAGATGAAATGTAAAGCCGTGTCGTCGATTTAAGCACGTTAAATAACTTTAAACCTGATATAAGAGGAAAATTATTCCGGGTCGTATTGTGTAGTTTCAAGTATCAAGCCTCGGCAGAGCTAAGGGATGGATTCCCATGGACAAGGACATTAACTCGTGGCATTTTGGCCAGTATGGTTCCGATATTCATCCCTCATTGCACGGAGTTGATGTAGCAACTATAAGCAGCGATTTAAGGTTGAGGAAACCAACTGTAACGGCTGAGGACCCATAATACATCATCGTTCTTTACTGTCTAGATGATCGTCTACCTCTGCGAGTAACAAGGCCTCTCGCGCTGTGGAGTTATAGTGAGCAAAATCTGTCAGTTGTTTCACGATCGGTTTAGAGTTGTTACACTAATGATCTTAGTTTTAAAGAGTTACGTTAATATAAATAACAAGTAAATATTGGCATCACAATTATGTAGACTTGAGGGAAAATAATTTTATTAAGGTTATATTGAACATTGAAACAAGCATTTTACATGTAAATGTTGTTTTTAGAATTTACAAGTTCGAAATGAAGCTACAGTTGCATTTACTAATTTAAAATTCTGGATACAGCTAGCTCAATTGACAGTCATGCTGTACCGATAGGGTACCTGTTATTAAATAGATGTTATCTGTACCTGTAATAATATGAATTTTCAACTTGAAGCGAACACGTTTAGCTATTGCAACCACACAGAATGCGATGTCCCTTTTCGACACATATTTTGTAAACCCTGAGACAATTAACATTTGCTGCCGGTAAATTTAAATGAGCTACGACGGACAATATTATTAAGGGAGGTGATGGGAGAAATGTTCGACATTTTCGGGTAAAATTTAGCATTTTTTGTTTTTTTTGTATTAAAAATTCTATGTACCTTAAAGTATAAGTTGGTGAAGTTTCAGTGTCCTATGGCGCTTGTAAGTTTCCCTAATGACTGTTTTGAGGGCATGTATGCTACATTCTAATTGAACTGCATGCAAACTTTCAAATTGGGTTTTCCACACTTTTATTTTCATTGCATTTCAATACATTGAAATCAAAATAGCATTGACAAATTTAGTGACAGAAGCACGGAATAATTCTATGCATGGATGTTCAAACAAATTTGATAATTTTTCAAATAAAAAATAAAATACGTGTAGTAATTTAAAAAAAAAATTTCATATGCAGAGGATGTATATATTTTTCTCTTCCTTTATTATAAAGATATAGACACGTTTCTTTGGGCAGACCCTTCAAACGTTGGATTGAGACCGTAACAGACCACTAGGTCTATCACATGAAAAGAAGAAGAGAAGAAGAAGAAAATATAGAAACGTTAATGCACAGTGTTGTTCTAAATAAGTCAGTCGTGTAGAAAAAAACATTAAAAACATTACTAAAAATTACATAACTAATTAAACATTTTAATATGTAAATTTGTAAATAAATTTTCTTCGATAAATTAAAATATTTTAAGCCTAGAAGGATGAAACTTCAGTATAATATTACCTATTATGGCATGAATGTGTGTACAAAAATCAAGATGTAACTTACAAAATGTAGAAAATAGAAATTTCACCCATCACCCCCTTAAACACTGAATTATTACGATTATTATCCCGGCTCACCTGGTCAACCAAAGTGTGCCACAGAACACTTTAAATTCGGTACATCATATCGACCATTGTTGATATAGACATAGCTAGTAAATTCAGAATGGTGTTTACAGTGCAACAAAAATTCAGGGCTGTTATTAGCTTTTCTGAATTTGAGTTTCCTTTTACAGTACAGAGTATATTTAGACAACAGGCGCTTCAGCAGATATATGTACAATAACAGCTTGACATTTTATAACTTATTTTATTGGAAGTACGTAAAGTACGTCATCTGCAGGACAGAGACAGAATTGAAGGATTTGTGTTTGTAGCTAAATCTTGATTCTAAGAATTTCAGCTAAGTCTGCAACTGTCTCTCCAAGATAATACAACTTGCACATTTGTTAACAGAAATGCATATATTGACGTTTATCGGCTATTTTGCACGTTTTAAGTATTTTACTGTAAACAATAATTATCATCCGCCATTAATAAATTTTGTTACTTGAAATTTCGTCCCCGGTATATTAGAGTGCAGTAATGCTTAATTATATTAATTCTATGATGATCCTTGTAGAAGATTTCTGGGCTGTTAGCCGTAGTCTTGAGGCTTGTAGTTCCCTGGGCAACAGCCCGGAAATCTTCTACAAGATCATCATAACAATTCAGGCCGTAAAGCCTAAGGTTCGAATCTATGAACGCATTAGACCGTAAAAGTCTTTCTCTGCCTATACTCTGCTGAGAAAGTTGCATCCAAATACGTTTTTGCGTACTCAAAAATCTGTTCATGCGATAATAATTGTTGAAATTCCTAAGCTACCTGGCGAGGTGACTTAGCAGAAAACGAATCGTGAGCACCCCGATGGGAACCGATGTAGTTTGAAACCTTGCCGCGTACCTTGCTGCTTTATCCAAGATGTCGGACCTTGAAGACTTCGATCATGTTTTCGGTATACGCGGAGAAGAGGAATTTGATAGAGTCTACCAAAGAAGTATACGCGGAGAAGAGGAATTTGATAGAGTCTACCAAAAAATTCAACTGGAAGAACAGGAGAATCGGCGTAATATTGCGCGACGCAGACGTCGCTTGCTGGACGCAAGCGTAAATGCGTTCCTCTAGCAGACGAAAATAACTGAAGTGGTTTCATCGCTGAGAATTCTGGGTAATTTCTTGCCAATGTTATGAAAACCACGACTTTCATGCATGACCAGTTAGTGGATAGTTAATTCGATCTTTGCACTTGCTCACGGAAAGTCAGCTCATCAGTGATTGGAAGTAATTTGAGTAGAGACTAACGTATTTGCATGAGGCCCTAAGTCAATATATTATATTAACTCTATTGGTTTAATTCATAACATTCAATGTGAACTATGTGCGTTAAACCATCATCATCATCATACACTATTCATTAACATAGCCAATGTTTACCTGTTTCGTTTTTGTGGACGTCCAGGTCGTCGTCCTCTTGGGTGATACCGAAGAGAACTGCATTAGGGTTCCTAGTTGGAGACATTCGGGACACATAATATATGCCATCTGTCTCTGTAGGTGGATATCTTTTCTTCTAGAAGTTGCATGCGGAGTTCCTTTAACATTTCTTCATTTATCTGATGGTCAGGTAGTTCGGCGCATGGATCTCATTTCAGCAGCTTTTAATCTCGTGATGTCTTTCTTTTTTCCAGAACCCAGATTTAACTTCCATATAGGAAAGTTGAGAGGGCGATATTTTTATATAATTTGAGTCTTGAATGATTTTATAAAAAATGTGATTTTAAAATACAATATTAAACTTGATATTTGTAAAAGTTTTGTTTTATATTAAGATCGATCTCGCCTTGATAGGAGATGATACATCCTAGGTAGGAGAAGTTATTAACTTGCTCTATAATAGTATTCTCAAACATTTTGCTACGTATTAGATCGGTGCCTAGGAATTCCATTATTTTATTCTACGAGTTGAAATTTTCATACCATAGTATATATTGAAGAAGTAATTTGCTTTCTCCCGAGTTGTGGTGACATTTTGAAGTAGTAATTATCATCTTGCCCGATGTTGTAGTAAAATTTTGAAGAAGGACTGGTGTCCCAAAAGAATTACTGGTTCAGGTTGGATTTAATTTTCGGTAGAGACGGATTCTCTTCTTAGGGTCGGAAGTTGGTACACTGGATAGGAAAACACTTTAAAATTACTAAAAAAAATTTTCCTGTAGAAATAATTGCACATTTATTCACTTCTTAAAGTTCCCAGCAGATTAAGTAAATGTAGGTGGTATTATTCTTTACTGTCAATTAAAATTAAAGTATTTTGTTTTCTTGAATCAATTATTCGTCTTGTATTAAATATTACATTTTATCGGGAGACCTCTTCTTGCTTCTATCTTTGTTGAAAGTTGTATGCAGAATAACTAGTGTAATTCTTTTATAATTTTACAGAACATTATTACATCACATGATATTTTTAAATTCTATTGGTTAATAGTCCTTTAAATATAAGGTTTAATTTGATTTGTTAAATAACGAAGTTAATTATTTTAACATCCAATCAGAGTTTAGTTTACTTTCATTTAAGAATATGAAGTTAGGCAGGTGTTCTTATTACAGTTATAATAGGTACCACGCTGGTAATGTATGCGGACGACATGGCCATTGGGGCAGGAAACAAAGAAGAATTACAAAAAGGCATAGATGGGATACAACGATGGGCTATGGAAAATGAGTTAAAGATAAACAGCAACAAGACCGTACAAATGGTTTTCAAGAAAGGAGGAAGAACAGCGGCAAGTGATAATCTAAAACTAGGAGAAGAACCGATAAGAATGGTCAACAAATTCAGATATTTAGGCATAACACTGCAGCCAACAAAAAAATCTTTCAGCGCACATGTGCAGGAGAGAGCAGCAACAGCTATAAGAGCTATGTGCAGTATCAAAGACATCACATCGTTAAAATTAGTCACAGCCATGAAATTATTCGCATCAGTGATATTCCCGAACGTCACCTACGGGATAGAACTGATATGGGAGAAACTATCGACCAGCGATTTGGAGAGGTTAGAAAAAGTAAAACCAAGATTCATCAAAAAGGCATTAGGTGCAAGCAAATACACACCAAATAGAATGGCCTATATGCTAGCCAGAGAAACCTTCTTCCTAGAGCAACGGAGCCATATAAGAAAGTCATCGAAAAAAAGAAACAGAGAGAAAAAGAGATCGACGAAGATTTCTACGCCTCAGATGCCATGGTAAACAGAGAATGGACTGGAAGTAACCAACCACAAAGGCACAGAATCATAGGTTTAGCAACATACGGATATCATCACAAAATGTGCAAAAATACAAAATTCCACCAACCGAGTGATTCGTGTGAATGCAAGATATGCGACCAAAAGTGTGAGCGATACCATTACAAACAATGCAGAATATGGACAGGATCACTGAACGAACTCATAAAAGACAAATCATAAACTTATAACTTAATGCTCTTTCGAGTGCCTCTTACCAATTTATTATTATTATTATTAATAGGTTTTACAATTTTGACATCAATGTCTTAAAACAATTTTTAAAATCATTATTTACAAAACTGTTATGTAATGCAATTTCTTTTATTGTTACTGAGAAATGCTGTTTTTACGTAATGTGAAAGGATGCACAAGAGCGGATAGAATAAGGAATGAAACTATACGAGAAGAATTAAATATATATAAAATTGAAGATAAAATCAGCGAAAATAATAAGAAATGGACAGAACACTTAATGAGAATGAACAACGAAAGAATACCAAAAAGAACCTTCCTGTATAATCCCAGAGGAACAAGAGATGTTGGCCGACCACGTAGAAGATGGACTCCACTTTTAACTTCGCCGGAACAGGCTGCATAGCCTAAACCTTGTTGTAGAAGAAGAAGAAGAGACATTTTTATTCAACAATAACTAACAATGAATTATTTAGATTTTTTAAAAGTTATATTTAAATATTAAAAGAATTTTAAAATACAAAATTATTAACTTTAACTTTTATATTCATTATATTAAAATTTTGCTTTAAACCTGATAGGAGATGATACATCCTAGGTAGGAGAAGTTATTAACTTGCTCTATAATCGTATTCTGAATCATTTTGCTACATATTGGATCGGTGCCAAGGAATTCCATTATTTTATTTTACGAGTTGAAATTTTCATACCATAGTATATATGTGATGTTATGTAAAGTAAGCTTTTTTTGTAACGTATCTTTAAAACATTGTTCACGGATTAATTAATATGATTTAAGCGAATTATACACTGAAAGGTAGTTTTATGACGAGTTGGAAAGAATATTCAATGATGAAAGGTTCTTGAAAACATGAAGAAGCTTTTAGCGACTCAACCAACAGTTACGCTTCTCTGTGAGAAATAAGATTTTAGCGAATGTTCAAAATTGGAAGAGGTCGACGCAAAGAAAACGAGATATATTTAAAAGTAAAAAGAAAAATAATATACAGCTTTAAAATCACAAAAAGAGAGTGGTTGAAAAAGGAGCGAGAGACATGGTGTGAAGGAAGGAGAAATAAGTGGTTTCTTAAGAACACAGAAAAAAAAGGAGTTATGAAAGAGACATCTAGATTATCACTGAATAGAGATAAGCATTACATTTGAGAATAAAATTTTTTAGACCTCTGTGGGAAATAAGTAATATTAAGCCTCATTAGATAAAACATTGAATGAGTCGGAATTTTAACCACGGTTCTCCATTGATAAGTGCTAGTATTTGTGCCATTGAGTTACAATAAAGGCACTGAATATGAATGCATATTAATATAATAATAATAATAATAATAATAATAATAATAATAACAATAACAATAATAACAATAACAATAATAATAATAATACTTTATATAATAAAAATAAATATAATAATAATAATAATAATACTTACTTACTTACTTACTTACTCACTGGCACTATCGAACCCGTAGGTTCATGGCCGCACGGACATAAGCTCTCCATACATCCCTATCCTGAGCTAATGCTTTCCAATCATTCCCTGTATAATCTACTTCCCTCAAATCAAAGTTAATGTTGTTCTCCCACCTCATTCTTGGTCTACCAACTGGGCGTTTCCCTCTGGCTTTCCTACAAGAAGCTTCCATGCACGTCTTTCATTCCCCATACGTGCAACATGTCCTGCCCATCGCAGTCTACGAGACTTAACTGTTCTTATTATATCTGGCTTCCTATAAAGACCATGTAGTTCATTGTTATGTAGTCTTCTCCATTCACCTGTCTGTTCATCTCTCTTTGGTCCAAAAATTTTCCTAAGAACTTTATTCTCAAATACTCGTAATCTCCTTTCCTCCCTTAAAGTAAGAGTCCATGTTTCGCACCCATATAATATAACTGGTAGAATAATAGTTTTATATATTTTCAGCTTAATGTTTTTTGAAAGGAGTTGGGACATCAAAAGTCTCTGCAATGCATAATAGCATGCATTTCCAGAATTGAGCCTATGTTTAATTTCTTTGTGCGTCTCATTCCTATTTGTGATTATTGTTCCTAGGTATATGAATTCAGCCACTTCCTCAAAATTTCCCTCATTTGTCATTAGCTGTCCATTTCCATTATATACTGAATTTCTACCTGTGACCATATATTTAGTTTTACTGATATTTACTTCCAGTCCTAATTTCTTAGTGTTACTCAATAGTGTGTGCGTGTTGGCCTTTAGTATCTCCTCGCTATCGGCCAATAGTACTACATCATCAGCATAAACTAACAGCTTATTAATACCATTCAGTTGTAAGCCTTCCTCATTCTCTAAAGATTTAATGGCATGCTCTAGTACAAAATTAAATAGTAGAGGAGATAGTGCATCTCCTTGCTTCAACCCATTCTGGATTTCAAAAGTGTCTGAAAACTGTTTGCCTACACGCACCCTACTATTTGAGCCATTTAGACACATTCGTATAAGTCTAACTAACTTTTTAGGAATTCCGAACTCCAGCAGGATACTATATAACTTCTCCCTCTTAATTGAATCATATGCTTTTTTGAAGTCTACATATAGTTGATGTACAGTGCCATTATATTCCCATTTCTTTTCTAAAATCTGTCTTATACTAAAATCTGATCTGTTGTAGACCTGTTTCTTCTAAATGCACATTGATGATCTCCTAGAATGTCATCAATGTAGGGAGTAAGTCTGCTTACTAATATATTTGTAAGAATTTTGTATGAAGTTGAAAGTAATGAGATGCCCCTGTAGTTGTTGCAATCAGTTTTATCTCCTTTCTTATAAATTGGTACGATAATTGATTCCTTCCATTCATCTGGAAGAGCTTCTTTTTCCCAAATCATACTAAGCAACCAGCGTATTTTGTCTATCAATTTTTCTCCTCCTGATTTTATGAGTTCTGCTGGGATCTCATCTGAACCTGATGCTTTATACATCTTCAATTTTTCAATCGCCATTTCAACCTCTAATGCACTTGGCTCTGCGACTAGCATTTCTGCTGTCTGTAACTTACCTCCTCAACGTCCTGTTCTGTATGTACATTTAATAGCTGATTAAAGTAACTTTCCATCTATTTAATATACTCCTAGAATCTGCAATCATATCCCCATTTTCATTTCGAATTATGTTTGTTCTAGCCTGAAACCCTTTCTTCTCTATACTAATTCCCTGATATAATTCTCTAATGTTCCTATTTTTTGCATTCATTTCAAGATCATTAATCTTCTCTCTCAAATATTCCCTCTTTTTACTCTTTAGTAACTTAGTGGTTTCCCGTCTAATACTACCCAATTGCTCTAATTTACCTCAATTTGGCTCGTGTAACCATTTAATTTTTGCTAGTTTTCTTTTCTTTACAATGTTGGCACATTCCTCATCAAACCATTTCTTGTTTTGCCTCTTTTTTAAACAACCAATGCTTTCTGATGCTGACAATTTAATAGTATCTCTTATAGCCTCCCATTCTTTATTTATATCAGGTTCTTCTTCGTTTGCCACATTGTCATCTGAAGATTCCAGTACTTCAAATCTATTAGCAATTTTGATTTGGTATTCTTGCCAATAATAATAATAATAATAATAATAATAATAGCTTTATTTTACCTGGCAGAGTTAAGACCTTAAGGCTTTGTCTGCCACTCAACCAGGTTTAAAAAAAATAGTCTTAATCTAAATTACAATATACATAAACTATTACATTTTATAAATACAATACAATTAATATTTATAATGTATTTTGATTTACTCTAAATTTAACGAATTAAATATATAATATGTACAAGATATATAAAAAACGAGAAAAAGGTTATTAATGACAGTATACATTTAAATAAATAAAGAAAAATTAATTATTAGACAACAGGTAACTGTGTAAGCGTGACTTGTAGGTGCCAAGTGTGAAATATTATTCTAATATTATTTAAGTATAAATAGAACTTTTTTTTTACTTGGGCGATATTTGAAACGCGATTGTCATTTTGAAAAACATGACGTTAATGGTATCGGTAATTAATATTTCAGATTAACTTGGGAACTTGTTGTACAATTTTGAAGAATAATAATTTGTTAAGATGCTGTAAAATATTATAATCAATATTGTGTATAAATGTCAACCGCTGTGGTATCGAGGTAGCGTGCTGCCTTGTCACGTAGCGGGCCTAGTTCGATCCCCAGTCGTGACAAGTTCCCTACGTGAGGTTTTCGGGTCTTTTCCTCACTCGTAAGACAAATATCAAGACACTTTAAGGCCCAAAACGGTCCTCGAACATCATATGGCCATCATAATTCATATTCGCTTAGGTTAAGTTTAGGATTAAGGATTCCCCTGGCGCTCCATTATCATTATTATCCATCATATCATCGGGGCAGCGCAATCCCGCCTTTTTAGGTGCCTCAACCACAGAAGTGGGTTACAATTACACCAATACCGGCAGACAGCACCAAAAATGCCGAAATGTCAACTTGGGGCATTAAAATAAACAATGGATAACGCTCTTTTTGATTTCTGCTGCTCACTAATTCAGCTGTATATCTATACTAGAATATATGTCGCCGTGGCGTTGTCATCCCAAGTTCGGTCCCTGGCGAAGTAAAGAATTTGAAATGTCCAAAAATTCTAAAAGAGTCAAAATGAACTGTTAAATAATAATACAAATCCTTGAGATGAGTATGTAATACTTTTTCTGAAACAAAAGACACACGATATCAGCCCACTGTATTTCTATCTTCAAACTTATTTTACATCAAAATGGTACGTTTTCGGAGATGGGCTCCTTATCAAACCTTTATCTACCCAGTCCCCTCCAGAAATCCTAGAAGTCAGTAATACTTATTGTGAATCGCTCTGTATATAATTATTATGAGGCTGCTTGAAGCAAATTCGTTTAACGAGTAATTTGAATTTATAAATGGAAATGGTGCAATGAAACATGTGTTTCTAGTTTCATGTTTACAATAAATAAAGTTAACAATTCACATCAAGATTCCATTGGTTCCGGTGGTTTAGAGTCTCGCATCTGCATCGAAGTTTGCGGTTTCAACCCATCCACGTTCGACTAAGATTTTCGGTACATATTTTTCTAGTATGAACTCCTCTGGCGGGAATTTGTGGATTTACAGTATATAAAATATACCTAAAAAAATCTTTGCTGTTATTAAAGTCGTCTGAAATACATGATTAAGCCACACTGTCACGTTCCCGTTTAGTTTGCTATTAATAATTACCAGCACTCCTCTTGAAGGTTCAAATTTCTAATAAATAATTTAAAATGTAGTACCATTGAAAATCCAAATATTATCCTTCATTAATAATTTCTTTCTTTATTACAATTCAATATCACTTGAAATCAGAAACTGCCGATCAAAAGTCTTTTAAATATTTAAAGGAATAAAAATTATACTTGTGACGGCGGTCGTCCTCAACAAATTAAGCATTGGTTTAATACTAGCTGATCAATTAAAAAAATATTGAGGACGACTGCCATCACGGCCACAATTTTAATTGTTATAAATATTTAACAACAAACTCAATGGTGGTAAATAATGTTTTTAAAAGTATTGACAATACCCTCTTTCAAGCAAATATATACATATTTTTTCTGAAAGTTCTACATGATTGTTATTTTCATTGTAATATAGCAAGTTACATCATAAATTACAAGTGATTATTTATACGTAAGTTTCAATTACTGTTGTATTTAAAACAGCTATATTCATATTTTTATTCTAGTATTACATAATACTGATTTGAAAGTTCATTGCAGTGGATAGACGAATAAGTCTTGTGTATTTTGTTTTATCACACACTACTCCATGGCGCAACATTCCTAGAACACCCTTGGTCTACAGTCGGCAGCTCAGCTCAAATAATAATAATGAGAATGTTCACACATTGTGTATTGTTTTGTTTTTTTGTCCCGTGCATATTTACTTATGTATTTCTTTCTGTTTTTACACATTGTGATGTGGTATCGGTCACATCTTTCCTTGCACATCTCGCATACACATGTGTCTTCTGGTACGTGATATGTCTTCTTGGTGCATATTCTGTGGTGGAAACCGTGTACCGCCATCCTGGTCACCTCGTCACCAGGTGTCGCAACTCGTAGTTCGCCGACATCCAATTGTTGTTTGCCATCGCCTCTGTGGAGTAGAATTCGTCCCAGATCTCGACTTGTTTTCTCCTTCTGTTGTGTAGTACCTTTGCTGTTGCCTCTGTTGTGGGTAACAAGAATTTCAGCATCAGGTCTTGAAGCAGGAATGTTTCTCTAGCCATCACATATGACAGCCTGGATGGGGTATATTTTGATAACCCCATCACTCTCTTTAGGTATCTGGCTTTCAGATTTTCCAGGCTCTCCAGCTGTCTCTCCGTTAGCCGTTCCCATATTATTTCCAGTCCGTACGTTGCCGCCGGTAGTATCTTGGCCTCGAATAGTCTCATTGCTGTTTCGAGTGATAGGGCTTGTATGTTCTTTATATCGTTTATGGCCCTCACTGCGTCTATCAGTCTCCTTTTTTATGTGTAATGTGAATGATTTCCCATTTGTTTGGATCGTGATCCCTAGATATTTATGTGTTGACTTTCCTCCGTGGTTTTCCTTTGTAGTAGATTTCCGTGTTTGCCTCTACTCTACCTCCTTTTCGGAATATGACGTATTCTGTCTTATCTTCATTTATAATGAGTTCGTTTTCTTCCGCCCACACTTGGAGTGCATCCATCGCTTTCTGTAGCTCTATCCTATTGCTTGAGGCGATCGCCATATCATCTGCATACATGTATACTGTTACCTGCTGTGTTTCTTTGTTTACTGCCTCTATGACAGCTCAGCTCAAATGTACATGTATTAAACACAGAGGTGGACGATCATCTAGCCAGTAGAAGGCTGACAGTCAGTAAGTCGCATACACCAGCCGTTATTTGCTTTTCTCAATTTGGAGCCACTACTTTTTAAAACTATTCCATATTCTGCATAATTATGAGTGGGTACCGGTCCCTTAGCAGCCGAAATCCCACGAGAAAATTTCTTCCCACACAGGGACTCAAACTATCGCAAGTCCCGTACCTCTGTGCAAGGCTTGTTGGCTTTAATCACTCAGGAGGTTTAATTTTAACGCTTGACTTTATTATTATTATTATTATTATTATTATTATTATTGCTTTAACATATATTAAAAGATTTTTAACTTTCGTATTTTCAGCATCTCATTTCGTCTGTCCTGTTCGCTTCTGGTTGCGAGGTACCCGGGTTCAAACTTGGACGTGAAAGAGTCCGATTTGATGGAATATTTGAAGATCATAAATATCCTGACTATTGCTTCCTTCGAAATAGAACAAAGTTATAGGTCCCGATGTGTAGATTTAGGAAACTTAATACAACCTCAATTCAGAAATAAAAGGCTTCTGGACAGAATGGATTAGCCCTTTCACGTTCAGACTTAAGGTGCGACGATGATATTAGTTGTTAAATAGAACCCTTAATCGCGAATTTGTTTTAATTTTGTAGCATAACTAGGAGACCCGACAGAAGTTGTCCTGCCCGAATTATTCTCAGAACGTCAACCATTTATGAATATCTCATAAGTTTTGAAGTGTCAATTATTACTATTTTCAATTTTTAAATATTCGGGGTGGAGGAGGATTAAATTGTGGTGTATTATGTTCTCATGTGCGGAAAGCTTTAAAAACATTCATAACCCGATCGGAGTGCCACCTACCGGCTCCAATTGTGAATCTACACCATCCAGGGCCCACTCAAAAAACAAATCCCATAACCCGATCAATGCGCCACCTATCGGGTCCAATTGTGAATTTGAACCATCCAGGGACCCACTCAAACACACTAAAACAATAATCAAAATCTGTCCAATCGTTTAGGAGGCGTTCAGTGACATACACACGTACAGAAGAATTATACCATGTTCCAATATAATGGACGGTGTTTCCCTTATATATATAAGAACAAAGGCTTAAATATAAACTCTGAGTTTTCATAACATACCTTATATGTGTTTGATGTAAGCATCTTTTGTTACTCGGCACGCATCTAGCCGATAATTGAATCCCTCCCAAACATTGGTCAGTATATTTGGAGTGATGGATTCAACAGCAGCACATGTTCCTTCACATAGGGACTATCACCAAAGGAAGAAATCACAATGTGTGAGGTAGGGAGACATTGGGGGCCATTGGGAATAAACCATGTCAACCGGACCGTTGTGTCCTATCCATTGACGGGGAACATTATCGTTCAACCATTTTCTCACATCATTAAGGAAATGAGGTAGAGCGCCGTCTTGTTGGTAAATGAAGTCTTGAGGTGCGGACTCATTTAGCTGATTAAAAAGATCAATCTTCAGCAAATCCACATATAAGATGCCTGACACTGTTTTTCATTGAATAAGAACGTCCTCTATATTTGTTGTTTGGACATAACACAGAAAACATTAACTTTCGGGGAATCTGTTTCATGTTGGATTACTTACATGTGGATTCGCCCCTCCCCCAAATACACACATTATGTTTATTCAGCTTGCCACTATGAAAACATGCTCCATCGCTAAACACAAATTACTAAAATTACGTCATCATTTTCTAGTGAACGTTGTATTTACATGCATAAAATGGCACGTGCCACTAGGTCTACAGGTTTTAGGGCTTGCAGTAACTGCAAACGGTAAGGTCGCGTATGAAGCCGCTTTCGTAGAACACACTACAATATCGTAGTAGGCATTTGCAATTCACAACTAGTACGCCGCACAGATTTTTGTGGACTACGTATGAAAGCTGCTCTGACATTCTCGATTCTTTCATTTGGTGTTCGTGGACTTCTTGGACTTTTCCTTTCAGAGATACACTCAGTTTTTTATAACTGTCTATACCATCGACGGATACTCTTATCTGTTGGAGGATCAATTCCGAAATGCCGTCGGAAAGCTCGCTGCACTGAAACAATCGAACCAGATCTCGTAAATTGCAACACACAGAATGATTTCAGTACAGGAGTCGCCATTTTCACAAATTTAACATTGTGACATAATAATGACAAGAAACCAAATTGCTGTAGACAAGATATGAAACTTTCGCAGTTTTCCTTTCATTATAACAAATCATGTATCCAATTTCGTTTATATAGCTATAGCAACTACTTAAAACGCCGTCTATCATGTTGGAACACGGTATATATGAAGATAATACAGAATGTAATGGAGATGTACAGAAATGCATGGGCATATATATTGATATTGAAGTAGGGAAGAGTCTCCATCTAAAGGACATCACATTCATCTCTAGAACAATGGGGACCATCAAGTCAGAGTGAATACGAACTATTTCCAGCCAACCGTAGAGGTCCAGTGATTAAAATATAATGATGGGTAGTACATCAGAGAATATATAATGACGCGTCGTAATAACGTTTGAAATTCGCGGGCGAAAGCGAGAATATTGATCTCGCATTGGTAGAAATAGATTCATTCCAGAGGTCTCTATGAATCTACTTCTCCTTTCGGGAAGGATCGATTACCACAAGATTTCATTTGGAAATGTATCGACCACAAACCAAGTAATTTCCCTCCCTGCCCATACATCTGTGGCGAAGGTAGGAAGCGAGTCAATTTGTGCATTTGACATCGATAGGTGAAGTGTGAGGAGAAAAGAAACTAGCTAGTGGACTCATCACAGACTGTAAAATAATTGTGTCCTAGATAAACTTTAAATCAACATTAATTATCAGTCCTAATTATGAGCATTAATTTGATCCTGCCGGGAAATTCTCGTATAAGACTTGAAAGCATAATAATAGTCCCTTCGATTGGTTGCTGGCCAAAGGAAGGCAAGACCTGTGATGGGGCTGCCATCTTATAGCCTCTGGTCAGGCTTTTCTGGAGAAGAAAAGAAAATAAAGGAAAGAAGAAATGGAAGAAAGGAAAGACTCCCTAGCCCTCGGATGCACTAATAGCGTCGGGGTCGAAAAAAACAAGAGTTAACCAAGAGAGGTTTATATAACACTTTGGCTAGACCAGTGTTGACCTATGGTAGTGAAGCATGGACACTAAAAAAAACAACATGAAAGTAGAATAACGGCTTGTGAAATGAGATTCATGCGCAGAACAGCGGGTTACACCAGATGGGATCGGAAAAGGAACACCTATATCTTAAAAGAATTGAAGACTACGCCAATTTTGGAATATATTAAACAGTACCAACTAAATTGGAAACACCATCTTGAAAGAATGAGTTCAAATCGGATCCCCAAATCTGTTTATAATTATATACCAAGAGGACGAAGATCGCTGGGCCGTCCTATGAAACGCTGGAGGGAAAATTTTCTATAGGATCGTAACAGGCCTTGGCCTAATACTTGGAAGGAAGAAGAAGAAGAAGAATTACGAGCAAATTGTTACTTATACTTGTGGATTGTGGAATTAAAGTGAGCACACGACAATCTGTGTGATTATTTGCAACAAAACGAGGGGAAGACCACTATGGGATGTCACACTATGATAACTAATTTTTTTTAATAATTTCGTTGGAGGTTTGTAGCTCCTTAGGAAACAAATGACATGTTATATGCATGTTATAAATAATTCAAATTACAAATTAATTATAAATTATATGACTAGCACAAAACAAGGTGATTAATTGGACGATGTTATGCATCAACCGTGTAAAGTGATTTCACTGGGTTCTATATCCGGCCTGAGGACTAATTTATGTACTTACAATACAAAATTATTACACACAACTATTCGCACTTAGTTGGTCAAGCAAGTGTCATTGCAGTAAAACCCTAAGGAAGGGTGTTAGAATTATAATATTATATTATATTATATATATGCCGTAGCGTAGTAGGTTCAGGCACTGAGCTACCAGCCGGAGGGTCGAGGGTTCAAGTCCCGTTGGGGTCAGGATTTTTAAACGGACCCAAACCCGCTGGCGGCACGATGGCCCTGGGGTCGACTCAGCCTCTAACGGAAATGAGTACCAGACGCTTGTTCTGGCGGGTAAAGGCGGCCGTCACGCAGGGCTGACAACCCGGCTGACATAAAGTGCCGATTGTCTAGAAAATGTGGGAGCCTTAACCTCCTACTACCCCAAGGGCCTCCGGGCCTGTTGTGGGATTACTTTACTTTACTATATATATATATATATATATATATATATATATATAACAACTTATTTAAAGGTACTAAAATTCTCATACGTAATGCCACGAGTGATTTCCAATTTATCTAGAGAATTTGGAAATCAAGAGTGGCATTTGTTAGGACTATTTAACGAATAAAATTAAGCTGTTTACTGACAAATGATTGTTAGATATAGTTATTTTAAAATATTTATGTATTTAATGTAAACGGCGATGTTTGAAAACAAATCAGAAATGTGAGGTTATGTTCATTCACTGCAACTAGATCATATTATTTATTGCCAAATAAGATCGCAATATTGTAAGAATGTACCCAAGTGGAGAAATAATGAAACACATCAAACTATATATCATAATCAACATTACGGGTTATTCATTTATTTTTTTAGTAAACAACTCAGTAAAATCAAGGAATATGTTCATTATTTGCTATATTCAATGTATTTGTTGGAGAAAAATAATGTTCTGTCCTGTTCAGAACATTAAAAAGGAGGAGCTTTCTTTATCACAAAAGCAGGAGCTGATAAAGAGAAATCGATAAAGAGCGAGGTGAAACACGACTGTCATTGGTTGTAAAACAAAATTCATTGAAACGTGATTGGTCATTGACTAGCATTTGTGGCATGAGTTAAATAGTCAATGGAATGTAACACGTGGTAACTTACGTTAGCAACGAGGCGCTCTGCACGATGAGGTCACAAGTCACGTTATTTGGTATTAGACGTGAATTAAACAATACTTTTCACACAATACCTATACTTAAGTCCTAATCGTGGACTGAATGATCTTCTTAGATCCTATATTATATCGAGAAATGACGTATCACTTCCCGGACACTGGTAGTGCGGCCACATCAACCGACGACGAAACACCTCGTGTTGTAACTTCTTCCTGCAGAGCACCAACAACTTAACAAAACAAAAATATCACTGAAGTAAAACTTAACAAACTAAAATATATCTACTACATAAACTTGATAGAATGAAATAGTCTCCAAACCGATTAAGCGCCATTAAAATAGATATTTATGTCATCCATTGCACTGACTCATGACGTAAGTGCTCGCACAATTTTAGTGCCAAATCTTTACATATAGCCTTATTATTTAAAAAAATGTAAAGGCCATCAGTCCTATAAGAGATTCTATCTTTTTGAACAAACGACTATTAAACCATACCTTCATAAATACTAATCTAAATTTTGCATCATTCAGCTAAACGCCAATTGTTACCATTCTTAGATTGATGATTTATAACTGTCAAACAAAGAACATAACTAGCAGTATCCAGTATTGTTAGTTTGGAGCTACAATAAATAGTGAAGATTTATTTAAAACTTACATGACGCATAGCAGGTTGATGCATAACTCTGTCCAATTGAAAGCAAGGAGGCTGTTATAGATAAAAATGTTGAAAGAACGTGTAAACGTCCTGATTTTATAGATGAAGTTCGTATGAATCTACATTTCATTGTTGGCATTTTCAAAGGTGTTAGGTGTATAATGGTTAATTGAAAATTTCAAAGCTATGTAATGCCGAAAATATCTTTTAATTCAGGCATATAATTATACACATAGAAGAAGAGGAGAGTGACGTTGAGAGTTTATGGGGGAACTGAAGGGATTTACGACAGACATGAATGTGGACAAATTAATTGTTTGGAATAATTACCATAGTTAATTACCACATCATGAAATACCTTAATTATGGCAGAGGAAAGAAAACTACTGTTGCATTCGGTCCATAGCTCTACACACAACTATAGAATTGACGTGGCTTTATCAATGAATGGCAGCTTGTTAGCTATTCTACCATTATTTGATAAAGCCACATTAATAGTATAGTTGTAAACAGAGCTATGGATGTGTTGCAACATATTAGCTGCACTTCACTCACTTGTTCGACGTACCATAATGTTGAAAATTAAAATATTAACTAATAAGCTGTACACCTGTTTTCAAGACACAGAAAGTAATTTGTGTCGAAATGTTTCAAATAAATTAAGTCGACCTCCCACGATACATTCATGAGATGGAGTCAACAAAAATATTTAAAAGTTATAAACGAATTTATCGTGGAACATTTTCTAACGTAAGTCCTTGCTGAACATAGCTATAAGTAAAAATAGGCTATTGTTAGAAGTCATACAAATCGTAAGCTTTTAGGTGCATTTTCGTAAGTAATGCCCCGAGTGTACAGAATTTGGAAATCAAGATTGGCATTTGTTAGGACTATTTAACGAATAAAATTAAGCAGTTTACTCACAAATCATTATTTAAACATAGTTATATTAAAATATTTATATATTTAATGTAAACGGCGATGTTTGAAAACAAATGAGAAACGCCATGTTTCATTTATTCATCACTGCAACCATATCATATTTATTACCTAATAGAATGAAATATTGTAAGAATACATCCTAGTGGAGTCAAAATGAAACACATTACAGGTTATCAATTAATTTCTTATGTCCAATGATGTAAATATGTCAATTATATTTTTCTGCAACGTTAATTCCCTGGGAAATAATAGTTTAAGAAATTGCAAACAGTGGTATCTTTTTTTAAATGGCATAATCAATTGCTACGATTTTTTCTATTATATCTCGCAAGCAGAATTTGGTTACATTCATGCACTATATATATACACAATCTGGGAGTCACTTGATAAAATGAAAGTGATAAAATCGAGGTGAAAAACGACTGTGATTGGTTGTAAATGAAAATTCATTGAAATGTGATTGGTCATTGACTGCTATTTGGGGCATGATTTAAATAGTCATACAAATATTTTAAGCTTATTATATTGACACCGGAAAAAATTTTCATCCTTTGATGTGCAATTAAACAAATATGAGCTCTATATAAGATACCTGATTTTGTAAGAATGCAATGTGAAGTGCTACTTTTTGTAAAATTCTAAAAGATTGTGTTTACAACATTTCTGGATTTCTTTCCTAGTATTGGTGGAATTGTAACCCACAAGAGATACAAGTTAATTATTCCATCATAATTTCATGATCAGATATACAATCAATTTTCTACACCAAAGTACAAGCCTGTGTTGCATTATGCTTAGTAAAAGCAGGTTCTGACTTTATTATACCGATATCATCGTTTGAAAATGCAATTAGAGTGGGGTTCGACATCGAACTGTTTGAATGTGAAATTGAATCAGATATTTAGCCGGAATTGTAGACAATTTTGCCACAAAGCGTTGCCCAGGTTGCACCAGCTTTGAGGTAGTTCTACCTATGACTGTTGTATAGACCTAAACCAATATGTGTTTAAGAAAGTAATTGACACCAGGTCTTTAAAATTGTTGGCCTTGGAGACGATCAATATCAAATCCCCGGAGCCTGACCCCGGAGCCTGAATGGCTAAGAATATACACAGATGTCTCACAAATGCAAGGTTATCAAAAAGCAGGAGCACGAATATACAGTTCCTTCTTCTCCTTTTATAAGCCCATTGGCTCAAACATAACAGCATTCGGTCCTGAAATTGAAGTCATACGAACAACACTAACCAACCTCTATAACATCTTGACAAAGTATCGAAAATTGTTATATTAAGTGACTCGAAATCCACCATATAATCAATTGGTGCAATGGAGCCTGCTGCTTCACTGGAGATCCATGGCTGCCATAAGACCGTGAGCAAACTAAAATTAGTAAAAAAAAAGCAAGTTGTGTTGCAATGTATTCCTGGACATTAAAAGGTTTTCGCCAGTGAATACACAGACACATTAGCAAAGAGAGCTGCCATGCTCCCTAACTGCTTCAAATCAGAAACATCATACCACTCCTCCAACCTCTACGTAAATAAGCAGTTCAAAGAACAAAATCTCATGAGCTTAAAAACAAAATACGCAACAAAGCCCTGTAAGACCTCCATACATAACACACCTGGCAAGAAGCTGTTGCGAAGTTCTCGTCCCAAACTGGATACGACATTCTTGCGAAACATCTGTCTCGCTTTGGAATACTTCAAGCGCCCACTTACAAGCTCTGAAACATGGACTAAGATATGGACAGGGACCACCTAATGCGCTCTCTGGCTCTTGGCAGTATATGAATGATGCCAGAAGCCAGAATGATGATGATGATGAATCAGATGAACAAATGACATTTCTGTTAATGTTTTCTGCCATAAATAAATAAATAAATAAATAAATAAATGTGAAAGCGATGTTGAATATGGTTTTATTGACACGTGCACATTCTCTCTTCACTTTGCTTCACGCACTTCATTGAAATCTCAAATGTGCACATTGAAGACTCTAATTCCAGGTATTTTGATTAGTCAGACCAAGGTCATACTAAGGTGTCAATCCTCTCCCTCCTCATGTCTTAAAACGCAGTGTAGAATTCCACGATGCAAAGTCCACGTATTTTCAATAATCAGATCAAGGTCACTGCTTGGCTGCCGCATTTCACTCTGTGATAAGTAGTATGGTATAAGGAGTTAAGTAATTTTAGAATGTCTCTCTTTGCATCGTGGTCTACAACTAACTTCAGGTTCACCGGAATCCTGGAGAACCTGAAGTTAGTTGTAGACCACGATGCAGAGAGAGACATTCTAAAAATACTTAACTCCTCATACCATACTACTTATCACAGAGTGAAATGCGGCAGCCAAGCAGTGACCTTGATCTGAATATTGAAAATACGTGGACTGTAATAGTAACGATATCAGTTCAATACACCCTATGTATTCTGCTGTCTGATAATTACAATAAGAAAGAGCCTGTGCAATATTGTTTACTACAGATATCACAAATACTGAAGACATTAAATAATGTTTATTGCTCCTGCTGCTATATTGATTATCCGTTCCCTTGTATTACACAAGTTACTTTCTCAAGAACAAAATGCGTGATTTTAATGTTTCCCTTGTGGCAGACTGCAAGGTCTTGTACGTAAATGGCAGACACTACTGTTTTTCTTATTAATGGTTTATATTCTAAGAAAATTTTCGTCCGATTCGTAGAGTTCAAGCTCAAGGGTTTCCCTTGTAATACTAAACCTCGTATTTCACTTAAAACTAACTAACTAACTCACTGGCTCGATCGAACCCATAGGTTCATGGACTCGCGGACATAAGATCTTCATACATCTCTATCGTAAGGAAATGTTTTCCAATTTCCCCTGTTTAATCTACTTCCCTCAAATCATGGATAATATTATTCTCCCACATGATTTTTGGTTTACCAACTGGGCGTTTTTCTTCTGGTTTTCCAACCAGAAGCTTCCATGCATCTCTTTCATGCCCCATACGTGCCACATGTCCTGCACATTGCAGCCTACGAGACTTAACTGCCCTTTTTTCTCGTTTTTTATATATCTTGTACATATTATACATTTAATTCGTTAAATTTAGAGTAAATCAAAATACATTATAAATATTACTTGTATTTTATTTATAACATGTAATTGTTTATGTATAATTTAGATGTAAGACTATTTTTTTGTATTTTTTAAAACCTGGATGAGTGGCAGACAAGGCCTTAAGGCCTTAACTCTGCCAGGCAAAATAAAGCTATTATTATTATTATTATTATTATTATTATTATTATTATTATTATTATTATTATTATTATTATATGACTTCCTATACATACATGTAGCTCACTATTAACTAGTTTTCTGCATTGACATGTACATCTCTTTTTGGCCCAAAACATTTTCTAAGAACTTTATTCTCTAATACTCGTAATCTTCGATCCTCACACTATGCAATATTCGTTTTGCATAGAGTCATTTTTGATGAATGATATGATAAAGATTAATGGTGTAATTCAAATATTGCATAAAATTGCTGGGATCTCTAAAAAAATACATATAACTGAGGAGCTTTAAAAATACTGTGTTTTTGCACAATTAACTTAGTATTTATTTCAATATTCCATTTTAAATATGTCGTTTTACTTTATAACTTCCTGTGCAACTAACAGAAATACGCTGAAGTGACTGAATTTTAGTTTGTTCTTTTCTTTAATCTCGTAACAATGAGCCCGGGAACTAAATTCCCTTTCTCTCGTATCAACTTTATTTCATTTTACGAATCAAATCCAATCTCGATCGGAAAAGAGAGAAAAGAAGAGTAGAAAGTAAACTAATTTACTTGGATTCAGTTGAATTAGTTGAATCGCAGAAAGTAAAAGTGTTCGTAAACTGAATCAATATATTATTCGAAGTTTCTTATTATTTTGTATAATTCACTAAAATGGTAGCTTATCGACAGTCTGAATGAGCATGTTATGCCTTATATTTGGATGGAAGTGAAGGCCTTATGGTTATAACTGTTCCAGCTGAAAGAGAATTTCTTGTTTCAACGTCCATGTTTCCGCACCATATAATAAAATACTCTTCATAATTTTGTTAGATATTAATAATTTATTTCTCTTGATTATATGCTTACTCCATAAAATATAATTTAATATGCCAATAACTTTGTTTGTCCCTATTATTCTTTTTACGATCTCTAAATCAGATTATCCATCTTTTTGAATTATTGATCCCAAATACTTAAAACATGCTACCGTTTTAATTTTTGTTCCATTTATTTCTAATTCCTCGAAAAGACCTGTGCTCTTATATTCTGTTTTATTATAATTAATTGTTAAATCCCATCTTGAGTATTATTATTATTATTATTGTTATTATTATTATTATTATTACATATACGAGTATAGAATGCCAAGAAAGGAGATTGATTGGAAAGCTAATGGAAGAAGTGGAAGAGGCAGACCTAGAGAACGTTGGATAGATGGAGTGAGGAGAAGTATGTAAGCTAGAGATTTGAGGGAAGATGTTTTAGACAGGAACCTCTGGCGACAAATCACTTTGGGTTGAAGGAGAAACACTTTATTGTGGAATGTTCTTAATAAAAAAATATTATTAGAAAAATATGCCGAAGGAAATGTATTTCTTGAGGAATACAGAAAGATGTTCAAAATTGATAAAAATAAAAAAAAATATCATACGAGAAAAAAATGAATATTAAGTATTGAATAGTAGAATTATATAAGATACAAGCAATTAAATTTGTGTGGACATGTACGACGGATGCAAAAAGAAAGGTTACCCAGAAAAAAAAAACACTTCAATGGTGTCCACCTGGAAGAAGGAAGACAGAAAGGCCTCGAGACTCATTTATGCAAGATATAAAAACTGGAATGAAAACAAAAGCACTGGAGAACATTGAGTGGGTGGATAAGGAGGAGTGTAGAAGGGAAATAATATTTTTGGCGCAGATAAATGTCTAAACATTGAAAATCTGCAGATAAATACAATGTGTAATGATAATAATAATAAATTTTTTTTTATTTATTTATATACAGAATTTTAATGTTTACACATCTTTCTCTGCCTAAAGTTCTATTTTTCTTCTCCACTCGTCTCTCTCCATCCAATCCATGTCCTCCAGTCTTCTTGCTCTCATTCCAGTACTTATTTCCTGCATCCACGTGTTTCGGGGTCTTCCTCTCCTCCTTCATCCAGGTGGACATCATTCCAATGTTTTCCTGGCTAATCTCTCTTGTTGCATTCGTCGTACGTGCCCATACCAATTTAATTGCTTATACCATATATAATCTACTATTGAATAACCAATATTCATTTTTTCTCTTATGACAGTATTTCTTATTTTTTCTAATTTTGAACATCTTGCTCCTCTCCTCAAGAAATCTATTCTCATCGACATAAGTTTTTGTTCTAAGTTTTTGTTGAATTTCTAAACTTCAGCTCCATATGTGACAGTATTTCTCACTATTGAATTATACATTTGTAACTTTTTTTCCTGGTTATATGTCTTTTCCACAAGACTCCATTCATCATTGCTGTTATTGCTCTACCATTATTTATTCTGTTTTTAATATCACTTTCTTGTTTATCCTCTTTATATAATTTCACTCCCAGATACTCAAATTCTTCATATCCTCTAATATACCCCTTTTCATCTTCTAATATCAAATCTTCGTTTTCGGCTCCACATCCCATATAAAATGTTTTTTCTAAATTTATTTTCAAACTCCAGTTATCGTATTGTCCAATAATTTTCTGAACGTAAACTCTATGTCTTCATATTCTTGAGCAATTATTATCTGGTCATCCGCAAATAACAGTGTATATATTGTATCTGTTGATCCATCTCCAATTGGTACTTCCATTCCTGAACATTTTTTTGTTCCAGTTTGACAGTGCTTTATGTATAAATATCTTAAATAATTTTTTGTGGCGTGGCTACAACCCTTACGCAGGCTTTTGTTTTACTTTAATTTTTTTCTTATATATATTTTCCGATTTTAATTTTGGATCAACTGGCATTTTTATACAAATGTTTTATTGGCATTAATAATTATAGTCGTTTATTGGGGCCATATCTTCTCTAATGCTTCCCACAGCTTTCCCACACTTTGTAAAGTAACAGTGTCATATGCCTTTTCTAAATCCCCCAATGTGAAATGAACTTGTTGGTCGTTATTATTCGCGTCTTTTCAATCAATTGTTTTAACACAAATATGTGATCAATTGTAGATCTCCTCTCGACCTAAAGTCTGCTTTTACTTCATTCTTCCTTACGTTTATAATTTTCTTACAAATAGTTTTTGGCCTATTTGATTATTTTTCCATATATACGGCTACAAACATTCATACCGGTGGTTCCTCTATAATTATTGCACTCATCCTTTCTTCCTTTCTTATGAATAACTGCTATCAACCCAATTTTCCATTTTACTGGTACATATCTCCTTTATGAATAATAATACATAATAAAACAAAAATAAATTAAAAAATTAAATAAAATACTATAATAAAATATTCCATATTATAATATTAATATATCTACTTCTTCTCTTCTTCTTCTGCTTCATGAATTAAGTCGCCTTTTGCCTGGTTTTCACATCCCGTGGGATTTAATGAATACTCCCATCTAGTAAATGGGCGTCCAACATTTCTATGTCCTATTGGTTTGTACTTTAGTAACAGCTGAGGGATTCTATCTGTAGGCATTCTCTTGACATGTTCATACCAGTTGTTTCTCATGTTGTCAATTCTATTTGTTAAATTGAAAATATTTAAGTCATTCCTAATATCCTCACTTCTTTTCTTGTCCAAAATTGTCACACCTGCTACTGAACGTAGGAACTTCATTTCTGCAGTTTCTATTTTCCTTCTGTCTGAACGGTTAAGAGTTATTAATAATAATATTAATAATAATAATAAAAAAGAATAATAACAATTACTTTAGAGTATCATTATCACTATTATTTTTATTATTATTATTATTATTATTATATTATTATTATAATATCTTAAAATCGTTATATACATAATATATATATATATATATATATATATATATATAAAATCTGTATTATTGAAATAACATTACACTATAATAGTGTTAATATCGTATCTATTGTGAAAAAGATAGATTGGGAGATAGGAAATATATAATTTCTGCAGAAAATATAAACAATCAATGTCAGGATGTGTTATTTTGCGAATATTTTCGGACGTTTAAATGACATTTAATATATTATATTAAAGTTATATATTGAACACTACAATAAAACAAAAACTTTAAAACAAATAGCATTTTAAGAGATTAGTTTTTGCCCTTTTTGTACAGCTGTAAGTTGATCCGTTTGTTAATAAGATCGGAAACTTCTGGACACTTTATGAAATACTCAATATGAGGGAAAACCTTGAGCGAGATCTTGTGAAAACTATCAAGTGGTAATTAATTTTGTTCTAATAACATGACGTGTTCTCGGAGGTGGATGAACAACAGAGGAGTATCAGTGACGATAACAGCAGTAATAGTAAGAGAAGGGTAAGAATTCCAAGAAAGTAATAAATGGAAATTAAATAATAATAAAAATATTTAAGGATCCGACACTTTAACATGGTTCAGATAAGTTATATAAACATGCACTGTAATTATTTCTAATTCGAGCAATGAAAATTATATCATGAAAATATATAATTAAATGTCGTCTCTGTTTGAGGCAATGAATTTACCATTAGATCTCAGCAGTGGATACAAAAATCTCCTTTGATTTACGAACACTAATATTTAATTTTTTATACTTACTCAGTTTAATAAATGGGAGATGTGGGATATAAAAAATAAAATGTTAGTGTTCGTAAATCAAATGAGAATTTTGTATCCACTGCTGAGATCTAATGGTAAATTCATTGCCTAAAACAGAGACGAACCGGGTTCGATCTCCGGTCGAGACAAGTTTCCAGGATGAGGTTCTACCTAAACTGTGTCAGGAAACTTTAATCCCCAAGTAGTTCCCGAACACCATACGGCCATCACATTATTATACACATCATATTCACCTTGTTGGGTATGAAACTATGAGTGAATGATATGTCCTGTAATAAGTGTTCGTATAGTTGCGGAGGTGGCCTGGCATTGAACTTATCAGTCATCCTGGGAAGCCATCAATTTTCGTGTGTGGTCAAAACAACGTATGTGTATAATCAAAAGTTGAATTACTTTCCTGACAGGTCCTCTCCCTTATAAGGCCCGGGTGGCATTGGTCATGTAAAAATAGCAATAATGGGAGAGTTCAAACTAAGGTAAATAAATAAAGAAAACATTTTTTCAAGTATTAGTATCGATTCTTGAGGTATACATGTGTATTAAGTTACGGTTTCGCTTTTCTTTATCATCCAAATTACAAACAGTGGGCACGCCGTAGCGTAGTGGTTAAGGCACTGCGTTACAAGCCGGAAGGTCGAGGGTTCAAGTCCCGGTGGGGTCAGGATTTTTAAACTGACCCAAACCTTCTGGCGGCACTATTGCCCTGGGGTCGACTCAGACTCTAACTTAAATGAGTACCAGACGCTTGTTCTGGGTTAAAGGCGGCCGTCGCGCAGGGCTGACAACACGGCTGACATCAAGTGCCGATTGTCAAGAAAAATTAGGAGCCTTAACCTTCTACTACCCCAAGGGCCTCCTGAGGCCTGTAGTGGGATCACTTTACTTTGGGGGCACGCCGTAGCGTAGTGGTTAAGGCACTGAGCTACAAGCCGGAGGGTCGAGGGTTCAAGTCCCGTTGGGGTCAGGATTTTTAAACTGACCCAAACCCTCTAGCGGCACTATGGTCCTGGGGTCGACTCAGCCTCTAATCGAAATAAGTACCAGACGCCTATTCTGGGGGTAAAGGCGGCCATCACTCAGAGCTGACAATCCAGCTGACAAAGTGCCGATTGTCTAGAAAAAGTGGGAGCCTTAACCTTCTACTACCCCAAGGGCCTCCGGGCCTGTTGTGGGATCACTTTACTTTTTTTTTATATCATATAGACCTAATGATTCCATCATTTCGATGTAATTCTGCTTGAACTTGTGAGACAGGACAACCTTCGGCATGACGAATACTTAAACTTGTTACGCAGCAATATCTTTAGATTTACAAACAGAAACGAACTGAGAAAAAGTCAGTTATTTTATTTCGCGTTATTTAAATTTTAATCTGAGACCAGCCTTATGAGCTAGTAGTCAGCGTTTCTGACTACATTCTTGAGGTCCCAGGTTCGATTACCGGTCAAACCATGGGAATTTTTCCTTAAAGTGAATTATTCGTGTGGTTGCCCATGGCCTGCAATGCAGGTAAAGTTTAGGATAAGAACTCTCCTGGTGCTTCATTATCATTTGTCACTCATCACATCATCGGGGTAACGTAACCCCGCATTCCAAGTCCCCCAATCTAAAAAATTGATTACAATTCCAGTAATGGCAGGGGAAAAGCCAGAAATGGCATAAAAGACAACGTGGTGGCATTAGAAAAAATATTAACCTGAATAAAACTGAATACCGACTGTCAACCATTTGAATGTATAAATACACTGCTAATAAATATAGTTAAATTAAAAGTGTATGTATTTATATACTGCTGTATTTAAATATTGTTAATTTTTACAGTCCTATGTTCATTTAAAGCATACATGTTCACTACTATCATGATCATGTTAAGCTGACGAGAAGTTATATTAATGTTGAACTAATATATAAAAATTAATGTTTGTTTGTTTGTTTGTTCGTTCAAAATATTCGAAACGGAAATAAATTAACCCGTTATACCTAACATAAGCAGCAGCTTAAATCCAAGAAATAAATAAATATAGATACCATTCATTGGATTGTGATGGGGTTTTTGAAAAATGTTCAGGAGATTCCCGGGATGAACATTGGCTATAAGAGAGTTGTGATACTCAACTCCTACGCCCTTAAAAATCACCCTTTATAGTGAAAAGCGTAAAAAAAAATTTTTGACGCTTAAATGGTTTACGCTGCCTAAACCATAACAAATACACAAAATTAATTTACACAGAACTAAATATCTAAAAAAAAACTGTACAAGCATATGTTTACCTTTTGCGGATAACTCACAATAGCCATTTTTGTCTTTCATTGATGCCAAGAAGTACGTAGATTCCTGGACAAGTGTGCACATACGATTGTGATGGGGCTTTTTGCAAAATGTTTAGGATTTTCTCTGGAGGGTTATAGACTATAAGAGAGTTTTAATGCTCAAGCCCTTCACCCTTAATAATCACCCTTTGTAGTGAAAAAGTAAAATAAAAGTGGCTTTTTGTACACCTAAACGCTGCCTAAACCATAACAAATACACCAAATTAATGTTCACAGATTATCTTAAAGAACTCTACAAAAAGCCCTCGACAGCATATCGATGGTGGGCAATGAAAACATCGTAACGCCATCTTGGTAAATTTTACAGGAGAAACAAATAACTGTTTTAAATAATTATGAAAAGTGATAATCAATGGTTCCCACATATTTTGCTACAGAACATAAGTCAAGTTATTAATAAATTTGAAGTACGTGTTCTTAACAGGTTATGCATCACATATTTCTGTGCTGGCTACTGGAGTTATGTGGTTTTAAATTACTGATGCAGTTAGGACGTTTATCGACATGTTTATCTTTTATGGATAACTCTCAAAAACCATTTTTATCTTTCATTGATGCCAAGAAGATCGGGATATGTAGATTCCCGGGCAAGCAGAACAGCACCACGGATAACTCTAATTAACGAAATTTGTCTTTCAGCTCATTTATGCCAAATATATCGGGATACGTAGATTCCCGGACAATGCCGGGTAACCAGCACAGGGATCTAAAAATAATAACGATATAAATTTATAATTATTTTTCCTTTTACTTATTCAACTAAACGTAAAAACATATCATTTATTTAGGCGTAGCAGCGCACGCCAGGTCTTAGCTAGCACATAATAAAATAACGCAATTGACAGAATTCACTATACAATATATTATAAATGACACAAATAGTTCAGACGAAGGGATATGGGATTATGGACGACAGGGGACAAAATGGCTAAAGATCACAGAATAGGAAAAAAATAAAATAAAAAGGAATTTATCAATTGCCTGATTCTGAGTTTTAGGAAATCGTCTCACTCATTTGTATCTTTAAAAAAAATTCTGATTTGTCCTCCAAAGAAAAAGTGCGAAGCAAAATATCCTCGACATTACAAAAATACAAATCAATAAACGTGAATGGATTAAGTTATAGTTATTAATCAATTTTATCATCAGATTATAATGAAATTCTCTATTGTTTGTCAAAAGAGTTACTACAGTTGTTAAACAAATAACATCACAAAACTAGAAAATACCCTTTGTAGTTAATGTGTGTTTTTATGTTATTTCGTTTCTTCTTTACATCTCGTAAAATGGAATGATAAAATGTCATTCTATATCTAATTTGTTGAACATTAATATTTGTTCATGAAATTGAGGGCAATTTAAAACAAGTTTGTGTACATTTCATGGTCGTAATTCCTGTAAGGCATATCATGAAATTGTAAATATTTAGTGGCAATTTCAACAGAGATAACACTCTCAAATTTGCATCTCGTATTTAACTCAATTTCGAAGCTTGAATAAACTGAGACGTATAAATTAGATTAAACTCGATCTAAATTTATATCTTGGATTTAAGCTGCTGCTTACGTTAGATATAACGGGTTAATTTATTTCAGTTTCGAATATTTTGAATATATAGGGTCCATTGCTGTTGTCTAGAATCACGTCGTATCGTTGTTTCAGATGCAGCGGGCCCGAGTTCGATCCCCAGTTGTGACATGTTTCATGGATGAGGTTTTTCAGTTTTTTTCCTAAACTGTAAGAGAAATTCCAGCGAATGTTTAGCTCCATATAGTCCGCGACTATCACTTCGTCTTCATAACCTTCAATCCTATATTCGATTTGTTTGTGATATTCCTTTAGTATTCAATATTATTTTGATAGGTGTAAAATAAAATAAGGTAAAATATACCTTCTAAGGTAAAATCTGTCGACCTCAACTTATAAAATATGTAGGCCTATTCTTTATCCCTGTAGGCCTTTCAGAACATCCGTTCCATCTTCAGCAGGTCCTTCTTCGCTACAATGTCTAGTATGATGGTTGATGCTGCTGGTCCTAATGTGGTGTTAGGACCAGCAGCATCAAACATCATACTATATATTGTAGCGAAGAAGGACCTGCTGAATATGGAACAGATGTTCTGAAAGGCCTACAGGCATAAAGAATACATATTTTATAAGTTGAGGACGACGGATTTTACCTAAGAAGGTATATTTTAACTTATTTTATTTTATGACTCTCCACCTCAACGGTTTTAACAATTAATTTTATTAGTATTGATAGATGTATTTTAATTTCACATACGTTGTTCTTATGAGTGGAAGTGAAGCTACATTACCATATCTCCACTAGGCTAAATAATAAATTAACAAATAATAATAATAATAATAATCACTATAACACTGTAATGAAATCAGAGTGCCTCTAGGGAGAAGAAACGTTAATTTTGAACGGTACAATATTGAAAATGTAGTCAAAAGAGAATGAAACATTATAAGAACAATTTTAAGTCTACTCTTACAAGTCATACGTGAAGCATATAAACTCAAAAGTAAAGAGGAAATAAAATTATATACGGACATTAATAGTGATATTAGAAAACATTATTAAAAATGTTTGGTCATATTAAACGAATGATCACAATCAAATCGACTTTCAAAACAAATAATAGAATTCTACGAAAATATAAGTAAAACACAAGTAGGCGCTATTAAATGGATTGCTTTTTTTATGCTCCAGGTTTTCCAGTTGGACATTTCTGGTGTTCTCTTCTGGCAGTGCCGTAATTGTAACCCACGTCTGAGGTTTGGGCGCCTGAGTGGTGATGATGATAGTGGTGCGCCAAGAGAGTCCTTAACCCTAAGCTTAATGATATGAATAATGATGATTGCTGTGGCCATATGATGTTCGGGGATCGTTCGGGCCTTAAAGTTTCCTGACATTTGTCTTACGGGCGAAGAAAAACCCCGATAAAAACCTCGCCCAGGAAACTGTCCCAACCAGGGATCGAACCCGGCCCCGTTGCGTGTCAAGGCAGCTACCTCGAGATCACAGCGGTGGATTGTTGAAGTGAAAAAAAGGATTTAAATTGACAGGAATTTCTCAAGAAGATATCATAAACAGAGATATTTTTAAAATTAAGGTGCACAAGTGGCAGGTTGGCCAAGATGAATGGTGATGCATTCCATGAATTGTTTACAAAATCCTTCCCAATCTTGATCCAAACTGTGTGATAACTATGGACAACGCTCCCTATCGCACAGTGAAAATGAAACGGATTCCTACTTTCAGTAACAAAATGACAGTTTAAATCGAAAAGTATTAATGTTGAATTTAACGTGTTAAGGGCAGAATTGCATGATCTTTTTGAACGTAATAGAGATCTACATGATAAAAACATGGCGGATGAAATGGCACGTCAGTATGTAAAATCGGTATTGCCTCTAACGCAATATCATTGCGAACTATACCAGATAGAAAATATGTGGTCACAGGTGGATTATAATTTTAAAATTTCATTAAGTAAAACAAAAGTAATGGCATTTTGTGGAATAAATACTCTGAGTGCAAAAATAGTAATTAGAGACGAAATTATTGAACAAGTATCCCACTTTAAATATTTAGGATGTGATATCAGCTATGGGTATGATAAAGATATTGAACACAAAACACATTAGTTTCAAGCTATTTGTGGTACAATAAATAGAACGTTGAATAATAAAGCCTATAAACAAACAAAATTAAAATTTTATAAAACAATGGCTGTCCCTGTCCTTTTGCATGGGAGTGAATCTTGGATTACCACTACCAAACAAGAAAGTAAAATCCAAGCAGCCGAGATGAAATTTTTAAGAAGAATAAAAGGCTGCACTAGAAAGGACCAGATAAGAAACGAAGGATATCCGTAAAAACTGCAGACCTACTCCATAAAAGAAAAGATATTTAACAACAAGATACAGTGGGAAGAACATGTAGAAAGAATGGAAGAAAGTAGATTACCAAATAAAATCTTCCATTATTTTCCAAGAGGAAGAAGAGATGTCGGACGTCCTCGGAAGAGATGGTCTTAGATCTATTAGTGAAGACGGAACAGGCAACTCTTGCCTAAACCAAGAAGTGAAGAAGAAAAAGAAGAAGGTGTAAAGTTACGTAGAAGACAATAACAAGATTAATAAAACTAGAAAGTGATGATTCAACCTTCAGATAGTGGATAATCGTAAGTTTCAACACTGTACCTATAAACTCATTGCTGGACTGCTACACATCCTTGTGAATCGTGCTTATATTTTTATTCTGTTTTCTTCCACTCCTCTGATATCCTGAATCGATTATGTGGTTAGAGTGGCACATTCTAACCGAATGTTAGTACTTTTCAATGTAATTAGCTTCCCAGGTTATTAGGATATTTAGATATCGTTTTAAACATTTTTTTAATGAGATTACTATATAGAGCCGGAAATCGAAGCTAGATCCCCTGGTATTCTAGTAAATCGTGACTTTTACAGCAGAGAATCGGTAATAATTTAAAAAGCACTGCAAAAGCAAAAATAAAACTCCAAATGATACAGGCTCATTGTGTAGAATTTTATATAAAAATAACATCATATTCTTAACTTAACATGCGCTAGTCACGTCAGTTGTGACAGTGTTACCCACGCAAATATAAGTTCTGAAGTTGTCTTATGTAAATTAACTTCTATGAAAATTATAATAATTTTAACACATTGTGGAGATTTACATTAGCGCAGTACAATTAAAATTGTTTCTAGTTAACATCAATTGTAAAATTACATAGGAAAAAAAATAAATATAATTTTATTGAAAAGTAAATACAATATTGTTTTACTGTAACGTGAATAATGTAAAACATTCAAAGAATTAATTGATTGATGATGATGATGATGATAATAATAATAATAATAATAATAATAATAATAATAATAATAATAATAATAATAATAGTGTTGTAAGCCCATGTTTTCACTTTACAGAGATTTAGGCGCTCTACCCCTACAGGGAAGAATTTGAATCATACTAATTTAGTTACACTTGTTTTCGTATATATGTTAATTTTGAGTGGTCCGTGGCCAGCGTTCCGCATCATACTGACATCTAGGAAACCCAGGTAGTACTAGAACGGGATAATTCGGTAAATTTTGCTTAGAGGCCTTTTCATTCGGGCTTAAGGAGTTTTTACGAGCCTGAAAATCTTCAGACTCGGGATCCACGGATTAAAGTCCCTCTCGGAGGACTTGCTCCTTGGATTTTTCAATCCTAAAAAATCCATCGACCCCGGCCGGGTTTGAACCCGTGACCCTCGGGACCAGAGGAAAAATAATAATAATAATAATAATAATAATAATAATAATAATAATAATAATAATAATAGAAAATAATTCATCAACATTTCAGGAAACATGACACCTAGAAACCTGCAATGGGCGGCAATGGGAGACCTAGAAAAAGAAGGACTCCACAAATGGTGAAGACAATTTTTCTTGCTACGTACGAGAATCTTAGTATCAGCACAAATCTAATCACTACAGGGGAACATGTGGACCGCAATCATGACGATATAGAGAATAATGCATGAGAACTTTTTGTATTCTCATCATGCACAGCGCGTGCAGTTCACAGTTGGTTTTCCTGCATTGCTTACTGAAAACAGCGATTTGCTCATTAGTTCATCTACATATACGAGTATAACTCTGTATTTAGTGCATATGTTATTTTTGAGGTGAGGCTTCCTCGGGACGGGACCAGATGATCACTTATCACACTACACATGTAAGGGAATCATTCAATCACGTCAACAGCATCGATTCTCAGTGAATGCGTTTGCGAATATTTTTACGACTACACCTTTTTTCCGCAAATATACAAAGACTCTCGAAGAACAGGTTGTCTGTTACGTTAGAACATATCTCTACAGGTATGACGAAACTAATGCACGATAAGGCTGCTTCTTATTTCGAGATATCTATTCATTGATCTTCAATAGCGCATTCTGTGACAGCTGAATAGGTAGAGGTGGACCAATTCATTGTACTCTAAACAGCCCACTGTTGATATCCACTTGACTTTGAGATGTGAGACAATTTGAAATTGCTTCTGTTTACAATCGTAGTGAAAGATTTCGGGAAATCTGTAAGAAAATTCCAAAATACCTCCAGAAGTACTTCAGCGCATCCGAGACTCAGAGCGACGGTGTGTTGACGAAGGTCTCCCAGATGACGGAGGAGATTTTGAATATTTTATTGAGCCATTTACATTCATTCATATGTGCACAGGCGCGGAGCGCGAACTTCGTCTTGGCAAAACCACGCTCTGCTACCATTTTGCACTGCCTTTAGAGGATTTATTCATTAGTTTTGTTACACTCGTAGTAGCATCCAGCTCATAATTATCAGTGCTATTTTTAATTCTTTGCCCGGGCCCATCAGAGGCAAGGATTGACACATCTTTCCTATATATATATTCATAAACATATGTTAATTAATAATAATTCCTGAAACACAGTGTAGTAATTTATGATTCGTAGTTAAACTCAGTATATTATTTTCAACCATGAAAGCTAGACGGAAAAGGGAGCTAATATAATATTGAGAAAGCTAGTAAACAGGAATAATACAAGACAGCTGTAGCATAGCTAGCAAATACAATAATTAGACATTCTTCTTTACTTAAAATAAGATTTAATGTTTCAATTGTACGTCTGAAGTTGAAAAAATGAAAATATATTAAACATAGATAGTACTTCATCATTCCAAAGTTAAAGAAAAACAATAATAATAACAAAGTAACAATCTTCATACACTCAAACACCCATGCATGCAATTTTAGTCATGCCTAGGATCCCCTACCCTGGCTTGCCGGACCAAACTCAAAACACGGAGCTCTCCTGGAGCTAACGTCCTTCAGACGTTAGCCAACTGTTCGAAATAAATATATGATCGAATGATACAGCTTAGCATGTGTTCGTCTATTTGAGAGTTCCGAGGTAGAGGGGAAGTTGCGCACTACAAACAGAGCAAAGGGAGGGGTAGGAACGAGAGTGGGAGCAGACACAAAGAGAAAGGAAATTGGCATAGTTAATTAATCTCACTGTAGAGGGAGGATAACAGCATAGATGTTACGTACCGAAAACGCACTTTCGGTACACATAATTTGGCTAATGTGAGGCCCTCTAAGTGTAAGTACCAGAGCTCTACAAAACAACGCATTAAACGAAAATAATGCGTTTCCACAATTTTTTTTGTACTTGTTTATGATTGGATAGCGTGTTTTGGATTTTGTTAGAATGTAAAGAATATGTTTTGTTGCGTAGTAACTAGGAACTGAAGCGTCACTGATTGTTATAACCAAGGGGCGGGGTTTGAGTAAGTAAACAGACGCTTCATATTACCTGCCAAACGGAATATGTACTGCGCAGGACACTTCCTCTACAACAGAGTGTATCGTAGCTACTGTTTCATTTATTCGTTGCATACAGAGTAGTAAATAACTGTACACTTTGGAAGTATATTATTGTACATTGCAATAACTATAATCATGGTGTATGAGAAAATATTTATGTACATTAAACCCTTATTCATAATGAAGTAGTATTATTGCACACTACAAATAACTAAACATACGATTGTTTGTTTCCTTCTATAATTACTTATCCTGGTGTAATTGTTTTTGAAGCAGGGTATAATCCCTTCCACCGAACATCATTTTGTTTATAATGAACACTGCACAGTCACAGGTGCGCCCTCCCTCCTTATAGTCCGTGCATTCTTAACTTTACAATATACTTACTAGAACCCCGCTCCCTGGTTATAACAGTATATAAAAACTATTGACATCCTATATAAGCAGAATGATTTAAATACATATATATATATATATATATATATATATATATCGAGTAACTCATGTTACAAGTTACAATTACAATTTGTAAATATTAATATTATAAATTAACTTAATAATATTAGAAATGTTAAATATTAATTCAAACAAATTCGCTCAGTATACAAAATTAATATGAAACTATAGAGTCGTTCGCTTTCGAAATTTTTTATATATTTGTGTTTGAATAGCTACGAAATACACCTTCATGTCTTCTTCCTATAAAAGAGATCCAGCGACCGAATGAAGATTGCGTGAGCAATCTGTGCAACAAATATTGCGAGAGAGATATCATGCTCGAAACTACAAAAAAGTAATTTCCAGTGATAAAACCATGACTGGAATAGTTAATCGTCGATATTTAGCACATTGTGCCCTATTTACTATTTTATCGTCTTCCAGACTTAACGGTCATTACCTGTTCCTGCAATTCATTGTGTGTTTATTGCAGAAAATCCTTCTTCACTTGAATAAGGTATATAAGTGAAAGAAATACTTTCACATCTTTTGTAAAATTAGTTGGAAATTCTTCCGAAGAGAATTCGAGAATGTCATGTCTTGCGTTGAGTGCAGGCGCTCAAACATAGGTCACTTCTGCTGACTGAGGAACAAACTATAATCCCTATATTTCCCTCGCTCAGTATATTTAAGTTAAATTAAGAGTGGGAACGTAAATTTCATCATTAGTGAACAACGAAGACAAACTCTACAAAGTGAGAATTGAGTGATTGCAGTCTTTTTAAGTTCAAACTTTTCAGAGTTATGTTTAATTTTGTCTGTCCGAAGTAAACGCTTCTCCCTACATGAGCAGAGTTTGTCATTTGATGAGACCATATTCTTTTTTTCTCTGTATGCTTTTGTTCGTGCATTTATTGTTCGGAATATGTCGGAAAGAAATGCAATTTAATTGGATCAGCTATCATCAGTCATGAAATGGAGATATACACGTTCCTACAAAAAACAAAAACAGAATATGAGAAGTTGTTTAAATTAATAAAATATTGAAAATACGCGACCGTGAGGGACTACTTACTGATAATAAAATGTTTATACTGTATGCTTTATTGAGTATCTGCGTAATTGATTAAACATTGATAACTGAATTTTTATTATCTGGCGGCACAACAATGTGCCGCGTTTTGCGGTTTGAAAAACGCTGTCTATCCACCTTAAATCTGCATAAGAATGTAAACCGATAGTGGGTAATGTCCACATAGCTCTCACTACTGTATATTGCGTTATGTGGAGCATCTGAGAATAGTCTTTGTTTCACTTCCTTACAGCTGCTTGGTAATGCATATGCACAGCGCTTGCTTCGCGCCCTCCGCCTTAATGTTACTGGTCGGTCTTTGTGGACTACTAGTTGTAAAGCTTGGTAATGCATATGCACAGCGCTTGCTTCGCGCCCTCCGCCTTAATGTTACTGGTCGGTCTTTGTGGACTACTAGTTGTAAAGCTTGGTAATGCATATGCACAGCGTTTCTTTCTTCGCGCCCTCCGCCTTAATGTTACTTTCTGGTCGGTCTTTGTGGACTACTAGTTGTAAAGCTTGGTAATGCATATGCACAGCGCTTGCTTCGCGCCCTCCGCCTTAATGTTACTGGTCGGTCTTTGTGGACTACTAGTTGTAAAGCTTGGTAATGCATATGCACAGCGCTTGCTTCGCGCCCTCCGCCTTAATGTTACTGGTCGGTATTTGTGGACTACTAGTTGTAAAGCTTGGTAATGCATATGCACAGCGCTTGCTTCGCGCCCCCCGCCTTAATGTTACTGGTCGGTCTTTGTGGACTACTAGTTGTAAAGCTTGGTAATGCATATGCACAGCGCTTTCTTCGCGCCCCCCGCCTTAATGTTACTGGTCGGTCTTTGTGGACTACTAGTTGTAAAGCTTGGTAATGCATATGCACAGCGCTTTCTTCGCGCCCCCCGCCTTAATGTTACTGGTCGGTCTTTGTGGACTACTAGTTGTAAAGCTATTTTAAGGTTAAGTTCGCGAGTTCAAACGGGGTCAATTGATTTTTAATTGGGTAAACACCTGAGTAAATCTTCCAACTGAAGTCATAGAGATATTCGGCACAGGAAAGAACCTCAAGCAAGACATTAGTCCTCTGAGAAAAAAAATAGCTTCGACGTTAATTATTTGAATGTCGACATTAACGATCTAGTGAACGTCTCTAAACAAAAATACGGCTATAATATTGCTGGCATATGTAATCTTTTGAAATTAGGTTTCGCTGCTTGTGCTAGCAGTTATACCAGTATATCAAAAGTTACGCTTTTTGGCTCAGAATGATTATTTATTCACATATATCTATTTCAATACTAATAAAATTCATTGTTAAAACCGTTGAGATGGAAAGTCATAAAATAAGTTAAAATATACCTTCTAATCCACCGCTGTGGTCTCGAGGTAGCGTGCTGCCTTGTCACGCAGCGGGCCCGGGTTCGATCCCCGGTCGGGGCAGTTTTTCTGGGTGAGGTTTTTATCGGAGTTTTTCCTCACCTGTAAGACAAATGTCAGGAAACCTTTAAGGCCCAAACGGTCCCCGAAATCATATGGCCATCATCATCATCAACACCCTTATCATTATCATCATCCTTCACAGGTGTGGAAAGCAACGGGAAGCTACCACACCTACACAATTCCCTAGTAAAGCTGCAAGCATAGCATGAAAATGCTATGATTGCAGTGCAGGACCTGCCTTCGGGCAGAATTACTATGGATGGATATACCTTCTTAGGTAAGATCCGTCGTCCTGAACACCACATTAGGACCAGTAGCATTAACCATAATATTAGATATTGTAGCGAAGAAAGACCTGCTGAAGATGGAACGGATGTTCTGAAAGGCCTACATGCATAAAGAATACATATTTTATAAGTTGAGGACGACGGATCTTACCTAAGAAGGTATATTTTAATATATCTATTTATTTTCTCTCTTTGTTCTCAACTCAGTAAGCCCAATAGGATACTGATTTAAAAATACTTTTTTCGTCACTAGTGTACGAAAAATTAGCAAATTAAAGGAAAACGTTTTTTCTTTTACTGTAAACAGCAGTGTCTCTTTAACTTTGGACCCCGTGCTATGCTTTAGAAAAGAAGTCACAAATTTTTCCGGTTAATATTTTATAACTACTAGCACCTAAATAAACTTTTGTGAGATGCCTCCGGGTGTAAAATATTTATATCAGGCATTCTCACCTATATATTATTCAGATTAATGGAAAACACATGTTGAATGTATTAGTAAATGGCATTCCTTAGTATATGAGTTTTAAATCCATTAGTTACTCAGCTTCAGCTGACGTTTTTTGACGAACACATTACATCGAAATATATTATATATTATTTATATTCTGTAAATGCAACTGTTTCACGTTGGACTAGATTTATCTCTTTGTACTGAATGAATATGTAACATATAATGCTCTGATACAGTTAGAATATAATTGCCTCGAATGGAGCGAGCCTGGGTTTAATCCCCGGTCCATGAAGTGTGTTGGGGAGGTTTTCTGCCTTTTTCCTCCCTCAATTAATGTCTTGAAACTTTAAGGCTAAAATAGTCCTTATAAATAAACGTTCTATCAAAATATTCTGTATAAAATTCGCCTTCTTTGTGATCAGGGGTTAAAAGTCTTCTCACAAATAGTTATATTTCAATAAGGCTCCAGAGGCTAGGAACACTAAATAAAAATATCTACAAAATAAGGTATTCAATTAATGAAGAGAGAGAGAGAGCGAGAGAGAGAGAGAGAGAGAGAGAGAGAGAGAGAGAGAGAGAGAGAGAGGTCCTAAATGGTCAAATATAGTGTCACTATTTTTGTGATGGACCGAGAACAGATGATCCGCGTGGTGGACTGGAAACAAGTCATCTGCTCCTATACATACCTTCTTGATTCAAGCTCATGGATTTAGCAGATTCTTGAGTAGAGCAATTATCGCTGGAGCGCGCCAGCTCTCGAGTTTCAAGTGTGTGGCGATAACCGGTAATTCTGACTTCAGTTTCCCTGGTAACGTCGCATTTTGAAAACCGCCTAGAGCTTTGAAATGTAATATCAGGAATTTCACAAGATTAATTAAGGCATTTAAATTAAAAAATAAAAAAAAAATACGTAAAATATTCATTGTGGTTCAAAGACATAATCTTATTTGACAAATGTATTGTTTTTTTTAAACTTTAATTGAAGTTGACAAATATTTGCGATTGAATTGAGGCCCTCTCGGAACATGACAAAAATAATGACACTGTACAAGCGGTTTAACTGAACATGGTTAGGTCCCTTACATCGAGTACACTTAAGTCACAAAATCCCTTTTCTCAGGTTAACGCTAATAAATCAATCTCAAATAAATAGAAATAATATCATTGATATAACAAAAGGATTAACACAAGGATGCGGGATGTCACCAACATTGTTCAAGATATATTTAGAAGATGTATTAATGAAATGGAATAAGTCATATAGGGGAATGGGAATTAACATTAATGGTCATTTACTCCACAATGTATTATTCGCTGATTATAATAGGACAAGATAAAGAATATATAGAAAGTTGCTCGATGCATTTGTTTAAATGAATGTGTATGGGAGTACGAAGGATTCCAAATTGGAGAGTTGTTGATTTAATGATATGAGTGTATCCAAATTAAGGGTCATATTTTACATTATTGTAATTTATAGTCCCGAGTGAATTTAAAACGATGTTTTTATGTGTAAGACAATATTAATCGCAAATATGAATACAAATAGCATAAAGAATCGAGTCATCTGTTAATAGCGAAGAGGGCGTTCAAATTTGTACTTTGAAGTTAGTCTATGTTAAACTAAACTGCAATATTATCGCGTGTAGCACACGGCAGGAAACATCTCAACGAAGATACAAACAATACAGACAGCGTTTTATTTCAGGTCTATACTAGGGGTTGGAATATACAGTGAGATGTCGGGTCGTATGCAAATACATTAGTCTCTACTCAAATTACTTCAAATCACTGGTGAGCTGAGATCGAATTAACGGCCGCCTTAACCGGTCATGCATGAATGTTGACGTTTTCGTAATATTGGCAACGAATTACCCAGAATTCTCAGCGATAAAACCACTTCCGTTATTTTCGTCTGCTATAGAGGAAGGCATTTATGCTTGCATCCCGCAAATAATACCGTATACAAACACGTCTGCGACGCGCAATATTACGCCGATTCTCCTGTTCTTCCAGTTGAATTCTTTGGTACTCTATCAAATTTCTCTTCTCCGCGTATACCGAAAACATGATCGAAGTCTTCAAGGTCCGACAACTTGGATAAGTTTCAAACTACATCGGTTACCATCGGTTCCCTTCGGGATTTTCACATAAGTTTATATCTTGAGCTACGATCTTAAGGTACCTTGTCAGGTAGCTTAAAATTATTACCGCGTGAATAGATTTCTGAGTAAGAAAAATGTGTTTGAATAAAACTTTATCAGCAGAGAACGCCTTTTACTGTCTAATGCATTCAAACATTCGACCCGTAGCCCTTAGATTGTAAGACGACAAACAAGTAACGGTTCCCAACGACCAATTTACAGTGTACGAAGGATACTCCTGTGTCGAAATTCTTCTTCTTCACGATTTACGAAGTATTTGTAGAAATGCCTTGCTTTCTCTAGATTCTTAATAGAAAATTGAGAGGATACGATTGGCCACGCGGCCTTGCAAAGAGATTCAAGCATCAATTACTATAATGATTCATTTAGATGGTTATTGAGAAATGTAGTCTTCTTGGAATTCCCTTCCTCATAGAATTAGGGGCTGCCGAGCAGTAGTGTCTTTCAATAGACAAATTAATAAGTTTCTAAGTAATGCTACTAATCTCTTACTTGACAACTTCCATTATGTTTTATCCAACTTTGTACAATATCTTCTTATTATGTCAACCGATGTGGTCTCGAGGTAGCATGCTGCCTTGTCACGCATTGGGCCCGGGTTCGATCCCCGTTCGGGACAAGATTTCTGGGTGATGCTTTTTGTAAAATTATTGAACAAGATCTGATATAATTTAGGAAGTCCCCTATATACACAGAAAGTGCACGTATTGCTAACGAAGAACAACGCTCAGATTTGTTGATTGACCAGGCCTACTAATTGAATTTATTTTTTAAAATTTATATAATCCTCATATGGATAACCTAATTTAAATATAGATTACTTATTCCTTATTAATCTATGATTCCGTATTTCATGTGTTTGTATATATATATATATATATATATATATATATATATATTAATTTTATGTGATCACAAGAAAAATTTGTTCGTGTCGAGGTCCCCCCTTAACCCTTAAATTCGTAATGTATCCTTTTGGATACATCAGTTGGTTCAGTTAATTTAATATTTTAAATAACTCAAAAGTAAACGAACAAAAAGAAACCACTTAAATGTGTGTCTAATTATACAATATACCTAATAATAACAGTTATACAAGATTCCGTTTTCACTGCGGTCCGCCACATTCAAATAACTAACAGAAGAAATTTGTGTTTTGCCAATTTAAGGGTTAAGAGCATCTCCGTTAAAAACTGTATAGTAGCTAACACAAACTGATAATCTTCAAACACATCCCTGTTGACTGGATATATTCTTGTTTTTGTAAGCCCATTCACTGCAATCATATTGTTGCGGCTTGCTCATAACGCTTAACCAAACAATCATCGACATGATTTTGGGTGAACCTTTCACTGTATTTTGACGTACAAACGTTTTAATTTCACCAATGTAGTCGCTATTGAATATTTCCATTTCCTCGAGTCATATAAAGAGAATCAGAATTTATAGTAGGCCTATGTTGTTTTAAGTAGAAACAAAACTTTCCATTCTTTCGATGAATTCACAATATTGATAAAATATTTCGAATTTTTACTATCATATCTTTGTTTAAAAATACACTTTCCGGACTGTAGGTCACATTCGCAAGCAGCATAAGCACAATAAACTACGCCGGTAGTGGAACCAGTTTCCGCTCTGACTACGGAACCTCTTGGGGGAATTATTATACTGTTAGTAACATTACATTACATCCGTTGAAATGTTTTTTAATTGTCGATCTATTATGCAAATTCATGGACCGTTACCGCAACCACTGAGAACAAAGTGACTTACTGAAGTCAACAAGTAATACGATGTTGCATAGACATATATAATAATAATAATAATAGCTTTATTTTACCTGGCAGAGTTAAGGCCTTAAGGCCTTGTCTACCACTCAACCAGGTTTAAAAAAATACAAAAGAAAAGTCTTAAATCTAAATTACAATATATATATAAACGATTACAAGTTATGAATACAATACATACAATTAATATTTATAATGTATTTTAATTTACTCTAAATTTAACGAATTAAATATATAATATGTACAAGATATATAAAAAAACGAGGAAAAGATTAATGACATAGCATAAAATTAAATAAATAGAGAACAATTAATTATTAGACAACAGGTAACTGTATAAGCGTGACTTAAAGGTGCCAAGTGTGCGGCAACCCCTGATATCTTCAGGAAGGAGATTCCAGGAGCGGGCGGAGGCTACTGTGAAGGAAGTAGAATAGGAGAAAGTGCTATGAAGAGGAATTGTTAGCAGACTGCTATCTTGTGACCTAGTGTCAATATTGTGGTAGGAGGATAACTTCTCAAATCTGGACGCCAGGTAAGTAGGAATGTAGGAATTCAGAAGCTTGAAAAGTAGCGAAAGAGAGTGCAATTTACGTCTGTCAGTAAGACGGAGCCAAGAGAGGTTATTAAAGTGTTCGGAAATATGGTCATAACGCCGGATATTGAAAATGAATCGAACGCAAGCATTATGAACACGCTGCAGTCTCTGCGACAAGGCATAGGCTATATTCATATAGAAAAGTGAACTTCTAATTTAAATATCACTAAGCAATATATATATATATATATAGCCTATATATATGTATATATATATATATATATAGCCTATATATATATGTATATATATATATATATATATATATATAGGCCTATCTATGTGTGTGTGTGTGTGTGTGTGCTTCAACCGCCGTTCACAGAAATATTAACTTTTCATATAAATTATTTTTTATTAACAAAAACAACTCACTGATAACATTTTAACAATTATTACTTTGTTTTTTTTAAATAATAATACAAATAATAGTAATAATAATAATAATAATGTTACTATTATATTATAATAATAATAATTATTATTATAATTATTATTATTATCTTCTTCTTCCTTCCAAGTATTAGGCCAAGGCCTGTTACAATCCTATAGAAAATTTTTCCTCCAGCGTTTCATAGGACGGCCCAGTGATCTTCGTCCTCTTGGTATATAATTATAAACAGCTTTGGGGATCCAATTTGAAGTCATTCTTTCAAGATGGTGTATCTAATTTAGTTGGTACTGTTTAATATATTCCAAAATTGGCGTAGTCTTCAAATCTTTTAAGATATCGGTGTTCCTTTTCCGATCCCATCTGGTGTAACCCGCTGTTCTGCGCATGAATCTCATTTCACAAGCCGTTATTCTGCTTTCATATTGTCTTTTTAGTGTCCATGCTTCACTACCATAGGTCAACACCGGTTTAGCCAAAGTGTTATATAAACGTAATCTGGTGTTTTTTTTTTACAAGAGATGGTTTCATAACTTCATTAATAACTCCTAAACTTTTATTATAACTAGTATTTTTTTCAGGGATATTCTTTTCATCCCAGATAGATATTATTATTATTATTATTATTATTATTATTATTATTATTATTATTATTGTTATTATTATCATCATCATCTCGACTGGAAAAAATAGAAATACAGAAATTAGAAAATGGATGAATGCAGAATGAAATATAATGGACAAGATTGAACACAGAAGGCTAAAATTATATGGACACCCGAGAAACATTCTTTTTTTCCTATATCTCACCTGATGACGCCAAAAGAGCAGTATTACGCATTAAATATAAAGCGCAAGGAATAGACAATGTAACAATAACTCTCCTACAAAAAATAATTGACATTATTCTCCCGACAATAACCCACATTTTAATGCCTCTATAATGACCGGGATCTATCCCAGACCCTGGAAAATGGCTCTAGTTCGTTCTACACCGAAATCAAAAACTCGCACAACACTCGATGATTATAGACCAATTAGTATTCTTCCCTGTTTATCTAAAGCACTGGAACACATCATAATCTCACAGCTAACAGGCTACCAAACCACACACGACTTACTTGATGAGCATCAGTCTGGTTTTAGAACGGGACATCATACAAATATTGCACTACTTGACATTGTAGAGGACATAAGCGACTCAATGGACAAAAGCAAACTCACCGCAATAGTCCTACTCGATTACAGCAAAGCCTTTGACACAGTAGATATAGACTTAATGCTAGCGAGACTAAAGACACTACATCTGTCGGAAAACTGCCTTGATTGTTTTAGATCTTACCTCACTAATCGCCAGCAGTCAGTCTCTGTTAATAATCGTATTTCTTCCTGGCGCTTGGTGAGGAAAGAGGTACCTCAAGGCGGCATCCTCGCTCCTCTTCTCTTCTCAATTTATATTAATGACGTGACCAAGAGACTACAAAACTACAAGCATCATCTTTACGCCGACGACTTACTGATTTACACACACTTTAGGCCTGACGAAATTAACGAATACATTGACAAAGTAAACACTGACATCAGACATATATCTTTATGGTCCAGACAATATGGGCTAAAACTAAACGTAAACAAAATGCAAGCAATAATTATCGGACATCAAAGACCATTACACTCCATAAACAATGGAAATATGCCGGCTGTCATATTAGGTAACAAACAAGTTCCTTATACCGACGTCGTTAAAAACTTGGGACTTTATTTAGATTCTAATTTAAATTGGCATGCTCAAGTAAAACAAACATCTAAAAAGATCTTCTCCATAATGCATTCGCTAAAGCGTCTCAAAAAATTTCTTCCTACAGCTCTTAAAAGAATCTTAATTCAAACCTTAGTGCTGCCGCATTTTTACTATTGTGACGTTCTACTGACATAAGTGACGGATTGGCGGACAAACTGCAGCGTGTCCATAATATGTGTATCAGATTCATATTTAATGTTCGAAAATACGATCACATTTCTCCATTATTCGATGAATTGTCATGGCTACATCTAAAAGGGGGAAGAAAATCGCACTGTCTAATTCTCTTATTTAAGATCCTACATACCTCGATTCCCAAGTATTTATCATCTCGTTTCCAGTATATATCCTCAAACCATAACTTAAACACAAGATCACAACATAGTCTCTTGCTTAATATACTGCAACATAGGACATCACATCACTCCATGTCATAAAACATCTTCACTTCTCGCAACTGGAATTCCCTACCACAAGAAATAAGTGGCTGCCGGACATTGGCATCTTTTAAAAAAAAAAAATTATATTTGCTCCCCTCGACTTCATTATTACCCAGTGTAAGGTACATATATTATTTGGTGTTTATCGTATAATTTATCATTTTTATATTATATTATATTATTATTATCATTATTATTATATTATTTTCATTATTATTATTATTAATATTATTATTATCGTAAGTATTATTATTGTTATTATCGTATAAAATGTTTGTTTGTACATGAAATTTACATTGCTACATTTAAAGTACCTTTAACTGTTTATAATTAGTATAGTGTATATTTATATTTGTCAAATATTTATTTGTATTTGTACTGGTTGAGTGGAAGACAAGGCCTTATTGCCTTAACTCTGCCAGAATAAATAAAACATAATTATAATTATTAAATAATGTAGGATGGAAGACTAGCAAAGGCCATCTATGCATGGAAAATTGAAAGAAGGGACAAAAAAGGAAGACGAAGAACAACCTGAAAAAATAACATTCAAAATTTAATGAGGAAATTTGGTGTAAGAGATGAAGACACAGAGGACAGAGAATGATGGAGAACTTTAATTAAGGGAAATTTGTGAATGTTTGTTGCAAACTGATAGTCTGTAAGTCCGTAGTCATTTATATTTATTTATATCTTAAATTCATGTTGATTACTAAGATTGGTTGGAGAAAACCCGTAATGATGAGTTAAATTCTCAAAATGAAAATGAAATAATATTAATAATATTAATAATAATAATAATAATAATAATAATAACAATTTTAAAGATATCGAAAATATAGTGAAAAAAGAATGCAAAATTATAAGAAAAGTCATTGATGAAGCATTTAGACTCAGAAGTAAAAAGGAAATAAAAATATATACAGACGTTCATAGTGATATTAGAAAACGAAGGTTAAAATTTTATGGCCATATTAGACGAATGAACTCAAATAGGCTTACAAAACAGATAATGGAATTCTACGAAAACAGAAGTAAAGCTCCAGTGGATACTATGAAGTGGATTGATGAAGTTAAAAAGGACTTAAAATTGGCAGGAATTACTAAAGAAGATATCTCAAACAGAGATAAATTTAGAATTAAGGTGAATAAGTGTCAAGTTGACCAAGAGGAAAAACCGAAGAAAAAAATTGGAACAACTTGGACAGATGAGAGAAAACAAACTCATAGCTAAAGAATGAAAGAAATTTGGGCTCAAAGGAAACGCCTCTAAGTACTTTGCGTAGTCCTACATGGGCTCATCCGCAATTAAAAATAATAATTTTAAAGTTGCATGCAAAACCCTCAAGACAGCGATTATCAACTACCACAAACTACATTAAACACATCATAGTTTGATAGTTGTTAGCATCTATATAAATCACTTCTTCTTCTTCTTCTTCACTTCACGGGCTAGGCAAAATGCCTGTTCCGCCTCACAGTTTTTCTGTCCATCTTTTCACTGGACTTTCTACATTCCTAGAACCTCTTGGTTTGTAGTTAAATGCTGATTTTGGTAATCTTGTTACGTTCATTCTTTCTACATGTCTAAACCATTTTTCTCTAGTTTATCATTTAATGGATATATATTTATCTCTGTTCTTATATCTTCATTCTTTAAGCTATCCATTCTTGTGCAGCCTTTTGTTCTTCTAAGGAAGTTCATATCTACACTTTGCATTCTACTTTGTAATTATTTTGGTCATTACCCAAGTTTCACTCCCATAAAATAATGCAGGAACTGCCAATCTTTTATAAAACTTTAATCTAGAATCTCTTCTTGTTTTGTTCTTTGATGTTTTATGTATAGTTCCGCATATCATTTGAAATCTTGACAGTGTCACTTGTATGTCTCTTTCGGTTTTTGTGTTTATAGTAAAATTACAACCCCAATAATTAAAATTTGGGGCACGCCGTAGCGTAGTGGTTAAGGCACTGAGCTACAAGCCGGAGGGTCGAGGGTTCAAGTCCCGTTGGGGTCAGGATTTTTAAACTGACCCAAACCCTCTGGCGGCACTATGGCCCTGGGGTCGACTCAGCCTCTAACGGAAATGAGTACCAGACGCCTGTTCTGGGGGTAAAGGCGGCCGTCACGCAGGGCTGACAACCCGGCTGACATCAAGTGCCGATTGTCTAGAAAAAGTGGGAGCCTTAACCTCCTACTACCCCAAGGGCCTCCTGAGGCCTGTTGTGGGATCACTTTACTTACTTTTTAATAATTAAAATTTGTTACTTGTTCCAGAGGTTTGTTGTCTATTATTATTTTTGATCTTATATGTTCACTTCCCCAAAAGTCATTATTTTCGTTTTTTCCTTTGATATTTTAAAATTATATTCTTGGCATAACTGATTTAATTGGTGTAAAGAGTACTGTATATTATTTTCATTTTCTAGGATTGTGACCACATCGTCAGCATACATTAAAACATTTAATATTTTTAAATGGTCCATTCTTATACCTACATTAACATTACTTTTCCAATTTTGGATGATGTCATTAATATATCAATTAAAAATGGTAGATGATAAACTACCCCTTGTCTTGCACCTCTATTTATTAAAATTGGTTCGGTCTTTGATATGCCTATATTTATTATAATTTGAGATTTTTCATATATAAATCACATCCTGATAAATATCTCCTTTAGAGAAAATTCAGAGGAAAGACTGTATAATGGCGAGACTTTGAAGTCAGTTGGTCAGCTGTTGATAATTTTACATTTGAGTTTTTGATGTGTGCTATGTAAAACGTAGCATGGCAAATGTTGTTATACGACGCGACGTATAAACATTGTACCTAAATAACACTGAGTAAATGACGTTTTATTCAAAAGCTCAATAATGAACCAGAAACGAATTTTTAAAATGGACGTACATTTTATATAAAACTAGCAAATACTCGGCGTACGCTGCTACGCCTAAATAAATGATAATGTGATTTAGGTTTAGTTGAATAAGTAAAAGGAATAATAATTATAAATTTATATCATTATTAATTTTAGATTCCACGTGCTGATTACCCGGCATTGCCCGGGAATCTACATATGGCGATGTATTTGGCATTAATGAGTTGAAAGACAAAATTCGTTATTTCGAGTTATCCGTGCTGCTGTTCTGTTTGCCCGGGAATCTACTTATCCCGATCTTCTTGATATCAATGAAAGACAGAAATGGCTATTGTGAGTTATCCCTAAAAGATAAACATATGCTGTTGCGGGTTTTTTTGTAGAGGTTTTTGAGATATTTAATTCTGTGAACATTAATTTTGTGTATTTGTTATACTTTAGACAGCGTAAGCCATTTAAACGTCAAAAAAGGATTTTTTTCACATTTTTCACTACAAAGGATGCTTTTTAAGGGTGTAGGAGTTGAGTGTCACAACTCTCTTATAGCCTATGTTCATCTCGCGAATCTCCTGAACATTTTGCAATAAATCCGATTACAATAGGATGAACGGTATGGCAGCGCATGAACAAACATTTTTATATATTAGATTTTGCCTACAACCCCTTTCGACATCTGCTTACCAAACTCCATTCGCATAGATAATACCCGTCCATTTATCTAATATATAAAAATTGAATGTATGTTTGTTTGTTCGTACTTTATGCACGGCCATATTGTTGATCCGATTTTGATATACCCGGGATGAACATAGCCTATAAGAGAGTTGAGATACTCAACTCCTACACCCTTAAAACACCCTTTGTAGCGAAAAAAGTGAAAAAGTCCCTTTTTTACCCTTAAATGGCTTACGCTGCCTAAGCATAACAAATACACAAAATTAAAGTACAAATAATTGAATATCTCAAAAAAAACTTTACAAAAAAGTTTGCGACAGCATAGGTTTATCTTTTACAGATAACACACAATAGCCATTTTTGTCTTTCATTGATGCCAAGGAGATCGGGATATGTACATTCCCGGGCAAGCATGTGCTGCCATACCATTCATCCGATTGTTATGGGGCGTTTTGCAAAATGTTCAGGATTATCCCGGAAAGGTTATAGGTTATAAGAAAGTTTTAATGCTCAAGCCCTTCACCCTTAAAATCACCTTCTGCAGTGAAAAAAAAAAAACGTGAAAAATGTAGCATTTTGTTAACTTAAATGGCTTACGCTGCCTAAACCATAACACACTTCATTATTGTACACAGAATTGAATATCTCAAAAAACTCTATAGAAAAGTCCGAGACAGCATGTGTTATCTTTTAAGGATAACTCACAATAACCATGTTTGTCTTTCATTGATGCCAAGACGATAGGGATAAGTAGATTCCCTGGCAAGCATAGCAGCGCTCGGCGGGTATTGTTTTACGGATAACTCAAAATAACGAATTCTGTCTTTCAGCTTATTTATGCCAAGTACACCGGGATGTGTAGATTCCCGGGCAACACCGGGTAATCAGCACGGAGATTCTAAAAATAATAACGATATAAATTTATATTTATTTTTCCATTTACTTATTCAAACAAATGCAAAAACACATAATTTATTTACGTGTAGCAGCGTACGCCGGATATTAGCTAGTGTTACATAAAAAAGTCACAATTGGTCCATTATTGCAATTTATTTGTACATTACCTTGAATTGTTTACGTTCTTTCAGGAATAATCATTATTTGTTAGTGGACTCACTATAAACTCTACATGGGTATATACTATTAATATAATTATAATTTTATCAAGTAGTAGTATTCAATTATATGTTACTAACATTTCAAATATTAACGATGCAATATTGAAGCAATACACGGAACATCTCAATTTTTTATACAAAAGTGCTTCATATTTCTATTTCCCTTCTTTTTTTTCTTGATCTGCAACAATTATACGAATCGTCCAATGAATATTTAAACATGTCTGTCAATTATTTGTAATTTCTGTGTTTTTTGAATATACAATATCCAACTCAAGGTAGATTCGAGAGATGAGATGGGATGAAGCGACTATATTTATAGAGACAAGGCTGCCGGGCGACCATACCTGACACACCGTCACAGGGGCATATGAAAAAAAAGTAAATAAATGAATGAGTAAGGAGAAATGAAATTTGTGGTAGGGGAAAACGGGTGAAACCCGAGATAAACCAGTCCAAGCTCCGTTTCATCCACCATAAAATTCACATGTAGTGACCAAGTGTCGATCTCAAGACCCTAGCGGTTAGAGGCGAGTCTCTAACGCTTTTGCACCACGGTGTCCCCACTTGTGATTGTAAATAACTTAACATTGTAGGTCTAATTTTCTAAAAAAAATAACAGAACACAAAACTTGTATAGTTGACAATACGTAGATATCACAATTAAAATATTTAAAAATTATAAATTATATTTCGTTTTTTTATTCCATGAAGTTTCTCGAGTCTGTAATTACCTGTTCGTAGCTAAGTTGGTAAATTTCTCACATGTTTCGGAAATAGTTCTATGTCTCCTCACATTCTTTTAGTTCTTCGTCTTCTTCGTCACGGTTTAGGCTTATTTACTAGCCTGCTCCGGCTCCAAATTGCTGCTGTTTCCATATTTTCTTTGGTATTCCCAAACTTCTTCTTCCTCGTGGCGAATAGTTGTATGATGCTTTTGGTATTCTATTCTCAGTCATCCTTTCTAAGTGTTCTTTACATTTTGGTCCTATATTTCACTATTGTTGTGTTTAATTCCTCCTTTTAGTTGTCTTGTTTCTGTGTTGTGTTTTTTGTCAGTTCTTTGATATTGGTCTGAGGAATTTTATTTCAGCAGCTTGTATTGTGAGGAAGCAAGTCCAAAGGCTTTAAGGAGACAGCCCCTCCAAAGGACTAACCCTGCAGAACGTTAGTAGCATACTCAGGGGACACTTAAAAATCTTTACAAGCTCCAAAGTGATAACCGGACTGTTCTTTTAGTTAATTTTTAAATCCTTCTTGTAAGCCCATGTTTCTCTTAACAGAGATTTACGCGCTCTCCTCCTACAGGGAACAATTTGAACCGTACTAATTTAGTTGCACTTGTTTTCGTATAGATGCCATTTGAGTGGTCCGTGGTCAGCGTTCCGCCTCATACTGACATCTACGAAACCAAGGTAGTACTAGGACGGGAAAATTCGGTAAATTTTGCTTAGAGGCCTTTTCATTCAGGCTTAAGGATCTTTTACGAGCCTGAAAATCTTCAGACTTGGGACCCATGGCTTAAAATCCCTCCCGGATTTTTCCATCCTAAAAAAATCCATCGACTCCGGCCGGGTTTGAACCCGCAACCCTCGGGACCAGAGGCAAGGAGCATAACCACTAGTCCACACTAGTTAGACACAAATGCCATATTTAATTCAATACTGTATACTGAAACAGTGCAAGTTATGTTTTTAAATTTTGAAATGATGTAGCATATGTTATATTTATTCCAGGATATCATTAATACAATTTTCTTTTGAAATCCAAACAGCAGCAAATCTACTCAAAATTTTACATTTATTACATCTGTAATATTCTTCGGATATCACTCAGGTCACTCTTATAGATGAAAAACGATGGGCCGCAGAAAATACAGTAGTTTCTTTTAGAAACATGAAGGCTACAGAAGGGGAGCGGCACTTAATATGGCAGACGTCATCTGATGGAGAGAAAGCTATAACCATAGAGAAGAATCGAGCAGGATTTTCCGAATATAAAGGTGGTTATAGCAGCAGGAAAGCTATTGGTGGAAGAGATTCAAGATAAAGACAGGTGGCTCTGGGATTCGGAAAAAATGAGATTTGCTGCAGAATTCGTTCATTGAGAATGCGTCTTATCGATTTTACCTCACTTTCTGGTGTGTGAAGTCATTTTAGACTACGGTAATGTTTAGAGAGATGTTGCTGATATTTATGTAAAATGTTTAAAATGTAATCTTTTAAATTGAGTTTGCTATTGTATGCACGAATACAAAACTTTTCTTAAAAATTATGTGGAAAGTATCATACATAAAATCAAAGATTATTGTAAGTAATGCCATGAGTGATTTCCAAATTATCGATAAATTCACGACTCACGAAGTGAGGAGTGAATTTGGAAATCAAGAGTGGTATTTGTTAGGACTATTTAACGAATAAAATTAAGCTGTTTACTCACAAATCATTATTTAACTATAGTTATTTTAAAATATTTATATATTTAACGTAAATGGCGATGTTTGAAAACAAATGAGAAGCGATAGGTACGCTGCATCTGCTTCTTTTGTTCATCACTGCAACCAGATCATACTATTTATTGCCAAAGGAACGCAATATTGTAAGAATGCTCTCTAGTAGAGAAACAATGGAACACATCAAACTGTATATTAATTAATTTCTGATGTCGTATGATGCAAATATGACAATTATATTTTTCTGGATTGTTACCTGGGAAAAAATACATTTAAGAAAGTGCAAACAGTGGTTTCTTTTTTTGGTGGTATAATCAATTGGTACAAATGTTTTTATATTAACTCCCGCATGCGGCATGTGTTGACATTCATGCACTATATATACAATCTGGTAGCCGTATTTCTCACAGGCTCAGTCACTGCAAAATAATGGTCAGACATGTTCAGAATATTAAAAAGGAGGAGCCTTCTTTAATATGGTAATTATAACACTCATAAATATTTCGTGAAACACGACTCTGATTGGTTGTAAAACAGAAATCATTGAAACGTGATTGGCCATTGAGTCCCATTTGGGGCATGAGTTAAATAGTCTGGAAAATTATTTAACTGCCCTGCACCTAACATAGGCTATTGTACTTTTACTAAAAAGTGCTCAAGTCCTGTTATTTAAAATAATAGTAAATATTTGTTAGAGTAATTCGATATGATGTTACGAAACTTAAATAAAACATAGACGTGGAATTTAAACATTGTTGGATATAAATTATTTTTATAGTAAAACATTGGACTTTATGTAAGTTTAAATCAGTATGAAATATATTAATATTTTCAGAACAAGAGAAACGGTGTTTTCATTATGAAATTGATAGTTTGGAAAATACAAATATTCAGGTAAGAGTACAATGATTATGTTCTATATTTTAATTCACTAATTCCAAATATGTGAATATAATCGAGACGGAATTTCCAAGTGTTAATTTATATTTAGAATGTAGCCCATACAATCCCCTAAGGGCCAAAGCCTCCCGCCAGCTGGCAAGGTAGCTCAAGTTAGCTCCTTAGGCGAGGTAATTTTAAGGAGTGAATTTATAATAGACATATTCTATCAGGCCTACTCTAATTTCAGTAACATAAAACACCAAAAAATTAATATTAAAAGTAATGAATAGTTGGATATTTTAATCTCAGAGTTGTTCACTTTAGTAACTTCACATTTATGCATTCTCTTTAAAATATTTTATAAATATTCTGTCTCTTGATTGATATTGGTTTTATCGAATGTTTATTGGAAATATGTTATAACATGAAATTAAATTAATCTTCAAAGTGGAGGTTAATAAATTCTGTGGCCTTAAACCAGTTTACAGTGAGCTTCAAAATCACGAGAAGATATTATCTTTCTGGGCTTTCACTCAAGGAATTGGATAGTTGTAACTTCAACAGTTTCAAAATGTCTGTGTTAGTAGCAATATCTGTCCAATTGTTTGTAATATTTCCTACTGACTTTATTGGTCTGGCTGTAACAAGATTCTCTCTAACTAACTCACTCACTGGCACTATCGATCCCGTGGGTTCAAGGCCACGCGGACATAAGTTCTCCATACATCCCTAATCTTAACTAATGTTTTCCAATCTTTCCCTGTATAATCTACTTCCCTCAAATCATAGTAAAAAGTTATTCTCACACCACATTCCTGGCCTACCAACTGGGCGTTTTCCCTCTAGTTTTCTTACAAGAAGCTTCCATGCACGTCTTTCATTCCCCATTCGTGACACATGTCCTGCCCATTGCAGTCTATGTGACTTAACTGTTCATATTACATCTAACTTCTTATAAAGATCATGTAGTTCACTGTTATGTAGTTTTCTCCATTCACCTGTCTCTTAATCTCTCTTTGGTCCAAAAAAATTCCTAAGAACTTTATTCTCAAATTCTCGTAACCTCCTTACCTCCCTTAAAGTAAGAGTCCATGTTTCACATCCATATAATATAACTGGTATAATAATAGTTTTATATATTTTCAATTTAACGTTTTTTGAAGGAAGTTGGGACATCAACAGTCTCTGTAATTCAAAATTCTCTCTACATTAATTAATGGTGTAATTTTTAATCAATACTAATTAAAATTCATTGTTAAAACCGTTGAGGTGGAGAGTCATAAAATAAAATAAGTTAAAATATACCTTCTTAGGTAAGATCCGGCGTCCTCAACTTATAAAATATGTATTCTTTATGCCCGTAGGCCTTTCAGAACATCCGTTCCATCTTCAGCAGGTCCTTCTTCGCTACAATATCTTACGATGATTGATGCTCCTGGTCCTAATGTGGTGTTGCCGTGATCTTTCATGACGTTCAATATGTTCTCTCTTAGCATATACTTTTGTATGCCCCACAACATTCTCATATATTTCATAAGGGGCAAGCAACAGAAAATCTCAAGTATATTAAATTCTATTTAAAAAATTCTACTGAATAAATAACATTGTTTAATGCCATGGCGATTCGGTTGGCAGAGTAATGGGGATAGAACTATTGATTTGGGATGTCGTTTTGCTCGTTTATCGTTACATGCGACAATCCTCTACAATCCATGTGGTGAGCTGAAGATAATCTGACGACAGAAAACGATTCTACATATAACTTAACCACGTTCTTGTGGCATGCATATACTGTTCTTGATGTAACGCTGCTTTCAATTGTAGCAATGTCAAGTCTATCTGAAAATCTACAAGCATTGTTTTGGATAATGCTTATCAAGTTTCTTCTTTAATTTTTAGTATTGGGCAATTGATGTTATTTATTTTTAACACATCGATTTACGATCTCGAAATTTTGGAACTATCCTTCTGCTGATTAAAAAAAACTTACCATCTATATTGCAAATTCTTCAAATCCTAACATTATAATTTCGAGTATGCCTGCTAATTAACTAAAATACAAATCTACATCATACACATTTTTATTTTGTGTTAATAATTGACAAATGTATCATGTCTTACATACAATATGCAGAAACCTTTATCGTAAAAAGAATAGGCATCGATTCCAGCAAATTTAACAATCGTTCCTGAATAAAAACATTATATTGTAAAATACAATATAAAAAACTGGCATTGTCTATGATGAAATAATAAAACATGGTAAAAATTAATTTTATTTAATGTTAACCTTGAATACACGATATAAGCAAAGTAAATGCGCAGATTTCAAGAAACGAAATCCTTAGAGTAAATATAATCGAAGTGGTTCATAAACATTAGCGTTGTGCCATTTTTTCACAAGAGATTAATCATGCATTATTTTATAATAATATATTGAATATATGGCTCCATTCTCACACAGTACAAGAGAATTGATATAAAATAATTTTCCCCGTTGCAAATGTGGGTTTGGCAGAACGTAAAGTATACAAGGTGAAAGAACGAAACGCAAGGATAATATCTTAATATATAAAAATTACGTGTCACGTTGTTTGTCCGCGATGTAATCCTGAACTACTGAACCGATTTTAATAAAATTTTGCACACTGTGTGCTGTTTGATCCAAATTGAGACCTACGGTTGTTTATAACTAAATTTATAGTCGCATTATTTTTTATTGCAAATTATTTTTTTATTATTTAACAAAGACTTATAATTATCTGTGAGTTCCATACGATTCTAATAGATGACGGTGTAAGGTAATTGGTTTTATTATTTAACCAGGTGGCTGTGCTTTTTGTTGCAACCGCGAATTTCAATTGAATTACAAATATTGATTATTTCATAATTTGTTTGTGTTTATTTTATTTTCAATATATTGATAATAATACTAATGTCTTGTGTGAGTATTAGTTTTAAGTAATCTGGCTGAAAGACAGCAACTTAATTTAAATTTAACTGGACCGAGAAGGGACACTGAACAATATGGCGAATCAGTACCTAGACCATGAATGATAAGATATCGAGTGAATTTCCGCAAATTGGTATAGGCCTATGTGACATAAATCTTACATTTAAGAAGAATGTCAATTTTAAAAACATATGAAGGTCCTAAGGAACGGAATAACAGAACTGTAAGTAAGTCTGTTAGTTATAATAATATGCATAATATTACAGAAACAATCTCCATGCCTCAATTAAATGAAAAACAAGATGACTATAATATATCACAAGATGATATTACTATACAGAGACTTCTTGATGATGATAAACTGCCAACAAGTTCGTAGAAAAAACGAAAGTATAATGAAATCAGCAAGCCTCCTAAAAATATTCCATCAATAAATGTATATAACCCTTATGATACACTTATGGATGATACGGAGAATGCAGACAACATAAATTCATCTCAATCAACAAAACCACTTCCACATAAACCACCACCCATATTTATAGCGGGTGTAGTTAACGTATCAGAACTAAAAAATTGTTGAAAACAAAAACTTTCTGATTTAGATTTCTCACTTAGTTTACTACAACATAATTTAACGTATACCTTAGCCACAGCAACGCGTGGCCGGGACTTCTATATATATATATATATATATATATATATATATAAAGCAAAGTCGGATTAGTTAGACTATTTATAACTCAAGAACGGCTGGACCGATTTTTATGATCTTTGATTTGTTGGATTTGTTTCCGCTGCGAATAGCAGTTAACAATTAAAACATCGGAAAAATTAACGTAAAAATATTTAAAGGCGATACAACGTTCACCGGGCCAGCTAGTATATATATATATATATATATATATATATATAGGCCATACTCTTACATTGGCGAAACATTGATTATCATGACAGTTCTTTAAAAGCCTCAGACTACAGTGTAAATTAAACCACATGTAACTAAAGTTATTAAGTTATTATTGCATAGCGCATATATTCAACACTAATGTAAATAATATGTGGTATAATACTGAATATATTAAATCAAAGCATTTTATTGGATACATTGCCAATTTAGGAGTGAAATTTGCAACCGTGTATTTTGAGGAAAAATAACGCTGGTCAATATGGGTTTTGTCTCATGAGCACCAAGAGTTGTACTTAATTCAGTTGTTTATTGTGTTTTCAAATATGCATTCGCAATTTCTCCATTACCCACGGTTTTTTTATTTCAATTTCAATTTATGGATTTAAATAATTATTTTTTTAATAAACGTTTTTTCGTCCAGTTTTCCATTGTAAAATAAAACCAAGTGAGCTAACTCAAATGGTTTGATTGAATCCTAATATGCTGGCCGACTATTGTTGGACCATCAAGATGGATGCTCCACAGGCGAAATACAGCAGAAAATCGTCATTTCTTACTTTCCAGGTGAGTCCGAATGTTCGAATATTGTGTAGTTACGAATGTAGAAAATATTAAAAGTGTTTGAAATTATAAATCCCTGTCTCTCGGAAACTTTGCGTGATGGAGAAAACCGATATCAGATTTGAATACAGGACAAAAAAATACTGTTAGAATCACTTTTTTTCTGAGACAAAAAAAAGTTTCTTTTTTTTTGTTGCTCAGTGTAATTAAAGGATTTTTCTTAAATTCCACTAAACTTAGCACTATGTATTTTCTAAAATCAAAGTAAAACACCATATAATTGAAGTAATTCGCGCATCAACTTCTATACTTTTATATCATTATTTTTGTACACGCTTTAACATCTAAGATATATATTCACTAAAAACTTTCGGTGAATACAGTACGCTATGTTTTTCTATAATGATTAATGTGTTTGCGGATAAAAACACTGTTTTAATTATTTATCATAAGTAATGCCACGAGTGATTTTCAAATTAGAATCTGGAAATCAAGAGTGGCATTTGTTAGGACTATTTAGCGAATACAATTAAGCTGTTTATTCACAAATCATTATTTAAATATAGTTATTTTAAATATTTATATTTTTAATGTAAACGGCGATGTTTGAAAAGAAATGAGAAACGATTGGTTCTCTTCATCAGCTTCTTTTGTTCATCACTGCAACCAGATAATATTATTTAATGCCAAAGGATAGCAATATTGTAAGAATGCACTCTAGCGGAGAAAAAATGAAACATCAAACTGTATATTAATTCATTTCTGATGTCATATGACAATCATATTTTTCTGGTATGTCATTACCTGGGAAAAATACATTTAAGAAAGTGAAAACGGTGGTTTGTTTTTTTTTGGCGATATAATCAATTGCTACAAATGTTTTTATAATAACTCCCGCATGCTCTATGCGTTGACATTCATGTACTATATATACAATCTGATAGCCGTATTTCTTAAAGAGCCAGTCACTGCAAAATAATGTTATGACCTATTCAGAATGTTAAAAAAGGAGGTGCTTTCTTTATTATGATAAACATTAGTTGGTAAATTTTAGGCGAAACAGACTGTGATAGGTTGTAAATCAAAAATCATTGAAATGTGATTGGCCATTGACTCCCATTTGGGGCATGAGTTAAATAGTCTATGCTATGTCATTCTGATAGTGATCAATTAGGTCCTGATAATGAAACTGCAACCTAGCTTTAGTTTTGATGACTGAAGAAAAACCAGTAAGAAACCTCATGAATTGGTCGAAAAAAAAATTGCACTCAGTACTTCCCGAATACTGGTCTCAAAATCTAGTGCTTGAGCCAACTAGCTCTGTTCCTATAATTTTTATTCTAAAGTATCTGTAACTTTAACCCGAATACCATAAATATTTTTACCACATAACTAGATAATCGGCAGTTAAAACATTTAAATTATATAAATGGTACCTATTTTCAGTCGTCTTCAACTAACAGCAGTATAATTTTTATAAGAGGCCTTTCGAAAACATTGTTACATCTTCTGTTTGTAGTTTAGTACCAATGTAGAAAACGAATATGAAACAATGTTTCGGAAAGGCCTCTTATAAATTATGTTGCTAATTGTTGAGAATAAGGTACCAATTTTTTAATTTAAAAGTTTTATATAGTTCCTCAATGGAGGTTCATAATGTATCTCAAATGTCTTGAATCAATTCTTGCATTCTTAATTATCCTTATTTTAATTTCTAAATATTTCCACAACAATATATTACTAATATCTTCAACATCTATAAAGATAATGAAATCTCTGTTAAACAAGATGGCAAATTATCTTCTTGGGAAAAGATCAACACTGGAGTAAGACAGGGATGTGGACTTTCACCGGTGCTTTTCATTATATACATGAATAAATTAATAAATGAATGGAGGAAAACACAACGAGGATATATACCCATCAATAGGAACCTCAAACTCGATGCTACTCTTTTTGCAGACGATTTAGCTCTTCTGGCACTTTCCGAAAATGATTTGCAACGATCAATTTATAATTTACAAAAAATAGGTGCCAAATTTAATATGGAAATATCAATTAACAAAACTAAAATTATGGCATTTCATGGGAAGGACCCCATACAAAGTAAAATCTGTCTCCAGAATAAAATTTTAGAGAGATCTAATCAATTTAAATATCTTGGATATTATCTCTCTATCTGGGATGAAAAGGATATCCCTGAAAAAGTTACTAGTTATAATAAAAGTTTAGGAATTATTAATCAAGTTATGAAACCCATCCCTTGTACAAAAAAACACCAGATTACGTTTATATAACACTTTGGCTAGACCAGTGTTGACCTATGGTAGGGAAGCATGGACACCAAAAAAAACAACATGAAAGCAGAATAACGGCTTGTGAAATGAGATTCATGCGCAGAACAGCGAGTTACACCAGATGGAATCGGAAAAGGAACACCGATATCTTAAAAGAATTGAAGACTACGCCAATTTTGGAATGTATTAAACAGTACCAACTAAATTGGAAACACCATCTTGAAAGAATGAGTTCAAATCGGATCCCCAAAGCTATTTATAATTATATACCAAGAGGACGAAGATCACTGGGCCGTCCTATGAAACGCTGGAGGGAAAATTTTCTATAGGATCGTAACAGGCCTTGGCCTAATACTTGGAAGGAAGAAGCAGAAGAATATTTTAAAACCCCGCTAGTTGTTTCTTTCGAGGTCGATTATTTAACACTATCGTGTCTTTTTAGAGTCATCCACTTTGTGATTTAGTGTGGTGTGTACAACTCTCTAACTCATGGATGTGTTTAGAATTAGGCTAGTCAATTAACCAATCCTGTACTATGTACTGACATTCATTTCTACATGCCCTCACTGCAAGTGATATGTTTAACTTGAATCGATCCATTACTCTTCCCAGGTGTTGAATTGTGTGATATGTTAAGAACAGAGCTACAAATTACATAACCTCGCTTCCTGTATAATAATCCATTTTAAAATCTTCACACCATAATTGTGTGTTTGGTGTTATGTACAGGATACTAGAATTCACTGTGGGGGTGATACTTATATCATCCAGAGGAATACGAAAGAACTATTATTTTGTCGTTAATTCCTGAGCAGAACTTACCAGTGAGTGTGAATGTATAAAGGTGTGAAAACTCTTGCAGCATTATAAAATATCATTTAGCAAATTATATTAAAATAATATTTAATGAATGCAACTTATACTAAATTATATTATCAAGATGAAAATAAGTTATGTATTTTATGTAGTATGTTTTAATTGCATTTACTGAGTAAAAAGTGTTGGGATAATTATATTATTTTTTCTGTAGCTTAAAAAACAGAAACCAAATTGCGAGTAAGTGTCGACATATGCAAAGAATTAATACATTGAGTTAGATTTGACAACTCACCTCTTAATTGCATTTACTGAGTAAAAAGTGTTGGGATAATTATATTATTTTTTCTGTAGCTTAAAAAACAGAAACCAAATTGCGAGTAAGTGTCGACATATGCAAAGAATTAATACATTGAGTTAGATTTGACAACTCACCTCTTAATTGCAAAGTATTTGAAGACTAGTATCAATACATCTATGTATCGAACTAGTCTTCATGAAATATTCATGAAATGAGGTGAGTTGTCAAATGTAACTCAAATTATTAATTAACACAAATCTCATTTTATTACGTCCTTTGAATATTGACGATAATGTGCAAACCAATTTTGTTTGAGGTCTGACATCATACAAGTAATCCCGACTCTATTAGATATTCATATCACATAATTCACCTATGATACCTGACTCATGTCATTCCCAAAAGAATCCACTTATTCCAAATTCCGTAAATCTACTTTTATCTTTGGTACCAAAAACGAAAATTTAAGCCTAGCGATTCATTTCACAAAATCGACAAAACCTTCTCCGAACTAAATCATCAAGGGAGGTCACTATCCCAGCTTGGAGTCGTCAGGTCAGTTTATTGGATTCTTTCTGGAACCTAAGATTAATTTCAAAATTCACATTCAGCACATTCCTAACATTTTAGTGCTCTATTGCATTTTTATATGTTTGTTAATGTCGTCCATATTCTCTTACAGAATCAAACTCATGCAGTACTAGGTTCTGATCAGCAGCATTGTTATGCCCCAAAATTTAGAGGTTTTTTCTTTGTTTATTAGACTCAAAATTGATAATGTGATAGCCGGAAATTATAGTTTTCAAAAGGGTATTAAAAATGAATTATTCCCCTATTAATATTTGGTATTACAATTATTAGGGCTTTTTAGACAATTATTTAATTATAAATGCATGTCCGATGGACGTGTACCAATCACGTATTGGCACAAAAGGATTTCTTACAGCCGCTTGCACGTCAGGTGAAAGCGACCCACTTTAAGTATATAGTAGTAGTAGGACTTTATTAGACAAAAAGTAAGATATTTACAATATTATTTACAAATATGGGTAGCACGGGCAGTAAGCCGTACGTGCTGTTGACAGTCCGTTACAATAAAGTAATAATTGGTACTAGTGTAAAGAATAATAAACAAAAACAGCAATAACATTACAATTACATAAAGAAAACACAATAAAAATATTACCATTAAATAATAACACAATAGCATTATACACTAAAAACATTAACATTACAATTACATAAAGAAAACACAATAATATTACAATTAAATAATAACACAATAGCAATAACATTACAATTACATAAAGAAAACTAATAATATTACAATTAAATAATAACACAATAGCATTATACACTAAAAACATTAACATTACAATTACATAAAGAAAACACAATAATATTACAATTAAGTAATAACACAATAACATTATACACTAAAAAAACATTAACATTACAATTACATAAAGAAAACACATTAATAGTACAATTAAATAATAACACAACAGCATTATACACTAATTAATTTATATATAATTGTTAATAATTAATGGTATTGCATTTTGATAACATATATTTATTCATGAATGAGTGTTGTCCTTATTTTTCGCATTTTGTCCAGAAATTTACCGAGGTTTATCCAATTTTCTGGATTTACCAGTAACTCGTAGCATGCCAATCTTTCCCGATTTGAATTTAGAAATCTTTCCGGTAATAACTAAAAACTAGGGGTTTCAATCCCTAAATCATCTCGTCGGTGGCAAGCGATCTCTAGCCCGTACGTATCTCAACGCAGTTGTAACCAGCTCTACTTGGATGTCACCTTTACTAGTCATTTGAAAGTCTGCTTCTTTATTTTGACTTAACATAAATAATATATGTCTTATACATTTGGTTTGCTGGGATAAACTCGGTTTTCTAACTTAGTCGGTCAAAGAAATTTAACTTATTAAAGATCTTTTATTACTTGCTCAGGCTCATTAAGTATTCAATTGAGGCAATTTTCTTGTTTGATTCTGATTTAGTGTAGTAAATTTAAAGATAGAATATTGTTTAACTCCTTAATTTCTATTGTGGTTTTTGTTTATCTTGTTTTAATTATTGTTTTAAACTGTTTATTTTAAATATAATATTATTGTTAAAATATTTAATTTATTTCTATGTATAGCAACCTGGCTTTTGTTATCCTACTGAATAAAATTATCCAAATCTTAGGTGACTAATGTTAACCCGTCTCTAGATTGCCGCAGGCCCGTTGATATAATACGCTACCATTGTTTTAAAGAGATGTGGCCTTAACAAGCATGCTACTGTTTGTCTGAGAAAGTGGACTATCCTCGCTGTTGTGCACAAAAGATAGTACAGATAATACAAAATAAATGTGTCAAAATTATATGTAGCACACATTGCTCAACGTTGCTATATCATCTATCAACATGTCACACCATCACTAAGATCCTGACATAGGACATGTATTCTACACCGAAACACATTCACTAACTTACTACCCTCGTGATGATGTGAACAGAATAAGATGAGGTAGTTCACTGACCATGCCTTGGACTTCGTCTATCACTCTGTGATATCAGTTCTAACGTGATCTCATCTCACCGTCTACCTAATCAATGAGATCTCAAGGCAGGATACATATACCGCCAGATGGGTTTAAATTACACAATCAATAGAAAGACACTAAGGAATTAGTTTCCAAGGAGCCGACCTTGATTCCAGACGCAGCACTTTGAATGAAGATAATCAACGTGATGTAACATTAGCAGTAATCTTAAATTTCCACTTTGACATTAGAGTACTGCTCAACTGAACTAAAATTTTTAACACTCTGGTGCAATTATGGTTTCTCCGTTATAATAATAAATGTTTCACTCCAATATCTCTAAAAAAGTCAAGATTACTGAAGAGAAAAGTGCTACGAAATTAAGAAGATAACTGCAATTAGAAAAAAAATCGAAGTAAAAATGGTAGACGGGCAGAATTCTTGGGATCAAACCTGCACTCGAAGGGGGAAGACTTTCCTCGATCTTCAATTATTGTTTTGATAAATTTGAGGCTACATCTATTACAATCATAGATAGAATTATAATAAATAGTGTTATAATCATTATTATGAAAAACTATTTATCTTGTAAGTACGAACCTTTTGATTGGAAGCCAAACGTACTAAATATATTAGATAAATAATACACCGTGTCCCATTCAAACCTCCCTCATTTTAATTAATGATAACTCTCAAAGTATGCGGATTACGAAAAGAGGTTGGTGTTAAAAGAAAGAGAAACTCAAAGAAGTTTTGTTTGCATTGTTGTAGTTAATTCATGTGTCGCATGTTGGACAACAATGATATAAAAACAATATGGCGACTCCTCAGCAACGAGCACAAACTGTTTTTTTGCTATGCAGAGACGAAGTCAAACATTACATAGCAAAGAAATTACTGAAGAAAATATGGTGGGAATGCACCTGATGGGAAGACCATTAAGGCATGGCTTGAGAAGTTTCTGGCGACTGGTTGCGTTAAAAAGAATCAGGAGTTGCCCGTCGTACACGTGTTTCAGAAGAATATATTGAAGACATTAGAGCGAATTAGAGCGGGATTTCAGACAAGTCCACAAAAATCAATTTGCCAAGCTTCCCGGCAGTTCAATGGACATGTTGGACAGAACGTAGCACGAAATCGAATACAGACTTGATATTGTTCGTGCTAATAATGGTGCACGTATAGAGATGTTTTAGTGTGTGGAAATGAAAATTCTTTGAGTTTCTGTTTCGTTTAATACCGGCCTCATTTCATAATTCCGCATACTTTGTTAGTTATGATTAATTAAAATGTGGGAGGTTTGAATGGGACACTGTATTTATATTTATTTTATTTTCCTCACCAGTAGATCGAGATATAAAGGAATAGTCATACTACATCAACAAAATGTCAGTATCAAGCAGCTGCCTAAAATCCAAAATGGTGACGAGATGAAAAGTGTAGGAAGAGGTGCCGAAGTAAGATGTTAATAGGAAGGTAGTCTCAATAATAACATGAAGCCCATGGAAGCCTGTTGCTATAAAAAAGGTTGAGCCGTAAACTGAATCTGCAATTGTAAATGGGGTCTCTAAGTATTAAAAAATCTGAAGGGCTGTAAAATGTAGACCTAAACTAACTGTTGGGAATAACCCTTGATTAGGTTGATTGTAATTATTTTCTAGCAATCCAAGGGATATCTGAGGATAAGAGAATAGCTGTATTTAATAGTGGAAATTGAAGAGGATTAAAACGTAAAATTCCTGTTGGAGGTGAAACTGATCCGATATCAATAGTGGGGGATAATCTGCAATGAAAAAAGCACAAAATACAATTAAATATATTTTGTTGACACATTGATCTTCTTTCTCAACATTTGATCAAGACTTTACAAATACTCTGAATATGAATGATTTGTTCAGCCATAATGGAAGAAAATTTCCATTTATATAGTGTTTAATTAATAAATATTATCCTGTGAATATAAAATTATATACACATTCAACAATAAATAAAAAATATTAGTTATGAGATGTACCTTCTACAAGTGTACGGTCCTTGAATGGACAATATACTCAACGGTTCCTTAATGATCACAATTTAAATGTCCTCTGAAGCTCAATCCAAGTTTTAAAAACGTGAACGTAATCCTAGATACGATTTTTTTTATGGCAGTTATAATGTAGACTAAATTAACAAAAACAATTTCGAAACTTCACAAATTTGTTTCAAATTATTCACTTATAAATATATTCTAAAAAAGTTTATTTTACTATGTTCAGATTTCACAAATTTCTTCTTATATTACATGTTAAGATTCTTTTGCTAAACCTTCACTCCGGAAGTGAAGTGATACACAATATTGCATTTCCCTTGTGTAATGAATATGACTAATAAATAATATTATTACTCCTAATGCGAAATATTCTCACTAAGCAAATACAAGCCTTCCCATCGTACCAGATCCAAGATGTCTCCATGCCTACATTTGTCGATAGAACAAATCTTAAGAAAAAACATGTCTATTTTGCATTAGCCAATCTGGAAAGTGTAAGAATGGCCTAGTACAAAGACGTTACATAAATCTGTAATAGATTTGTCACTTACAAATGACACACAATAGCTTCTTATAGGAATAAATCATGGAGAAAACAACAGTTACATAACTATTCCGCTAGATGGCAGAGGAATTTAGAAGCAGCCGAAATAACAACCACAACTCTTCACACGTGGAATTAGTGTCCATCGCTTCCATGTCGCCCAGATTTGATATATCAAACCAACATAATTATTCACAAATTAATTCTAACCAGGATGCTCGCATCTAGTTACATAAACCAACCTGAAAGAAGTATTTAGAAACCAAGATCTAGTTATAAAAAGTCTATGGATTTCTTGATGTGACTCTGAGCAAATATTAACAAATGTCCATTTAGTACTCTCTTCAAGAGCTAATGTTCACAGTCCACTTTTCATGTCTCTAAAATGTAATACAATTATTAAATTGAACATTAGTGGCTTAGTACAGTCAGTAAATAAATGCAATATCACAGGTTTGCAATTTTGAATCTAGAATCTAGAATCCAAATCTAGAACTCTTCTTCTTGTAAGCCCATGTTTCCCTTAGCAGAGATTTAGGCGCTCTCCCCCTATAAGGAAGAATTTGAATCATACTAATTTAGTAACACTTGTTTTCGTATAGATGTCCTTTGAGTGGTCCGTGGTCAGCATTCCGCCTCATACTGACATCTAGGAAACCAAGGTAATACTAGGATAGGCAAATTCGGTAAATTTTGCTTAGAGACCTTTCATTCAGGCTTAAGGATCTTCTACGAGCCTGAAAATCTTCAGACTCGGGACCCACGGCTTAACGTCCCTCCCGGAGGACTTGCTCCTTGGACATCCATCGACCCCGGCCGGGTTTGAAGCCGCGACCAGAGGCAAGGAGAATAACCACTAGCCCACCGCGGCCGATTATCTAGAACTCACTAAATGTAAAATATGAACAATATATACACACACTTAATAAACCTGCTGAAATAATATTATGTGACAATAGAAGTAATTTCATGAAATCTAGGATTAGGCCCAAAAGGTATGCAGTATAGCAGTACATGACAACAATACAAAAATATTATTTCCGAAATTAGAAACAAGTTCCAGATAAATTGATTCAATATAAAGACACACACACACAACTATGTTAGGCGTTGCAATCATTTTAATCCTGCAATCAATTATTGACCTCAACTGAATAGGTCCTCAATAGTCCATTCCATTAATACAAAATTAAGGTATGTACAAACTCTTCAGTAGGCAGTTTTACCGTAAGTTGTAGATCATGTTCCTTTTCTCAACTTCGAAGCCTGTAAGTCAAGATTTCTGGATATCCTTAATCATATTCTGACAGGATGGGATCTAGTATCTTACCCTTAAAGAAGGTAAGAAGTAATTGAAGTCCTCCATTTAGCAATATCAGTTTTTCGGTTTAAATAATTAGTTTTGGTAAGTGATGTTTAGTAGAGAATATAAATTGATGTGTATCAAATTCCAAATCAGCATTGTGAAGACGACCACCAACCCTTAACAAACCACTATCATCATTAAATGGATTAAGGCTTCTGCACTTGTACTCTACTTTTTTTCAAGACATTAAATTCATCAGACAATTCTATGAGCTTTACTAAACGAATTAATTCGAAAAGGCTCTTTCAATCTCAGACAATATATACAAAGAATATTTGTTTGAGGATACCTTAAATTCATGCAAAATATTTTTTACGTAAGTCAGAATCCTTTTCAGCTTATCAAGTCTAAAATATCTATCAGCAATATCATCATGAAAATATTAAACAAATATGAATCAACGCAAAATAAAAAAAAATTACTGTCCTTCACTTCAGGTAATTCCATACCTTGGCAAGAACATAAAGGAAAATCTTACTGTCTACTTTTATAAATAGTGGACCATTCTACCTCAAGAAAACATACCTATTTGACAAGGCAAAATATCATGTTTAGGAAGATGTGCCGGGTTGAAATCTGTAGATACGTGTCACCAACACTTAACATCAGTGGTTTTCTGAATGTCAGAAACCTTACGAGTATTAACAACAAAAATATGTAGCTTTACAACTGAAGTGTTTAATAAATTGAGTATAACGGTTGTATCATTTCATAAAATAGTTGACCTACATCAATCTTAAGACCATTCGGCGCCTGATTTAAGAGTCAAGAGAGCAAGACAGCTCCACAGAGCTCCAGACTTGGAAGAGTTTGCATTTTAATAGATACAACACGAGATGTGGAAGAAATAATTGATATACGAACCTCATCAATAGCTAAGATTGTGTTGATACAAATACAAGCACCATAAGCAACCATACGTGCACCACAAAAGTCATGTATTTCAATTGTATTTAAGTTAATTGACAAATATAACTTTCTACCAATATGAGAATTAAGAGCATTAAGGTCCTAAAAATGAATTCCGTTCTTCTTGAATGGATGAACGTATAATGTCACCGCACCATGACTTAATCAACCACTGTTTCTGAATTATAATTTTACATTTGAAGATTACACGAGCCAAAAAGCCTAGTGGGACAAAAATACTATAAATAAGAGACAGTAGATATCTCTTGGTAAAGTTTTTAATTGCGTTAACGGATTGAGAAAAATGAAAATTATGTTGAACTGAGTTCCAAGATATACCGAAATTTTCATCTGCGTTATCCTTGAGTGGAATATTACCTAAGTAACAATCAGCACGCAAGGAAGGGTCAATGCACTCATATATTTTTTTTTTTAGAATTAGGAGATCATTTACATATAGTAAATGTTAGGGCAGCCGCGCGCGCTAACCACGTATCCACAGAGAAGCAAGAGGCCCTGCAAAGCATAATAGTATTCGTTTCTAGAATTGAGCCTATGTTAAATTTCTTTCAACACTTAATTACTCTTTTTAATTGTTTTTCTTACAGTTTTTAATGCACTGAAAACCCAAAATCATAATTTCATATTAGGGGCCTATTATGACCGCACTACAATACTTCACAGTTTATTAAACGGGCGGAAAATGGAACAACCGTATACTGTAGTATCCAAAAAATGTACACAATTTTCCCCACTACATGAATAAAACACAACTAATTAACTCACTCGCCGGCACTCGAACCAATAGGTTCACGATCGCGCGAACACATTAAGTTCACTATACATCCTAACCTTAGCTAATGTTTTTCAATCATTCCCTGTATAATTCACCTCCCTTGAATTGTCGTGAATATCACTCTCTCACCTAATTCTTTTCCTGGATACTGGGCGCTAACCCTCAGGTTTTCGTAAAAGTTACCATGCCCCTCTTTCATTCTCCATGCAAGTCATATATCCCGACCATAGCAATCTACCAGATTTATCTGTTCTTATTTTTTCCATTAAGATCATATAATTAGCTCACTATTATACAGCGTTTCCTTTCATCTGTCTTTTTAATCTGTCACTTTGGTCCAAATATTTTTCAATGAACTTTATCCTCAAATATTCGTCATCTTTTCTCCTCTCATAAAGTAAGAGCCCATGTTTCGCATCCGTATAATATAACTTCGACAATAACTGTTTTATATATTTCGAGATTAACGTTTCGGGAGGGTTGTTGAGATGAAAAAATTCCCTGTAATGCATTTCCAGAATTGAACCTATGTTTAATTTCTGTTTGCTACTCACTCATATTGTTCCTAGGCATTTTAACTGAACCACTTCTACAAAATTTCCATCATTTGTCATTATTCATTTTTTGATTTGTTACGAAAGAGATATTGAGACTGATTACTTACCCTGGGAGTTCCCCTTGTGTGAGTAAAAACGTACAGATATAAAACAGTGTTTAAAATCTTCTCTTATCAAGTTATCAGCTTGTGGCCCAGCGAAGTTCAGGGAGTCGCGTCTATGTGTGCAGGACGTAAAATTACACATAAAGGAAAATGTTAAAATAAAGAAAATATTAAGTGTTTGTTACAAGTAGTTATGTTTGCTCTCATTATAAGATTCGGCAGATTTTTAAAAGCGTAACAATCCTGAAGTGGCTACGTTCGCAAGGGAAATGAAGTCTTGAGGCGTAGACTTACAACACAAGAAAATGTATCAAGCCTGAAAAAGGAGACATCTGAGCAAAATTTTGTAGTCGCTTTCATTTCGACATTTGAATTGCGAATCTAATGACTTTTATTGACTATTTAACTCATGCCCCAAATGGTAGGCCATGACCAATCACACTTTAATGAATTTTGATTTACAACCAATCACAGTCATTTTTGACCACGATTTCATCACATTCATTTTATCAAGTGGCTCCCAGATTGCGAGATATAACAGAAACATTCTTAGCAACTGATTATACCAACAAAAAAAAAAAAAAAAGGAACCACTATTTACACTCTCTTAGACGTATTATTTACCAGGAATTAACGTTGTAGAAAAATATAATTGACATATTTACATCATAGGATATAGAAATTAATTAATAACCTGAAATGATGTGTTTCATTTTTTCTCCACTCTCTTACAACACTGCGATTCTATTTGGCAATATATATGATCTGGTTGCAGTAATGAACGTTTCTCATTTGTTTTCAAACATCGCCGTTTACACTAAATATATGAATATTTTAAAATAACAATTTTGAAATTATGATTTATGAGTAAACAGCTTAATTTTATTCGTTAAATAGCCCTAACAAATGTCATTCGTAATTTCCAAATTCTCTAGATAAATTCACTCCTCACTTCATGAATCGTGAATATATCGATAATTTAGAATTCACTTGTGGCATTACTTATGATAAGACCGCTGCCAAATAAAATTATAAGAAATCTATTTAAAAACAAAGAAGTCAGTATAAGTCTATGTATCATCTTATAGAACATTCATCTGGGAAAATATGTTGGATAATTCTACAGGTAATTTTCATTACACTGAACTAAAACTAATTTAGAATTAAAATAAGTAATACTAAAATATACTTGAAACTATCCAATATTTATATGAAAACTTCCTTTACTCCTGATCTAGAATTTCTCTCCATTAGAGCAATATTTGAATTTAAAAAATCGTCTAGAAGTTTAGAGTTCAGGTGTGTTATGTTGTTATTAATTTTTAAGTTTAATATCACATGTTCTTTTAGGATCGATAGATTGAGAAGGCTTCGCGGAAATGTTCTAGCTCTTCAACTGCACATGTAGAATGGTTAAAAGAAAATTCTCCAAGTTTTCCGTTATCCAACATGACATTTTAATAAGAGACTTAGAAAAAATCTAGTTTTATTTAATCAAAATTTCTTAAAAATTAAATTAAGTAAAATTTGAAACTTTAGTGAGTGTATACACATCTCATTGAAATGAGATTCATGCGCAGAACAGCGGGTTACACCAGATGGGATCGGAAATGGAACACCGATATCTTAAAATAATTGAAGACTACGCCAATTTTGGAATATATTAAACAGTACCAACTAAATTGGAAATATCATCTTGAAAGAATGAGTTCAAATCGGATCCCCAAAGCTGTTTATAAGTATATACCAAGAGGACGTAGATCACTGGGCCGTCCTATGAAACGCTGGAGGGAAAATTTTCTATAGGATCGTAACAGGCCTTGGCCTAATACTTGGAAGGAAGAAGAAGACGCACATCTCATGGAAATGAATACACCTGTACACATATACACTCACTCTTTAAAAAAGTAGAAATTAGTTTTGAGATGTTTTTTACACTTTTCTTCTTTTTAAGGTTGGCAAGGCACCAACGCAGACGCTATTATAGAAGACAGTAGTTAGTGGTACTTTTCCTTTTAAGGAAGCAATTGTGTAGAAAACAGTGTTTCAAGCTGGGTCTCATTAGAGGGTTATTACTTTTTTCTTCTTTACAGCGTTCTCCTTTGATACACCTTTCTTCCTGCAACCTGCAGTTAAACTGTCTTGAGTGGACATCCACATCCGCTTAAAGAGCAAGTAGAATCACTTATTTGCAAAGTTGAGATTATTTAGAAATAGAGTTCTTTCGTTTGCTTTAATTCGTATCATGTTCTATTTAATTATTATATGAATGTGAACATAATCATGGAATTGTTTATTAAATATTATATTTGAATATTGTGAAATTAAAGTTTGTTATTTAAATATATTATAAATATTTTTAATGGGTTTATAAATCATTACGAATTTATATAATTAAAGTAAAGCTTCATAGCACAATATATATTTAGATTATTTCATCAACATTTTAACATTTTTTTATATGCTATTATGTTACTTCAAATACGAGTATTATATATAGAAGGGCTTTATTAGACTAAAAATAAGATACATACAAATGTTATTTTCAAATATGGGCCGCACGGGCAGTAAGCCGTACGTGCTGTTGACAGTCCGTTACAATAAGTTAGTGTTTGGTAATAATATAACGTAAAAAACACAATAATATTACAATTAGATAACAATACAATTACATTATACATGAACTTGGTTATGTACAATTATTAAGAATTAATGGTATTGCAATTTGTTTTTCGTATTTATTCATGAATGAGTGTTGTTCTTATTTTCCGCGTTTTGTCAAGAAATTTACCCAAGTTCATCCAATTTACTGGGCTTACCAATAACTCGTAGCATGCCAATCATTCACGATTTGAATTTAGAAATCTTTCCGGTAATAACTGACGCCTCAAATGTTCTAAATCGTTACATTCTGCTAATATATGCATCTCGTCTTCAAAGCACCCGCGTATTGGACATATTCGCATTTCGTGATCGTCGCTAATATTTAAACATTTCCATGCCCCTAGCCTAAACCAAGCAAACCCTGATCTGTTTTTAAATCGTAGATTGAGTATATAAGATTATTTTCCCCAAATATGTTTTAGGTCTCTTTGTAAAAACAGTGAGCGTTTTCCCGCATATTCGGTGAAAATATTTTGTTGCTTTATATCTAAGTACCTCCTCCTTATTTTTCTGCACACATTCTTGCGATTTTCAGTCCCTTTTTCCCATACGCAACCCATCCCAATCTTTTGGAGTTCTCTTCTAACCTCGTCTGTTCAGAATTTCACATTTGCGTTCCTAATTTGGTAGTCGTAACAAATCGTTCTGAGCATTGTTTATTCACCTTGGATTAGCCGCAACCAGTACGCCGTAGCGTAGTGGTTAAGGCACTACAGTACAAGCCAGAATGTCGAGGGTTCGAGTCCCGGTTATATATATATATATATATACACACATATACACAAGGTGTAACAGGACCTCATTGACAAAATAATAGGGATGATAGGCCATGCAGAGAAGATCTTTTTTTTTTGTGAAGAAACATATTGTCTCAAACACGTCGTTTATGAGTTATACGCAGATGAAGGGAGTTCAACCGTAAGGGTCGGAAGTGAAAACAAACAATTGTACACGTATCATTTTATTGAAAACGACATGTTTTTACAATAAGTGTTCAAACAATAAGCGTTTTGACCACGTTAAAAAGAATCCTGCCTTGCTCGGCCGTGTTGACCAACCGTTTCTGCAACGATAACAAACATGCAATGAGGCACAGGGTCGACTGTTTGAACGCTTATTATAAAAAATATATTTTTCAATAAAATGACATGTGTACAATTGTTTGTATTCAATTCCGACCCTTACGGGTGAACACCTTCATCCGCGCATAACTCATAAACGACGTGTTCGCGACTATATGTTCCTCCACAAAAAAATTATCCTCTGTGCATGGCCTATCATCGCTATCATTTTGTCGGTTAGGTCCTGTTACACCCTGTATATATATATATACTGTATAACCAACTAGCAAGGACAATTAGTTCTAAAGTTATATATATTAGTTTTGTACCTGTTTCTTGCCATTGAATTATTTTTGACGAAGTTATTCTGTAAAACTCGGGATAATACCAAACAATATAAAACAATAATATTCATTTCGTATTCCTAATTAAAAAGTACGAACTAAAACTACAATAAAAATCCTCAGTTCGATAGGACAATATGTCCATGTGCATTGGACGTACGAAAAATGGCTCAATTTTAAAAATTCCAATAACTTAATATGGTTGATAACAAGCGAACTGCATACAAAACCAATCGCATATAAATAATTAACATTTTTACTATAACATATATAATAATTAAACTATTTTTTTAATTCTAATGTCCGGTGCAATGTTTGTTCAGAGATTATTGTGTCTGTTGAGCATTAAATCATATATTCCTCTAACTCTATACGATAACACAATTACGCGTTTCATAATGTATTAAAGTCACAACATAAGTTTTGCCAACAAGACAGCTGACTAGTAATGTTCATATTACTACTACTACTGCTAATAATAATAATAATAATAATAATAATAATAATAATAATAATAAATAATAATATAATAATAATAATAATAATAATAATAATAACAATAATAATAACAACAACAATAATAACAATTATAATAATAATAGTATAGTAGTATTAATAATAATAATAATAATAATAATAATAATAATAATAGTAGTAGTAGTAATAATAACAATAATAATAATAATAATAATAATCGGACTGATCGAAGGTGATAAGCCAGACGAAATAAGTACCTTGATTAAAAGAGTGACGATTTATCACCATAAAATTACAAACGTCAAGAAATGCGTACATGGACTCCAATGGGGTAAAACTTTCCAGAGGTTAAATAGTCCCCCATTCGGGTCTCCGGGCGAGGACTTTTTCAGGAAACCTATGCCAAACGCTCAAACACAGGGATATGCTCCTAGGAACATGGAATGTTAGAACTTTAAATAATAGCGGGGCGCCAGAGGTATTAACGTGGGAATTCGATAAATCACCCTTGGATATAGTCGCTTTACAGCACGTTAGATGGCCAGGAGAAGGTAGTCAGGAATCAGGAATCTTTGCATTATACTACGGGGGTGCAGAAAGACCTGAATTTGGAAGGGGGTTTTTAGTCCGAAGGAGAATCCTATCCGCTATCCGAGATATTAAGTTTGTCATTGATAGGATATCATGCAAAATTCAAAAGGGTAAACGGCATGATTTTGTAATGTTCCCGCAGAAGATAAAGATGACAAGATCAAGAATGAGTTCTATGAAGAATTAGAATGTGTATTTGATAGACTTTCACGATATCATACGAATATTATCTTAGGAGATTCTAACGCAAAAGTGGGGCGGGAAGATATATTCAAACCAAGAATAGGCAAATTCAGTCTTCATGAAGATAGTAACGACAATGGGGTTAGATTAGTCACCTTTGCCACAAAATGATATCTTTGTTAAGAGCACAACATTTCAGCTAAAGGATATATATAAATACACCTGAACGTCTCCAGATGGCGAAACTCGGAACCAGATAGATAATGTAATAGTGGACAAACGTTGGGACAGTAGCATCATGGATGTTAGATCAGTTAGAGGGACAGACTGCAATTCGGATCATCACCTGGTCAGGGTGTAAATCAGACAACGGTCTCGATTATGAGAGGAATAAACGCTAAATATGATTCTGAAAAAAATTGAATTAAAAAAACTTGAAAAATGATGAAATGCGGCAACAATACCACATCAAATTGCTAATAGATTTGAAGTACTGGAATCTTCAGATGACAATGTGGCAAATGAAGACGAAAGTGATATAAATCAAGAATGGGAGGCTATAAGAGATACTATTAAATTGTCAGCATCAGAAAGCATTGGTTATGTAAAAAAGACGCAAAGTAATAAATGTTTTGACGAGGAATGTGCCGACACGTAAAGAAAATAAAAGAACCCTAGTAAAAATTAAATGGTTACACGAGCCAAACGAGGTTCATTTAGAGCAATTGGGTAGTATGAGCCGGGAAACCACCAGGTTACTGAAGAAAAAAAAGGGGGGATATTTGAGAGAGAAGATTAATGATCTTGAAATGAATGTCAAAAATAGGAACATTAGAGAATCATACGAGGGATTTAGGATTGAGAAGAAAGGGTTTCAGACTAGAGCAAACATAATTAGGAATGAAAATGGGGATATTATTTCTGATTCCAGAAGTATATTAAATATATAGAAAAGTTACTTTATTCAGCTATTAAATGTACATATAGAACTGGATTTTGAAGAGGAATATTTACTGACAGCAGCATTGCTAGTCGCAGAACAATTTGCATTAGAGGTTGAAATGGCGATAGAAAAATTGAAGCTGTATAAAGTATTAGGTTCAGTTGAGATCCCAGCAGAACTATTAAAATCAGGGGGCGAAAAACTGAAGGACAAGACACGCCGATTACTTAATATGATTTGGGAAAACAAGCACTTCCTGATGAATGGATAGAATCGATTATCCTAGCAGTATATAAGAAAGGAGATAAAACTGATTGCAACAACTAGAAGGGAGTCTCATTACTTTCAACTTCGTACAAAATTCTAACAAATATATTAGTAAGCAGACTCATTCCTTATATTTATGACATTCTAGGAGATCATCAATGTGGATTTAGAAGAAACAGGTCTACAAGAGATCAGATTTTTATTAATAAGACAGATTTTAGAAAATAAATGGGAATTGTACATCAACTATACGTAGACTACGAAAAGGCATATGATTCGATTAAGAAGGAGAAGTTATATAGTATCCTGCAGGAGTTCGAAATTTCTAAAAAAGTTAGTTAGACTTAAACGAATGTGTCTAAATGACACAAAGAGCAGGGCGCGTGAAGGCAAAGAGTTTTCGGAAACTTTTGAAATTCACAATGGGTTGAAGCAGAGAGATGCACTATCTCCTCTACTATTTAATTTCGTACTGAAGCATGACATTAAATCTTTAGAGGATGAAGAAAGCCTAAAACTCAATGAAATTAATGAACTGTTAGTTTATGCTGATGATGTACTACTATTGGGCGGTAGCGAGGAGATACTAAAGGCCAAAACACACACACTACTGAGTAACACTAAGAAATTGAGACTGGAAGTAAATATCAATAAAACTAGATATATAGTTAGACACCGAAATACATTATATAATGGAAATGGACAGCTAATGGCAAAAATGAGGGACATTTTCTGGAAGGGGCTGGATTCAAATACCTAGAAACAATAATCACAAATAGGAATGATTTGCACAAAGAAATTAAAAATAGGCTCAATTTTGGAATTGCGTGTTATTTATGCATTACAGAGACTCTTGACTTCCCGCCTCCTTTCAAAAAACGTTAGTATCTGAAAATACGTATTTAAAACTATATATTCTATCACTTATATTATATGGGTGCGAAACATGGACTCTTTAAGGGGGGACAGGAGATTACGAGTATTTGAGAATAAATTCTTAAGAGAATTTTTGGTCCAAAGAGATATGAACAGAAAGGTGAATGGAGAAAATTACATAAATGTGAACTACGTGGTCTTCATAGGAAGCCAGATATAGTAAGAACATTTTACGTTACGTACACTGCAATGGACAGGACATGTGGCACGAATTGGGAATGAAATATGTGCATGGAAGCTTCTTGTAGGAAAATCAGAGGAAAAAATGCCAGTTGGTAGACTAAGAATGAGGTTGGACAATAATATTAACTATGATTTGAATCATTAATTAACATTTTCCAATACTGCTATTTTAACACAGTTCGAATAATGGATCATATTATAATATTATAATGATATTATGAAAAGATGGCAGTATTGTAAAATGTTAAATAACATCGTTTACTGCTTGTGAAAGTGGTGGTGTAAAATTCTCAAATATAGATAATTCTAAACCAAGCCGGCCGTTGGCGATGGTAGTGACACCTACCTGGCAGCGGACGAAACGAGAATTATAGGTTTGTATATGTGGAACGAATTGTTAATGTTTGTGCCAGGTCTAGAATGGTGTAGTGGGCTGCACATTAGTATGGAGAACTACAGGTCCACTGTTCGATTCCTGGTTCAGACATTAATTTTTCTTTTCACAATAGCATTATAATATTATTATAGTGTAATAATAATAATAATAATAATAATAATAATAATAATAACAATGATGACATTATTATCATTATTATTATTATTATTAATTCTTTCTTTATTAGGAATTTCTCTACAATAAAGTAGTTTTCCTACAACCAATTGTAAATTTTACTCCTCCATAAATCTCAACCATCTTTCAGAAGTCCATTTCTGTCATCAATAGTTTATGCGCTTTCTCTCTGCTTAGTGTCCACGTTACCGCAGCATACACTAGCATATTCTCCACTAATTAATCACGAATACGTTTTTTAATTTTGTTCAGAATTTTTCTACTCCATACCACCGAATTTAACACCCCAATTGTTTTCTTTCCTTGACTTACTCTTTTGTTTATCTCACAAATGGTTGATCATTCTGACTGTAATATTGATCCCTACTACTACTACTACTACTACTACTACTACTACTACTACTACTACTACTACTACTACTACTAGTAGTAGTAGTAGGCTAGTACTATTACTTCTACTACTGCTGTTAGTCGTACTACTACTACTACTACTACTACTACTACTACTACTGCTACTACCACTACCACTACCACCACCACTATTAATAATAATTATGATGATGATGATAATAATAATAATAATAATAATAATAATAATAATAATATTGACTTTATTTTAACTGACAAATATTTGATCAATTAATTTATTTTACTCTTGCTAATTGTTTTACGACTTAGTATATCCAGATAAGAACCTAATTTAAGAATTAATTTAAAATGTGAACTTGTTACCGCATGACGATGTACATAAGTTAATTTTAAAGTTTAATATATCAGTTGTAATATAATGATGGTACGTATGTTTTATATAAAATAGTAAAATTATTCAATAATAAGCATGTTTCGAAGAAATTATAGGACGAGCTTCATTTGTTAACAAAAGTGACAACATAACTCAGTTATGTAAAGTAAACTCAGATGATATTGGACACCCATTTAAAAACTAACACACTGGCGCTATCGAACCCGGAGGTGCATGGGCTCGTGGATAAGCTCTCCACACATCACTACCTTCTGCTAATATTTTCCATTGATTCCCTCTATAATTCACCTTCCTGAAATAATGTTACTCTGTCACCTCATTCTAAGCTTAACTACTTAGCTTTTTTTCTGGGTTTTTGCTCGAGGCGTATCTATACATCTCTTTCATTCCCCTTCATATAATTTGTCCAAACCATTGCTTTCTGAAGTACCTAATTGATCTTAGTAAAACTGGTTTTCAAAATAAGTCACATAGTTCACTATTAATTGGCTTCTTCTATTCACATGTTTGTCACTCTTCGGTCCAAAATTCATCTGAAGCAATGTACAACACTATATTAGGACCAGCATCGAGAACATCAAGTAATGTAGCGACGAAATACCTGCTGAAGTTGGAATAGAGATTCTGAAAGGCCTTCAGACAAAAAGCATACATATTTTATAAGTTGAGGACAACGGCGCTGACCTAAGAATGTAAATTTTAACTTTATTTTATTTTAAGCAATGTACTCTCAAAAATTGGTAAATATGTTCTCTCTTAAAATAAGAGACTATGTTTCGCCTCCACATATGTTAGAATATATGTGTACATAGTGTTTCATCTTAATATTGTGTTTTCTAGGAGGTGGGCCTGTCTTTAAGCTGATAACTCGTTCGGAGAGATCCACCATGTCCTTTTGTAGTCCGATTGAGGGTCTTTCCACTTTTCAGCGGTTGCCCTTTTACCAGCCGGCTGCTGGCCCTTCACATCCGCATGTGTCAATCACAGAGGTAGATGATCAACAGCCAGTGTAGGGGTGACATGTGGTTAGCATGTCGAGTCCCCCAGCCGTTATAGCTGGTTCCTCAACCTGGAGCTGTTACTTATTGTAGCTACCCAATTGCCTCACGATGCTGGGTGGGCACCGGTCCCATACTGGCCGAAATACCATGAGAAAATTTCTTTCCCCATGGAAACTCGAACCAGCGCAAGTCCCGTAGCTCTGCGCCAAGGCTTCCTACCTTAACCGCTCGGCTACGGCGCGGGACCCTTTTGTAGTCAAGAAAGTATATATAGTATATGTTCCAAGTTTAAAATCCCTCTCCAGACAGATCGTGCCATTGTAAGACCCAGATGGCGTATGGCATAAAAAGTTCTTAGAAGGTAAGAAGTTAAACTAAATCAATTGAAGGGGATATATCTTCTTATAGAAATAGGGATGACTAGAAACTGTAATACATTTATACAACCCTATTGTTGAGCCTCGTTTCTGTTTGTAATACTTTCTTACTGTTATAATTAAGGTCCCAAAACATGTATATGATAATCAATAAATATGTTGTAAATAGTATAATATACCGGGATTCACTCACACTCACTGGCACTATCGAACCCGTAGGTTCATGGCCGCGCGGACGTACGTTCTCTATAAGTACCTATCCTGAGCTAATGTTTTCCAGTCATCCCCTGTATAATCTACTTCCATCAAATCATAGTTAATGTTTTCCTACCACCTCATTCTTGGTCTACCAACTGGGCGCTGTTCCTCTGGCTTTCCTACAAGAAGCTTCCATGCACGTCTTTCATTCCCCATTCGTGCCACATGTCCTTTCCATCGCAGTCTACGAAACTTAACTGTCCTCATTATATCTGACTTCCTATAAAGATCATGTAATTCACTGTTATGCAGTCTTCTCTATTCACCGTCTATTCATCTCTGTTTGGTCCAAAAATTTTCCTTAGGAATTTAATCTTAAATACTCGTAAATTCCTTTCCTCCCTTAAAGTAAGGGTACATGTTTCGAATTCATATAATATAACTGTTAAAATAACAGTGTTATATATTTTCAGTTTAACTTTTTTAGAAAGGAGTTGGGAAGTCAACAGTCTCTGCAATGCATAATAGTACGCATTTTCAGAATTGAGCCTATGTTTAATTTCCAGGTGCATCTCATTCTTGTTTGTGATTATTGTTTCCAGATATTTGAATTCAGCCACTTCCTCAAAACTTCCCTCATTTTTCATCAGCTGTCCATTTCCATTATATATTGTATTTCTATGTGTGACTATATATTTAGTTTCATTGATATTTACTTCCAGTCCCAATTTCTTAGTGTTACTCATACATACATACGTACATACATAAGGATTTTATTAAACTAAAAGTAAGATACATACAATGTTATTTACAAATATGGATCGCACGGGCAATAAGCTGTACGTGCTGTTGACAGTCCGTTACAATAAGTTGATGTTAAAAAAAAACAATAATATAACAATTGGATATCAATACAATTACATTATACATTAACTTAGTTATGTGGAATTATTAAGAATTAATGGTATTGCAATTTGTTAACATATTTATTTATTCCTGAATAAGTTTTCTTCTTATTTTCCGCGTTTTGTCCAGAAATCTACCCAATTTTATTCAATTTTCTGAGTTTACCAGTAAGTCGTAGCATGCCAATCTTCCACGATTTGAATTTAGAAATCTTTCCGGTAATAGCTGACGTCTCAAATATTCTAAATCATAACATTTTCCTAATATATGTATCTCGTCTTAAAAGCTCTCGTGCATTGGACATATTCGCATATCGCGATCGTCACTAATTTTTAAAAATTTTCATGCCCGTAACCTGAACCAAGCAAGCCCTGATCTCTATTTAAATCCTAGATTGAGTATATAAGATTCTTTTCCCCAAAATTGTTTTAGGTCTCTTTGTAAAAACAGTGATCGTTTTCCTGCACAATCGGGCAAAATATTTTGTCGGTTTATATCCAAGTACATCCAGTAGTGTGTGCATGTTGGCCTTTAGTATCTCCTCGTTATCGCCCAATAGTACTACATCATCGGCATTAATTAACAGCTTATTAATACCATTGAGTTGTAGGCCTTCGTCCTCCTTAAATGATTTGATGGCATAAATATACAGGGATTTGTAACTTCAATTCGATGCTGTTCACTTTCTTTGAAGTGAATTACATAAATCAACTGTATGGTGAGTACTCTCATTTGATAAGATGCGTTACAATTGGCGAGTAAAGCCTACATAACTGGAGATTCTTGATGAGAGAGGAGGAAACTAGCGTCAAATTTAATTAGATCATGAATATTCATAATAGCATTGTACAGCTTGTATACAGGATTTTTGTTTACACAATAACAACCGACTGACACTAATGCATTCAAAAATATTGTCATCACATTATATTCAAAACAATGTCAATATTACCACAAACTATAACTGACATTTATTAGTCCACAAAAAATATGTAATTCAATAGGAAATTCATTACAAAAATTGAATGTTTGCACACAGTTATATATACAGGGTCCACCGCTGTGTCTCGAGGTAGCGTTCTGCCTTGTCACGCTGCGGGCCCGGTTCGATCCCCGATCGGGGCAGTTTTTCTGGGTCAGGTTTTTATCGGGGTTTTACCTTACCTGTAAGACAAATGTCAGGAAAACGTTAGGGCCAAAACGGTCCCCGAAATCATATGGCAATCATCATCGTCATCATCCTTATCATTATCATCATCATCCTTTATCGTTGTGGAAAGCAACGGGAAGCTACCACACCTACAATTCCCTAGTAAAGCTGCAAGCATAGCATGAAAATGCTATTGCAGTGAAGGACCTGCCTTCGGGCAGAATTACTATGGATGGATGGATATATACAGGGTGTTATAAATGGGACCGACAAACTTTGGAGCAGATAGTTCACCTTCATGTTAACATATTTTGTTAAGGAACCTATAGGCTGTGATGCTTCGTTTCAATGCAAGTGGGGTCTCAGACGAAGCGAAGGAAGTAAGTATCCATCCATAGTAATTTTGCCGGAAGCCAGGTCCTTCACTGTAATCATGCCATTTTCATGCTATGCTTGCACTTTACTAGGGAATTGTAGGTGTTGTAGCTTCCCGTTGCTTTACACACCGGTGAAGGATGATGATGATGATGATGATGATAATGATAAGGATGATGATGTTGGCCATATAATTTCGGGGACCGTTTGGGCGTTAACGTTTTCCTGACATTTGTTTTACAGGTGAGGAACAACCCCGATAAAACCTCACCCAGAAAAATTGCCCCGACCGGGGATCGAACCCGGGCCCGCTGCGTGACAAGGCAGCATGCCACCTCCAGACCACAGCGGTGGACTGGAAGGAAGTAGGAACATGCAAATATTAAGTCATTCTGTGTGTTAATCCAAATAATTTACCGACAAAACAAAACGTACTTAATTCTAAAAAAAAAAAATAAACACTCACTCAAGTTGCATTGTGAGGATGGATCCGGTTTATTGTCCCATCACAACAAGTGCTGGAACACACGTCCATTGACATCCAGACAAATAGTGCATTGACGCGACGTGCCATACTTGGTCGTACCCTTCCAAAGATGCCAGGGGTTTCCCCTGCTGCGGTGACAATGCGCGCTACAATATCTTCATCAGAGTCAATATTGGTTTCATAAACCATTGCCTTCATTGCGCCCCACAAAAAGAACTCAAGACAGATCAGGTCAGGCGAGCGTGCCGGGCAGACAGTGGGTCCATCCTTATCTATCCAACAGATCGTACCATTGGATGTAAACAAACTTGCTGTAATAGGTTTCGAATGCAACTGAGCTCCGGGAGAGCGTGCCGGGCAGACAGTGGGTCCATCCTTATCTATCCAACAGATCGTACCATTGGATGTAAACAAACTTGCTGTAATAGGTTTCGAATGCAACTGAGCTCCGGGAGTAAACAAATCAAGCGAATGACAAAGCCTTCTTGGACTGAAAGGAGTGTGTATCCGTTCCCTCCAATCCCTTCCTGTAAGATCACTGTAGCCCTGAAACGAAGCGTTTCAGCCCACAGGTTCCTTAACAACATATGCTTCAATAGAGGTTATCTATCTGATCCCAATATTTGTGGTCATTTTAGAAACACCCAGTATATAAAATCCAAATTCGTATTTAATATCTCGCTGGGGATAAACTGTTTATAGCTAGTATATGATAATATTAGAATGATCCGTGCTATGAGGCCGTGGTTCGTAACAAGTGTTTCTCCCAGACGTTTCTTCCTCAACTGCGGGGACCATCTTCAGGGGCAAGTTCTTCAAGGTGCTGTTCTCTGCAGTCGTAAATCCGATGATTTTTTTTTTTTTAGTTTTCAATGTCAGTCGTTTGTTGCAGGAACGTGGATGTATATTCATCTTAGTAAACGTGTATGCTATGATAATAGTTGGAGTTTCTTCTAACCAAGTACTTCCAAGCGTCTATTTTGTAAATAAGCAACTACAAGAACTCGCCACTGAAGATGCCCTCCGTAGTCGATGGAGAAACGTCTAGGAGAAACACCAGATATGGACCACAGCCTAATAGCCTGAAATATTCTAATACTGTGCCTACCGACGTGAAAGCCTACATTGTACAATATTCCATACGATAGTTAGTTTATACTGAATAGAAAGAAAAATATTTATTTTTTCTTTCTTTGTTTTAAATTGGCCATTCCCTTTCTACGTAGGCACATTTATGTGGCCTTTCATACAAATGCCATATAATAAATCGCACTAGCTTTCAAGACATACATTTTATCTCTAGTTCATATATATATATATATATATATATACACACACATATATTTCGATGCTGTAATTCAATTTTTTTGACATTGAGCAATGGAAGCTTCATGATAAGAAAAATAAGTGCTTGGACGGGATGTGAACCTGGACCCCTGAATTGATACTTCAGTGTGCTACCGATTACGCTACCCAAGCAAATCTGGTACAAATATTTACTTTTTCTTTATATGTATTCTCGATGAAGAGTGGTAGCGGGAACTAAAGAATACATATAAAGAAAAATAAATATACTAGATATGCTTGGGTACCGTATCGGTAGCGCACTGAAGTATCAATTCAGATGTCCAGGTTCAATGCCACGTCCAAGCATTTATTTTTCTTATCATTTCATATACATGTATATATTTTTTTCCTTCCAACGACACAATGAGAATGTCTCCGAAATAGTGATTGACTCAAAGTTGGGGCACCTGTAAGAAAATGTGAACTGCTAAGAAAAAACATTTATTATTAACGCATACATTTATACCTAAAAAGTTGAAGATGGTATGGATTATTATGTTGGCGCATGTGAGCTTGGGAGCTTCCTCTGGCATATTTCCTGGTATTGAACTTAATATAGATGTAGGCCCATTAATTGGTGATTGATGTATAATAAAAAAAATATTATAACAATAAAAACCGGAGATCAAACTCAGTTCCCGCGTTTCAGGTAACTTCCAACTTCTCGAGCACAACTCTCAAACTGTTGAATTACGACAAACTAACCGTCACTAGAGAATCTGATTGTTTCGATGGTTTAAGGGTCAAATTCCTTGCTTCTAGTCCCTGGTTCCTTATGTCGCGGATCCGATCCTTTCCGCGTCGATTAATGTCTTACGAAGAAAATATTCAAAAGACTTATCCTCCAGGTCAGTCCTTAAGTCTTGCTTCACGATCCATACCATTAATATGTGTGATAGATCTATCAAACTATAATAGCGTAGCCCAGTGTTGAGTCATGATTTCTCCATTGTTAGGAGAGTTACTAGACTAAGTTAATTTAGTTACCTTATTTGCCCATACTTTCTCATGAATGGCTTGCGGTCAACATACCGTCTCAATGAGATAACTAGCAGGTAACTAAGGATATTCAGGTCGGTAAATTAGGCGTAGAGACCTTTTCATTCAGGTTTAAGGTTCGTTTACGAGCCTCAAAATCTTCAGACTCGAATCCCACGGCTTAAAGTCCTTCCAGGGCAAAAGAAAATGAACTGACACTAAATGAAGATAAAACAGTCTCCATGACCTTCAGAAAAGGGGGCAGATAAGACATTTTCTACATTGGTGAAAAAACACTAAAAATCAGTAACTAGTTTCACGTATCTGGGAGTCACTTTCCAAACACAGGGAAGCGTCTTTACACACCATGTAAATGACAGAGTAAATGCTGCGATAAGAGCCATAAGCAACATTAAGTCAATAAACAGACTCTTACTAGAAACAGCCCTATAACGTTTTGAACTTAAAGTTGATCCCGTTGCAAAATATGGATTAGAGAATATATGGGTTCATTTAAACAAACCGAACCTAGAACCTAGAAAAATTAGAGAAACTAAAAGCCACATACCTAAAAAGGGTGCTCTGTCTCTCCAAATACACGCCCTCACGACTTGTTTATGAACTCTCCAGAGACCCATTCTACATAGAAGAGCTGAGGCTAAAGTCCCTACTACCAGTGACACCAGCTTAGCAGGACCTCCTGCAAGAGCTCTACGAAAAGAAACGCAAAATATGGGAAGAATTCTATATTACTGACGCCATGACAAACCGTGAATGGACTCAGGGAGGATATGAATTGCGCCACACAGTGACCAGACTCGCTGTGCATGGATTTCACCAAAAGCTGTGTAGCAACCAGAGATTCCACGAGCCCCGCCCAGACTGCGTGCGTTCAAGATGTGGCGAACAGTGTGAGAAATGTCATGTGTTAAACTGTAGGATGAGATCAGAATCGTTGCTGAAACTCTGCAGTGACTAAAAGCAATCTTCTTTGCACGCTGTGTGCATTTCTTATTTTATTATAAAGTCCTTCCAGGAAGACTTGCTTCTATCGAAAAAATCATCGATTCCGGACGGGTTTGAACCCGCGATCCCCGGGAGGAGAGAGAAGGAGCATTGCAACTAGTGCATCGGGGACGACACTGACAGATGGCAGAACGAAATGTATTGATTAAACTCAAAGTCATGGAGTTAATTTCAGTTATGATATGTGATACTTTCTTAAATTGTTATGGAATGAAGTATATGATGAACATTATTGGAAATAAACTATTTAATGCGGAAATATACATTTTTATATATAAAAATTAGTGTGAGCCTGTCTGTCCTTAAGGACTCAAAACTACTTGGCTGGTTTTAATGGGTGTTTCATTAGATACTTTTTTTTGGAACAATTAACGTATTTAACATATTACCATATGTACTATAGGGCCGGGGCTACAAAAATGTGCATCGGTGGACAAACTAAAAAAGGTCACTTTAAGAATTCTTAAATAGATGCGCTTTTACTTACCAGACGTACTGATGCACAGACACTTATTTAAATTGGCAATATGGCTCTAAATATTCTATTCGATTGGAGAGTAGAAAGTAAACTACAATTCAACCCCCACAAGTCTGAAACAATGCTCACTACATGAAGGAGAATTATAGAACTGAACCTAGGTTTACAAATGAATGGCCAAGACATTTTGTCAACAGTATAAATTATGTGGGTGTAATTTAACATCCAAAACGTTCATTTAGACCTCATTTAAGACACCTTATATGCCATAAGTAGCAAATTCGTTAGAGGTTTATCAATGGTAAGCAGGCCAACTTGGGGATTAAATTCAGATATACTGTATTAAACCATTGTTAATATACTGTGCTGCTGCATATCAAGATGTTTTGAGCAAAAAGTATGTTCAGAAGGAATTACACCAAATTCAACGACGATTTGGGTTACGTATATGTAAATTGTATCGTACAATTTCCACGGATGCAGCACTTGTCATTGCTGGTAATCCTCCTCTACATCTAAGTGCACTTTATTTGGCTGGCTTAAACAATATTAAAATAAGTCGTACAAAGATATTTCAACAGTTTACATTTTAAATTGATTATGCTGTGTCTTTCATGGCTGCTGTACATCCTGCTACAAAATATGACAATCTATATGTGCAAAGCTGTGGAAATATCCAAGCCTATACCATTTACACGGACGGATCTAGATTTACAGCAGGAGAAGTGGATGTACAAATTGGATATGCTTATGTAATTTATTGTGAAGACAGTGAACTTTTCTTCAAACTATTCAAACTCTCCCCTACCTGTTCTGTTTTCCCAGCTGAACTATATGCCATAAAATAAGCAGTACAGTGGTGTCTTCAACATAAATGTTGTGCACGTATTTTTTTGTGACTCGCAGCTGTTCTTCAATTGATCGCTCATAAATTTAATTTAAATCCGATCTCAGTACAAATTAGAAATAACATAAAAAATAACACAAAATACCTGTGCCTGTCTTAGATACGTGAGCACTCTAAATTTAAAACATTTTGTTCCAAATTTCATTTTAACACAATTTATGACTGGCCACGGAACATTTGGAAGTTATTTTGGGAGATTTAATATTAACCCAGACAGTAATCATAATTGTAAATGCCAAGAATCAATATAATCTGTAAAACATGTTTCATTTGATTGTCCTATATTCGAAAGCCAACGATTCTGGTTAAACTTACTTTTAAATGATGTTGAGGCTTGTGCCTCAATGTGTGAAGTGATTTTTAAGGTCTAAAATCATTATAAACATTTTATGGAATTCATAACACACATTCATAACAATTTATAGTATTTTTCTAAGACACTTATAGACGATTTATGTAATTCACAACTTTCATTAAAAACCATAAGATAATATTTCTGTTTTACAATGTGTAGTATAATATTGTTATAGTAAGATACAACCCTATCATGCCTTTGTGGCGAAATAGAGTTTCAAAATATTTGGAGATTCAATAATAATAATAATAATAATAATAATAATAATAATAATAATAATAATAATAATAATAATAATAATAATAAACAATAGATTAGGCTGCATAAACCATTAGAAATTGAACAAATTAATATACACAAAATTGAATTTCTCAAATAAATTCTTCAAGAAAGTTCGGGACAGCATATGTCTTTCTGTTACAGATAACTCACAATAAAAATGTTGGTCTTTTAGCTCATTGATACCAAGAAGATCGGGATAAGTAGATTCCCGGGAAAGCGTGAGGAGCGCACCCCGGATATCCGCTAGTTGTCAATAAAAGTGCGATATAATTGTTTTTTGCTTTTTAAAAATAAAAAATACCAAAATCAATTTATGTCATTTTAAAATGTTTATCAATAGCTGTGAGAGATTTAATTTATCTCTGTGAACTAGTTAAATAAATAGTAAGTGTATTATTGTAATTTACATCTAAATGCTTTTAGCTCTCCAACGCGTTAGAAACAGAAATGGAAACAACGACCACGCTGTCACAATAGTTTGTTGGTTTCAGAATACCAATCAAAGAAAACTAAAAATCCACAGCAATAGTTATAAAGCAATGGCCAGCGTTTAGACCTTGTTTTTGCAATTGACAGCTATTGACATTTTTGTTTTCTCACTTATGTTATAGAAACAATAAAACATTGTGAACCTGGATGGTGGTTCAGACATTGTTTTAATAATGAACTGCCAGCTGTGGGATGTTTTGAATCTTTACTCCTCCATGCAATGAATGAACAATTATTAGTAAAGGTAATAGCAAGGGCTAGTTATTTAGTTATTCTAAGTTAGGGCAGATCATAGTACATAATTATACAGGGTGTTTCAGAATACATATTACAGACTTTGTGGGGTTGTAGAGCGGATTTAGTAGACTATTTAACTCATGCCCCAAATGGGAGTCAATGACCAATCACGTTACAATGATTTTTTATTTACAACAAATCACAGTCATGTTTTGTCTAAAGTTTATCATAATAAAGAAAGCACCTCCTTTTCAACATTCTGAATAGGTCATAGCATTATTTTGCAGTGACCGACTCAAAGAAATACGGCTACCAGATTGTATATATAGTGCATGAATGTCAACACATACAGCATGCGGGAAATAATATAAAAACATTTGTAGCAATTGATTATACCACCGAAAAAAGAAACCACTGTTTGCACTAGTTAAATGTATTTTTCCCAGAAAAATATAATTGTCATATTTACATCATAGGACATCAGAAATTAATTAATATACAGTTTGATGTTTCATTTTTTCTCCACTAGAGTGCACTCGTACAATAATGTGTTCCTTTGGCAATACATAATATGATCTGGTTGCAGTGACAAACAAAAGAAGGAAATGAAGCATACCAATCATTTCTCATTTGTTTTCAAACATTGCCGTTTATATTAAATAATGTAAATATTTTAAAATAACTATATTTAAATAATGATTTGTGGGTAAACAGCTTAATTTTATTCGTTAAATAGTCCTAACAAATGCCACTCTTGATTTCCAAATTTTCTAGATAACTTCACTCCTCACTTCGTGAGGAGTGACTTTACCGATAATTTGGAAATCAGTCGTGGCTTTACTTATGACAAAGTTTTGATAAGGAACCCATGTTCGTAAAAGTCCATTTCGATGTAAAATAGCTTTGAAGATCTAAACAAAATTGTGATATATTGTATCTTGTGTTTCAGAATAAGTAATATAGACTTCTATGGGTTGTACTACAAGTGTGGTTCTACGTGGTGACCCTGTTTTTCGTTGTACAAAGAGTACCTGCGACGCATGTTTTCATAAACACGCCCCACAAGACCTGGAGTGTGCTCAATAATTTCTGCTGCCGCTAAAATTCGTGCAAGAAGATCTTCCTCCGCCTCGGCAGGTATAGTTCAACCCCTAGAATTTTATAATATTTATTCTGAAACACAAGACGCACGATATAAGCCCATTGTGCTTTGATCTAAAACTTATTTACATCGAAACGGTATGTTTCCGGACATATCTACTAAGTCCCTTCTAAAACCATTAGAAATATGTAAAATATATTTTGAACCACCCTCTGTATTATCAGTCGGGCTACAGCAGAGATAAGAGCAAGGACAGTGCACTCAGAGCAAATTAGGTATATTTTACTTCGTTATCTTCTTCATCTCATGGGCTAGGCAAAATACCTGTTCCGTCTCACAGTTGTTCTGTCCATCTTTTCACTGACCTTCCTCTATTCCTAGAACCTCTTGGCTTTTAGTTAAATGCTGCCTTTGGTAATCTTGTTACGTTCATTCTTTCTACATGTCTAAACCATTTTTCTCTATATTATTTGATTTTATCATTTAATGGATATATATTTAACTCTGTTCTATCTTCATTCTTCAACCGATACATTCTTGTTTCAGTCTTTTGTTCTTCTAAGAAGTTCATTTTTACGCTTTGTATTGTACTTTGTATATCTTCCTGTAAACTTAATTAAGTATAAACAAATGCAGTGGTTTACTTTTATTAACACTTAAGTGGGGATGTAAGGCGTTTATATCACCCTAAGGTGAAACTTTAATCCTTTATTAAAAAAAAAGTTTTGTATTTTTTACTTCCTTCTTATTAACGTCTGTAATTTTGATTTTATAATTATGTCCACACAAATACTGTTCGTTTATAAGGAAAATAATGTTTAATATGATGGAATGGTACCACTCCACCTCCCCACTCACGTTTCAAGGAGCAATACTTCTTAGATACCAATTTCCACCGGTATTTCAGTGTCTATTTTTGATGTAATATTTCATAATTCTTAGAATTAATTAGGTCTATACCTGGTAGGTAACGGTAAACAATTATGCAAATTTAGGCCTAATCTGCCATTTTTTTCAAGAATCTTTATAATATGTCAATTAAGAGAATTATCAACATGTAAAGATAGTCTTCTTTATAGAATCTGAATATACCATTATTGTACCTATAAATTGGATTGCAAAATTTTGAATGCTGTATCTGAATTCATTGTAATTTCTTTCCCTCTTCGCTGATAAATGTAACTGGCGCCAATGCTTCCAGTTGTTGTTCGGGAGAATGCAACGATACATAGATGGTCAGGGAGAGTACGTCGGGAAGATTTCATGGTAAGTTTTAGATTATCTCTAAAATGTTGTCAGTCTGCGGAGACATTCTGAGATATCTTCGTACACAATATTTAACGAACTTAAAAGCTAACTTAACTCAATTTGTGAAAGAATGCAAAGCCCCCCCAAAAAAAATAGTACGTCATGAAATTCTGAAGTATATGCGTTCAGTTAATTAGTACATACTTAATGTTGGCTGCACTGGATCGCGCCTATGTTTTTTTGCATAGAATATTCATTGAAATCAATATGGCTGTCACGTATTCATGCTATGTATGTACATAATTATCATTTAAAACACATTGAAATAGTCATTAGAAAAGGCGCGGGTGGCGTATGGCATTTAAAAAGTACCTATGAGATAAGTTAAACTGAATGAAGAAATGAAGAAATAAAGGAATATAAAAATAATTTAATATTCGCTATACTGTTACTCGGGAATTACTTCTCAAAAGTCTTCGGAATGTTTAGCAAGATACATAAAGAAATATATATCGGATCATGAAAACGTTGACTCATCGCCATTTTTTTAAATATATATTTTTTGTTTCCAACAAATTTGAAACTTTTTGGGTTTTGTCATCAGATTTTTGTGGGTATTTATTTTTATTTATAATAGACCTAATCGATTTTTTAATATCATTATTTTCTTTTTCTCGCTATGAAACTAAATGTGTAAGACATTCAATAAAGTGAAACATATTTGTATGTACTGGCATTTGTATAAACATTTTGTTATTTCGTTATTGATGTTTGGATTGGATATGATCTGGGGTGTTATATAAGATTTGTTAGTTGAAAATTATTATTTAAATATAAATAATAAAAATGTATAAATGATTACGAAGTACCATAATTCACTGCTAGTTTATAGGTCAATCAGAGGTCAAACAAAAAAGTGTTTTTCCATCAAACGTTTAGTGAATTTATTTATTGGTTGATACATATTAAATGATTATTTAGACATTGTTTACTTTTGCTATACATATTTAATATATCATATTATTTTATTATATTTTGGATTGGGTAATGCTGGGATAATGCCGAATGGACTGGAATTAAGATGGCAGCATAAGTAACATCCGATTTGAACGCTCTGTTACTCACAGTCGATTACTGGAATTTTGTAGAGTAGCTCCCTATCCAACACGTATAATAATCGAATTTGAATTCGAGATTCATGGGCAGAAACCAAACCTGCATCATTTGATTTCTGAGGGCGTGAAATGCAGAGAATCGCTCCGTCCTGAACAAAACTAAAGCTCTGAATTTTATGTCTTCTGATTACTGTATTTAAAAGAACCTCAAGCCCGAAATAAGAAACCGTTGAGCAACATTTGGTGACCTTTTTCGTGGTAGCTTTAAAATCTGAGGCTAACAATTTAATATTCTAAGGACTGCCATTTAATAAAATACGCACTAACATTATACAATTTAAAACGCGTTCTTAAAGTTGACCCCTGGCACCATACGATAATTCCCACTTTGGTCTTAGATGATCTCCGAAACGTATCTATGAGATAATATTTTTCTTATGAGTGTGATGTAAAATTTACTTTCCATTTTTAATTTCATGGTCTACTTCCTGCGTCATCTTCAAATATATAAAAAACGAATGTTGATTTGTTTGTTGGTTTGTTCGTACTTTATGCGCGGCCATACCGTTGGCCGGTTGTGATGGGGCTTTTTGCAAAATGTTCAGGAGATTCCCAGGATGAACATAGGCTATAAGCGAGTTGTAATACTCAACTCCTACACCCTTAAAATCGCCCTTTGTAATGGAAAACGTGAAAAAAGTAGCTCTGTGCACGCTTACATGGCCTACGCTGCCTAAACCATAACACATCCACAATATTAATGTACACAGAATTGAATATCTCAAACAGCTCTACAAAAAAAGTCCGCGAAAGCATATGTTTATCTCTTACGGATAACTCACAATAACCATTTTTGCCTTTCATTGATGCCAAGAAGATCGAAACAATTATGTAGATTTCTGTGCAAGCATTAGCAATCACTTGGCGGGTATTCTTTTACGGATAACTCACAATAACGAATTTTGTCTTTTAGCTCATTTATGCCAAGAAGATCGAGATAAGTTGATTCCTGGGCAACATCAGGTGATCAGCACGGGGAATCTTAAAATAATTATGAAATACATTTATAATTATTTTTCATTTTACTAATTCAACTAACCATCAGAAGTACATTAATTTTTATCTTTCAGCTCATTTATGCCAAGAAGATCGGGATGAGTAATTTCCCGGACAACGCTAGGTAAACAGCATGGGGGTATCTAAAAATAATTACAGTATAAATGTTTCCCTTAACTTATTTAACTTAACATAAAGCACATTAATTTTCGTATTTCAGCTCATTTATGTCCAGAAGATCGGGATAAGTAGATTCCCGGCCAACGCCGGGTAATCAGCACGGGTATATAAAAAACAAATTTATAATTACGTTTCCTTTTACTTATTAAACTAAACGTAAAAGCACATTAATTTTCATATATTTAGGCGTAGCAGCGCACGCCGTGCATTAACTAGATATTTATAAATTACATTTATGACCTTTATGGGAAAACAGACCTAGTAAAATGTTAACTCTCATATACCGCGATGGGAAAGAGAATTGGCACAAAAAGGGTATTAAAGAGGGCAACGTAGCTAAAATTCTTGTAGGAAAAACAGAGGTAAAGCGTCCAGTAAATAGGTTAAGATTAAACTGGAAGAATGATATTAAACATCATTTGAGGGAGGCGAATTAAGTTATACAGGAAATTAATTGAAAATATTATCTGAGGCCAGGGATATATGGATAGCTTCAGTCTGTTGAGCCATGAACATGCGAGTTCGATATTGCCAGCTGTGGCTTTGGTTATTTTTTTGTAGAGAGAATAACGTATTTATTTCTATTTGTCATGACGTTTAATTTCAGATAATGTTATGGACGAGGACAGAACTTGTTTCAATGTGTGTCTTTTGTTACTTCATCAAGTGCACTCTACTCCGTACACTTACATGACGTTTAATTAAGGAAACTTGTCTTTTCCCCACCGAAACGCGAGTTCCTGTTTTGCATTCTGATTCAAGTGATGAATGTCGAAAACAACTTTACACACTGCATTTATTCATGAATTCACGCTATTGACAATAACAATAATAAGAGAGAGATATTTTAAATTTTAATCGCTATCGGGTAACGAGCATAATGCCTCTGTGCATAATTGATAATATTGACAATTGAATAAACATGAGAGATGAACGTTTACAGCCTGTTAAAGCAGAAACCTCGTTCTCAAGTGTGCTTTAAAGTGGATATGTCGTTCAGTTTAGTTTAGTTTTATGTACTGTGGTCTCATTCCTAAACAATGTAGCTGAAATATAATTGATAGAAACACGTACTTACAGTGTATTGACTTTATTTCAGCCGAATTCATAATATTTATTGCGACACAGCCTACTATCATGCTGCTGGCCTCACATCAAAATGTGTGGGCGACCATCCAGGCAGTGTAGGGCTGATATGTGGTGAGCATGTTTGATCTTCCAGTAGTTATATATTGTATATACTTACTTACTTACTCACTGGCACTATCGAACCCGTAGGTTCATGGGCGCACGGACATAAGCTCTCCATACATCCCTATCCTGAGCTAATGCTTTCCAATCATTCCCTGTATAATCTACTTCCCTCAAATCATAGTTAATGTTATTCTCCCACCTCGTTCTTGGTCTACCAACTGGGAGCTTTCTCTCTGGCTTTCCTACAAGAAGCTTCCATGCAAGTCTTTCATTCCCCATACGTGCAACATGTCCTGCCCATCGCAGTCTACGAGACATAACTGTTCTTATTATATCTGGCTTCCTATAAAGACCATGTAGTTCATTGTTATGTAGTCTTCTCCATTCACCTGTCTGTTCATCTCTCTTTGGTCCAAAAATGTTCCTAAGTACTTTATTCTCAAATACTTGTAATCTCCTTTCCTCCCTTAAAGTAAGAGTCCATGTTTCGCACCCATATAATATTACTGGTAGAATAATAGTTTTATATATTTTCAGCTTAACATTTTTTTTAAAGACATCAAGAGTCTCTGCAATGCATAACAGCACGCATTTCCAGAATTGAGCCTATGTTTAATTTCTTTGTACATCTCATTCCTATTTCTGATTATTGTTCCTAGGTATTTGAATTCAGCCATTTCCTCAAAATTTCCCTCATTTGCCATTAGCTGTCCATTTCCATTATATAATGCATTTCTACGTATGACCATATATTTAGTTTTATTGATATTTACTTCCAGTCCTAATATCTTAGTGTTACTCAATAGTGTGTGCGTTTTGTCCTTTAGTATCTCCTCGCTATCGGCCAGCAATACTACATCATCAGCATAAACTAACAGCTTATTAATACCATTGAGTTGTAAGCCTTCCTCATTCTCTAAAGATTTAATTGCATGCTCTAGTACAAAATTAAATAGTAGAGGAGATAGTGCATCTCCTTGCTTCAACCCATTCTGGATGTCAAAAGTGTCTGAAAACTGTTTGTCTACATGCACCCTACTCTTTGTGCCATTTAGACACATTCGTGTAAGTCTAACTAACTTTTTAGGAATTCCAAACTCCAGCAGGATACTACATACTACTTCTCCCTCTTAATTGAATCATATGCTTTTTTGAAGTCTACGTATAGTTGATGTACAGTACCATTATATTCCCATTTCTTTTCTAAAATCTGTCTTATACTAAAAATCTGATCTGTTGTAGACCTGTTTCTTCTAAATGCTCATTGATGATCTCCTAGAATGTCATCAATATAGGGAGTAAGTCTGCTTACTAATATATTTGTTAGAATTTTGTACGAAGTTGAAAGTAATGATATGCCCCTGTAGTTGTTGCAATCAGTTTTATCTCCCTTCTTATAAATTGGTACGATAATTGATTCTTTCCATTCATCTGGAATAGCTTCTTTTTCCCAAATCATACTAAGCAACCAGCGTATTTTGTCCATCAATTCTTCCCCCTGATTTTATCAGTTCTGTTGGGATCTCATCTGAACCTGATGCTTTATACATCTTCAATTTTTCAATCGCCATTTCAACCTCTAATGCACTTGGTTCTGCGACTAGCATTTCTGCTGTTTGTAAATTATCCTCCTCAATGTTCTGTTCTGTATGTACATTTAATAGCTGATTAAAGTAACTTTTCCATCTATTTAATATACTCCTGGTATCTGCAATCATATCCCCATTTTCATTGCGAATTATGTTTGTTCTAGCCTGAAACCCTTTCATCTCTATACTAATTCCCTGATATAATTCTCTAATGTTCCTATTTTTTGCGTTCATTTCAAGATCATTAATCTTCTCTCTCAAATATTCCCTCTTTTTACTCTTTAGTAACTTGATGGATTCCCGTCTAATACTACCCAATTGCTCTAAATTTACCTCATTTGGCTCGTGTAACCATTTCATCTTTGCTAGCTTTCTTTTCTTTACAATGTCGGCACATTCCTCATCAAACCATTTCTTGTTTTGCCTCTTTATTAAACACCAATGCTTTCTGATGCTGACAATTTAATAGTATCTCTTATAGCCTCCCATTCTTTATTTATATCAGTTTCTTCTTCGTTTGCCACATTGTCATCTGAAGATTCCAGTACTTCAAATCTATTAGCAATTTTGATTTGGTATTCGTGCCGCATTTCATCATTTTTCAAGTTTTTTAATTCATATTTTACAGAATCATCTTTAGCGTTTGTTCCTCTCATAAGCGATAGCCGTTGTCTGATTTTCACCTTGACCAGATGATGATCTGAATTGCAGTCTGTCCCTCTAACTGATCTAATATCAATGATGCTACTGTGCCAGCGTATATACTTTTTAATATTTGTTTGTTATTCATCCAATCCTTTCCAGTGACTTGCTTTGAGTTGTCATAAAATTATCTATCCTCATTACTTTTCGCAGATGATCAAGTTAAAATTCCAATTCAGAGAATAACTTACAAAATAATATGACTATATACACTAAATAAAATATTTAAATATTTTGGAATGGAAATATCAGTACAAATGTCAAAATTTATGGCATCATAGGAGACGATCCAGTCAACATTAAGGTGATACATAATAACCAATGTCCAGAACAAATACAACATTTCAAATACTTAGTTTGTGAAATATCGTATCAAGATGAAAATGTAGTGAACAAGAAAAATCAGACAATTTACAGATTTAGAAATAATAGGTATTACATTAACAGCTAAATTAGTACACCCACAAGAATAAAAATATTTATTTCTTTGGCATTACCCTCCCTTTTATACGGAAATGAGATCTGGACATTAAGAAAAAAGATACAAGAGCACAATCAAAGCAACGGAAATGAAATTTCTCAGAAGCATAGCAGGATACACTCTTTTAGATCCAAAAAATAATTAAGGCATTTTAGAACAATTACAAGTACAATCAGTAGACGAAAACCTCAATAGATATAAATTACACTGGCTAGACTATGTAAAAAGAATGAATAATTCAAGAATGCCAAAAATGATGATGCAATATAAGTCCAAAGGACATTGTCGACCAGGAAGACCTCTCAAAAGACTGCTAGATGGACAGTCTACAAAGGACTAATTCGTGACGGATGATGGTTATTATTATTTACTATTATTTAATCTCCAAATATTTTGAAACCCTATTTCGCCACAAAGGCATGTTACTATATGAATATTATACTATACATTGCAAAACGAAAATATTATCTTATGGTTTTGAATGAGTGTTATGAATTACATAAATCGTCTTTAAGTGTCATAAAAATACTACATATTGTTATGAATGTGTGTTATGAATTTCATAAAATATTTATAATAGTTCTGGTTCTTAAAAATCACTTCACACACTGAGGCAGAAGCCTCATCATCATTTAAAAGTAAGTTTAACTAGAATCGTTGTCTTTCGAATATAGGACAATCAAATAAAACATGTTTTACAGATTGTATTGATTTTTGATATTTACAATTACGATCTATGTCTGGGTTAATATTAAATCTCCTAAAATAACTTCCACATTTTCCATGGCCGGTCATAAATTGTGTTAAAATGAAATTTGGAATGAATGTTTTGCATTTAGCCTATGGTGTACTGCGGGAAATATGAGCTCTTTAGTCAAAGCACCATTTGCACTCCTTATCCAATGTTCATTTCAATCAGTGATGAATGAAAGGCCAGCAAATCAGTTTCCAACCTAATGACAGCCTCTCGCCCCACCTGGGGTCTTAATTCTGGTATACTGAGAATATTGTATAGTGGAGCTTTCGAGCCCCTAGTTCTCTACTGCGCTGCGCCTTCCAAGACTTACTAAAAAAGAGATAGTTTCAAAAGAAACTAGAACAAATCCAACGTGGATTCCTCTTGAGAATAATCAAAGGATATCGTACAACATCAACTGCGGCAGCTCAGGTTCTATCAAATATTGAACCACTGTACCTCAGCTGCGAAATGAAGGCTAGTATTAGTAATATCAAGAGAGGTCGCTGGATACCTAATTATCTTTCTCATTTCCATCTGGAGGAAACAATACCATTAACAAGGTTGGGACATCCATCTGAACATAAACACTACATTATGGACTCCTGCAAAGAAATTCACCAATATCCCATTTTCACAGATGGTTCAAGAATAATTAGCGACGGAAGAGAAGAAATTAAAGTTGGATGTGCTTTTGTAGTTTATGAGAACTCGTCAGAAATTTCCTCAGCTTTGTTCAAATTTTCGCCACAATGTTCCATTTTTCAGGCAGAATTATTAGCCATAAAAGAAGCTGTTAAATGGTGTGCAACAAATGAAACAAGTTCTCGTATACACAGTGATTCACAAACAGCCCTGAAAGCAATTAATGATAGATATAACAATACCCCAATAGCTTTTGAGATTAGGGAACAAATGAAGCAAAGTTCAAAACATATTCGTCTATCTTGGGTACACGGGCATTGCGGGATATTAGGAAATGAACGTGCGGATATATTAGCCAAGTCTGCAGCAGATTCCAGTTTACAGTATGCATATGATCTCTGCCATATTTCTTTCCTAAAGTAACAAATAAAGGAACATATAATAGCATGATGGAACAATGTGTAGCACAGGTACATTAACGAGACAACAGTTCTTTCCAAGTATTTATGACAGAATAAAATGCAAACACATTGTTCCAAATTTCATATTAACACAGTTCCTCACTGGGCACGGAAAATTTGGCCAATATCTACAGCGATTCAACATCATAGAAAGTGCAAGCTGTAATTGTGGAATTGGCAATCAAAGCGTAGAACATATTATATTTGATTGCCCATTGTTCTGGAATGAAAGATTTGAAATTATATGTCTTCTAAATAACAATGCCTGTTTAAGTAAACCACCCATTACAGAAGTGATTATGACAGAAATGAACTATAGACTTTTTAATGTTTTTATAAATAAAATTCATAAAAAACTTTATTCTTCTTCTTCTTAAACTTAATTTGTAGGATTTTCATCCTGTTTATTTCCAAAATCACTCCTCGGAGGAAGACTTTAATTTTAGATAAAAAAATTATATAACGACACAAATTTGACAAAATATAACCCTAATGTACCTTAGGTGAAATAGGGTTTATACGTTTTGGATAAAATAAAAAATATAAAAAAATAAAAATAAATAAAAAATAAAAAATCAGTGATGAAATAGTCCAAGAGTTTTTCTTTTTTTACATAGGATATTGGCCACTTTCAAAATGAATAATGAAGCTCAGAAGATGCCGCAGATTTAGCTAATTGATAAGCACGTCCATTTCCTAGAGTTCCCTGGTGCCCTCGTATCCAAGACAGGCAGAGGTGTTTTGTGTAATCTTTTATGTTATTTCTAAATTTCTACTGAGTTCGGATTTAAATTAAATTTATCTGCGATCGATTGAAGAGCAGCCTGCGAGTCACTAAAAATACGTGCACTATATTTGTGTTGAAGACACCACTGTACTGCTTCTTTTACAGCATATAGTTCAGCTTGGAAAACAGAACATGTATGGGAAAGTTTGAATAATTTGAAGAAAACTTTACTCTCTTCACGGACGATGACTAAGATGATTTTTTAAAAATATAAATAAGTACCAGATACATCAGTCGTCCTCAATGAAAATGGAATTCTGCTTAAAAATGTCAAATTATATGAGGATTATGGAACATGTTCTGGAAGGAATACATGATTTTAAGGAATTGACTAATGTTTTTAAACAGAAACCATTTTAATTGAGGATGACTGGCGAATTAGTTACTTATTGTAATATTTTAACATTCTATTTTTTAACCTCTATTGAGATTTAAATAGATTTTAGAAGTATCGGCAATTATACCTGTTATAACAACCTGGAGGTGCTATTTATTGCAGCCACTAAATTTCCAACCATGCTGGGTAGATTGTGTTCCCATACTGACCGAAATTTAATGAGAAAATTCATTTCCTCATGAGTATCCGAATTATTGCATATCTCGTATCTTTGTATCAAGATATGACTTTTACCGATACAGGCCTTTATTAATATAATTATTGTTATACACAATATATATGCTGTATATATATATATGTATATATAATAAAATGCAAGAGCACATTCCCTATATAAAGTCATCAAATTAGATACAGTATCCATCCATAGTAATTTTGCCCGAAGGCAGGTCCTTCAAGATATGCTTGCAGCTTTACTAGGGAATTGTAGGTGCGGTAGCTTCCCGTAGCTTTCCACACCGGTGAAGCATGATGATGATGATACGGATGACGATGATGGTCATATGATTTCGGGGACAGTTTGGGCCTGAACGTTTTCCTGACATTTGTCATACAGGTGAGGGAAAACCTCACCCAGAAAAACTGCCCGACCCGCTGCGTGACAAGGCAGCACGCTACCTCGAGACCACAGCGGTGGACAGATACAAAATAAAAATGAATAAATAACAATATTATTTGAGAAAAATGTATTTATATTAAATATATAACATTTATTTAAATTAATGAAGATATTAATAGACTGCGATGGGCAGGACATGTTGCACGTATGGGGAATGAAAGACGTGCATGGAAGCTTCTTGTAGGAAAGCCAGAGGGAAAACGCCCAGTTCGTAGACCAAGAATGAGGTGGGAGAACAACATTAACTATGATTTGAGGAAATTAGATTATACAGGGAATGATTGGAAAGCATTAGCTCAGGATAGGGATGTATGGAGAGCTTATGTCCGCACGGCCACGAACCTATGGGTTCGATAGTGCCAGTGAGTAAGTAAGTAAGTAAGTAAGTATTAATAACGAAGTATTTTAATGTAATTTAAATATGAGATACAGATAATAAGTTAGTATTGTACAAGAGTTATTTATGGTGCTCGTTATCATTTAATATTAATTTTACTTATTCTCATATTAAATTTAGAATTGATATAATTTAATAACTGACCAGACCCACGGGTAGTGGTTAGAGCTACAGAGTGCTGTTCAGGGGATCACGGGTTCGATTCCCTGCGAGATCTCAGGATTTTTTTAAAGGGACTTTATTCCTATGATCACCCATGGTAAGAATTTAGGTAATGACTCTCTTAGCGCATTTTATCATTCATCAAAAATTATATCATCGGTATAAGGTATATCCGCCTTTCAGGCGGCTCAACTTAAGTTGGTTATAAATCAGTCATGGCAGGAAAGGATGTCATAAATGTCATGCATACAACCTAATGTCATTAATATAAAATAACTACGCTTATTTAAAAATATATATAATAAATTAAGCATTTACTTTCTATTTAGACCAAGAATAAATACGCCTATATATTTAATAAACTCGGTAAATATATATTATTACATTACACAAATAAAAAAGGTAGAACATACATGTGTCATAAAGTAATCGATTGTCGGCAAACAAAGCAGTTGATATCATAATGCGGCAAAAAAAAAAACTATGTACTAAAATAATCGACTGTCGTCAAACAAATGAGTCTGTATACCTATTATTATGTCTTAAAAAACATGTACTAAAGTAATCTATTGTCGCCTAACAATTCAGTCAATATTCCTATCATTACGGTAATAAAAATAAAAAAAACATATTACCAAATTATTGGATTGTCGCAAAACAAATGAGTCGGTATTCCTATTGTTACGCATTGTATAGCTACATTTAAATTACGCCGGGTAGACCAGAATATTTGTCACGTATTGGTTGGAATAGATTTGAGAGTCGCCGACTTGGGAGACAAACTACCTGCGTCTGGGTTCTCATTCAAGAGATCTCCTCGTGTTTCTACACCCCCTTTTCGGGAAAGTTCGGAGGTCAGGGGCTTCTATGTTTCGATGTGTTTTGAACCTATGCCTAAAAAGTTCCTCTCCGCCTATATAATATATGGCGAGAACGGAGGCCAGTTAGTTGTGAATTAGCTTATAATTAGAAAACATTAGCTTAGGATAGGAATGTATGGAAAATTTAATAATGTCCGCGCGGCCAATTAATTAGGTAATAATGGTTATTATTAATGCCTACCAATTAACTCTTTCCAACTCTATTATTGATATTACTTTTATTATTTATAATTTAATTCCTTGGCTGTACTTAATAATAGTAACAATAATAAAGGTTGTATTTAAACAGGAAGAGTTAAGTGCCATGGGACCTTATTCTTCACCAACCAGTAAAGAAAGGCATGTAAAAAAAATGTATACAATCTAATTCTCGAACTATTATTAAAAATTACTAAGATAATAGTTGACTTAAAAATAAATAAAATATTTTTTGCATACTTAAAATATGCATAGATAATTAGTAATTTATTCTTTGCTCATTGTAAATTCTTTTTGTAATCCCTTTTGTTGTCCATACGAAAAATGTGTCCAGTCCATGCCAATCTATTAACTTGGACAAAATTCAGAATATCTGGCCGATTCTACAATTTATACAATTCATTATTATATCTCTTTCTCCATACATTATTTTATTTCACGGCACCATACATTATTTTCTTCCTCTGATGCCACAGAGTATTTAAAACAAAGGAGAAACTACGTACAGTGACACCTAAAAATGTACGATGAACTACAATGAGCAAACTACAACGGCAGCGCTGTTTCGTAGTATCGTAATATGTAACCAAATAAAACAAATGCAAGGCACGGCGTATTCACTCGGGATTATGGGAAATTAGCCATTTTGTAAATTGAAATTTTAACTGCCATCCTTTCGTTCTATGTAGACGGCACTGTAAAAATGATATATTATCGAAAGTTAAAAATAATTACTTAGATTTTACTTTACTCTAATTTGTAAGTAAATTCAAACTTGTTTGCGTTTTTAATGTGAATCTATTTTCAAAGATAAACCTACTAGAAGTGATAAAATTCTAAGATTTGTTAGCTTAGGAAGAGTGATGTTAGTGTACAGCCATTTCTAATAAACATTTAAAAAATATGAGTGATTTTATAATGGATTTCAGATCTACGACATGGCTAAGATTCTTAAATAAATATTGTATAAAATGCGTATGTGAGAATAAAGGGGTAGGCAAATTGTACATATTTAAAAGAGCTCATAGGGCTTGTTTTTAAAGTTTAATAAAGGAAAATAAATTAACATGTTTTATTTATTTCCATTCTTCCCTTCTGTTAAAATAAAAATATTTAAGCCTGACAGACCGGTATAAATAATTCCATAATTATTCACAATATAGTGTTGTATAATTATAATTAATAATTTTGCCACCAAACGGTTGAGAATTTCACATTAGTACCACAAAAAATCGAAAAAAAAATTAGATGTCGTTAGTTCTACACTAGCGCCGCTTGTGACATGTACGCGAAACTTGTCCACTTTCTGGATAATCTGTGGCTGATGAAACGTTATTTATAAATTTTCATACAAGTATCTGGAAAGTACTGAAAGTTTAGCGTAATTTATGTTAGCGGCTATGAGTGAACAAAGACCGCCCGTAATATCCAACAGAAAAATTCAAATTTAATTAGCGCCTTCGAAATAAGACAGTAGTGCCAACATGATAGAAATAAAAGTTACTAAATGACTTGCATAATTGCAAAATAAGTATGGCATCAGTGACAGGTGTTCCAGAACGTCGGGAACTTTCCATGAAAATCTCCATGCAAAAGTGAATTACGTAACGTAGGCTATATAATACGCAACAAATGCAAATTATATTAAAATTCTAAAAATAAATATATTGAAAATTAAGTGGATATTAAGAATCATCCAATGGTTTTGATGACGAAGTATAAAGATTTGAATCTTATTTTTAACCTTCTAAAATTTCGTCATAAAACCATTCTCTTAATGAACCGAATTTGTGTATTTACCTATGTAAGTTCTTGATCACAATTTCACCCAATGTACAAGAAACATGTTTCCTAGATCTCACCCCATGGACCGAGACCCTTGAAATGAGTGCAGCGCTACAGCTAGGGTGGTGTGGCTCATTCCGCGCGGTCGGGTTTTGGACTCCCTGCTTGTCCGACCGTATGGTTTACGATGCCCTGCTCGTAACACTTCATTTCACCCAATTCCACATTAACTAACGGCTGAAAATCACACGCCACTAATCACACGAGGTGTAAGTGGTTAAATTCCCAACTGATAACCAGTAAGGTATTAGCCACAAGGGATCAGTAATTGGTTCCAGTCGTGGCACACTTGGGCCTTGTCGCCTATTAGTTAGTTACACTTAATTGCAGTGAACAACAAAAAATAAACTTTGTGTTGTCTCAGATTCAAAAATATGTGATTCTGATAGTCTTTGTTCTCCTGAATTCATATATGATATCGGTTTTTCTCCATCACGCAAGGAGAGAGAGGCATTTACAAATTTAAACACTAATATTTTATACATTCGTAACTACACAACATTCGAACATTCGGACTCACCTAGAAAGTAAGAAATGACGATTTTCTGCTATATTTCGTCTGTGGAGCAACCCTCTTGATGGTACAACAATAATCGGTCAGCATATTAGGATTCCATTTGCCTTGATATCTCTTTTCCATAGCTGAAATCGCCTGATTAAAGTGTTCCCCGTTTTATTTTACAATGAAGATATGAACGAAAAACGTTCATTAAAAAAATAATTATTTAAATCCATTAATTGAAATACAAAAATTGTGGGTGATGGAGAAATTCTGAATACATATTTGATAACCAGATACAAAAACTGCATTAAGTATAAGTATTGGTACTCATGAGACAAAAATCATGTTGACCAGTGTTATCAGCAGAAGTGTTAAGTAGGAATTCTAAATTACTCATATAAAGTAAGTTATAAGTTTGTTTATAAATATTATTTTGATTTAACTGAACTTGTACACATTCATGATGTTTCAATTTTACTTTTGAGCTATTAAATAGCAACAATCTGGATACATACTCGTAATAAATATGACATCGAACTATGGAGAATAGTATCAGTTTTACGTGAACTCTGTATTATCAAGTGTTGTCACCGTGAGGAATGACATGTAAAGCCAGCCACAGAGCTCACGTTTATGGATTTACAGTATGTCACGTCAGGAACCAACACTCAAAATATAGCTCCATCCCGCACTCTGCATCCAATATAACTTTATTTAGAATGTGTTATTTACTTTCTCTCAGAGTTGCGAATTTTACTCAGATTGTAACAGACATCTTGATTCAATTTGCTTAAGATAGCAGAGAGTTTTAAATGGATATTTTAACCCTTAAATTGGGGAAACACACATTTCTTCTGTTAGATATTTGAATGTGGCGGACCGCAGTGAAAACGGAATCTTGTATAACTGTTATTATTAGGTATATTGCATAATTAGACACACATTTAAGTGCTTTATTTTTGTTAGTTTTCTTGTGAAAAATTAACAAATCCAACTGATGTATCTAAAAGGATACATTACGAATTTAAGGGTTAAATCACGAACTTACTTGAGAAATTATTTCAGACAAAGCGAGTCCTTGAAAGATAGAACAATATTTTACACATGCCAAATAGTAAATGCTGATAAAATAAATGTTACAAGTTAATATTTTTATTCCTGTGTTTTTATTGAAATCCACATTTGATCTTCGGATAAACAAATCTATCAACTATTAAAACAAGCAGTGACGCTTTAGTCCGTAGTTACTAGGCAACAAAACCTATACTTAATATTCTAACAAAACAGACTATAAAGTCATAAAATACAGGTTGAACAAAACGTAAAATACACTACTTTAATAACGATTTCGTATAACTACATAAATCAAATTTCCTAAATTTTCTGGAAGAATATTACTCCGTAGTCTAATAGTTGGATCCTGGACTGCTTTTAAAATGTTTCCTGATGATCCGTGAAAATTACCGTCTCCGCTCATTTTTACTTTAAATTCACATATCAAAATAACTAACTAACTCACTGGCAATATTGAACCCGTAGGTTCATGGCCACGCGGATATAAACTCTCCACACATCCCAATCCTGAGCTAATGTTTTCTAATCATTTCCTGTATAATCTACTTTCCTCAAACCATTGTTAATGTTATTCTCGCACCTCATTCTTGGTCTATCAACTGGGCGTTTTCATTCTGGTTTTCATACGAGAAACTTCCATGCACGTCTTTCATTTTCCATTAGTGCTCACATATGAAACTATCACGCAAAATTGCAAAATATAACAACTTTTACAAGAACCATGATATGTTCCGTTGAGGTATTATTCAAAATGAAAGTGTAAAATCATGAAATATTTACCTAAAAGGTCCGTCTCCTCAACTTTATTAATTATTTATCAGTAGCGCTTTCGGGACTAGTCCCATCATCAGCAGGGTTAAAAACTGGCGTTTCATTGAAGATCTGGTAGAGCGGGTTATAGCGCTACAGATATACAACTAATGAAAGTTGAGGCGACGGACCATTTTGGTAAATATTTAATAATTGTATACTTACATTTTAAAATATAACAACAATATTTTTGATTTATCGTGTACTTTTTCCCTTTCCAAAGCTCACATTACTCTTTCTCTAAACATATTGTTTCTGCAATAAATAAATTTCCTTAAACATAGTAATATATGCAACATATACTGAAATACCCTGGACGTAGATAAAATATCGTAGACAAAACGCTAAAAAATTAGATTAAAACTCGCTGCTCTCAGAACACTTTCGTCGGCCGTGTTAAAACTTGAGCATCTCCTTACTAAACAATCAGCTTTTCAAAATTAGTCTTATATTAATCTAAGAATTCAATGTAAAACTTACATCCTTCATTTGAGAATGTGCGAAAATTTACTTGCTCCGTTTTGCTGTTTTTAATTATATGGATAATTGTAACTTTCAAAAAAAAACATTTGTCATGATTTACAAGATGCTGTGTATAAGTGAATTAAAAGCATTTTCATCACAATTATCATTAAAATTCCACAACTCGTATCTCGTCGATCTTGAAGTTGGTATTTACTGCAAATACTTTCCTATCAAAGAAATCAGTTTGATTTGGTCCATTTTATTATAGGGGTGAATTATATATATCATCATCATCATGAACAAATTCGTTTTAGGCCATGTGGCCTGTACGGTAAACCTAGCGAAGATGGTCTTGATCTTTCCACCGATGTTTTGGTCTTCCTTGGTCCCTATGTCCAGTTGGGGTATATTGGAATGCCAATTTTGGAAGTCTATTTCTTGCCATTCTTCTCAGATGATTTTTCCATTCTTGTTGGTATTTTTGGATATCTTCATTTAAACTTGCTACTCCAAGTTTTCCTCTGATAGTAGTGTTCCTTTGGTGATCCAGTCTATTAACTCCTAACAATGATCGTAAGAAGCGCATTTGGCTTACTTGAAGTTTATGAGAGTTTCTTTTATTTAAAATCCAAATTTCACTTCCGTATTTTAGAGCAGCTTTTGATGTGACGTTATGTAATCTTAGTTTTGTCTCTGTCCTCATCTGTTTACCAAAATGTCTTCGTATTACCCCATTCATTTTATTATTTTTTGTAATTTTGAATCAATGTCACTCTTATACTCTGCAAATACACTTCCTAAGTAAGAGAAATCTGACACTTGTTCTATAATTTTTCCATCAATCTCAATTTTCACCCGTTGTATGTTTTTTCCACACATTGCCATTGTTTTGGATTTTGATGTGGAAATTTTCATATTATATTTGCTGGCAATTTTGAATAATTGATATGCTGCTATTTGTAAGCTATCTTCGGAATCTGATAATATTATTTGATCATCAGCATATAATATTGTTTGAATTATTTTATTCCTAGTTATTGAAATTCCACTGTTTACTGTTTGTTTCCATTCTTGCACTATTCTGTTAATATATATATTAAATAAGAGTGGAGATAGTCCACATCCTTGTCGAACACCTTTGCCTGTGTTATGTGTTCTGTAATTTCTCCATCTGGTAATTTAATTTTGATTTTAGAATTTTGATATAAGCTTTGTATGGCTCGTATTACATGTGAGTGTATATGTTCTTCATGCAGTATTGCCAAAGTTTATCTCGGTTTACATTATCATATGCCTTTTCATAATCTATAAATAGTATGTACAGTGGGAGATTAAATTCTCTCCTTTTTCCATAATTTGTTGCAGGGTAAATATTGCATCTATAGTGCTCCTCCCTTTCTAAATCCACATTGTTCTTCTTCCAAAAATGTTTCAGTACTTACTGATAACTTATTTTTAATTATGTTGGCATATAATTTAGATGCAGTTGGGAGTAAGGTAATGCCTCGGTAGTTATCACATTTGTTTTTCTGACCTTTTTTATGTATATTAATTAACTAGACCCGTTTCCCAATCCGTTGGAATATTAAGACAATGCCAAATATTGTTAAAAAGTTCTAATAGTTTCTCTTTCAAGGCAGTTCCTCCATACTTAAAAAGTTCTAAATTTAAATCATCTAAACCTGGACTTTTCCTGTTCTTGGCCTTCTTTAAAACTTCTTCTAGTTCGTCCATTGTTATGTCTGGTTTTTCTATTTCATTTTCACAAGTCAAATTCGAAGTAATTTTTTCAGTGTGAGTGTTCGGTTCTGACCAAAGATTTTTGTAGTAAGTAATCCAGTCTTGTTTTGGTATCAGATTAACATTAATTTTGTCTTTTGTTTCCATCTGTAATTTTTTGAATATTTTAAATCCCTGTCTTTGTGCTCCTGTAATATCACGTTCTAAGGATTTTACAAATTTATCCCAATCATCCCTTCTGTATTTTCTAGACAATTTACGAACCTTAGCTCTGAGTTTTTTATATTCTGTATAATGTTCCTCTTGTTTAGTTTGTAAATACACTTTATAGGCTTTTTCTTTTGTTCAATATTTTCTTTTAATTCGGGATTCCAAGTTCGTAATCTCTTTTTGTTTTTGATTTGTTTATATCCGAGACTCTCATAAGCTGCTTCCATGATTGCTTGTTTTAGATTTATCCAGTCCTCTTCAATATCGCCCGTGCTTTGTTTAAGTTTATTCTTTATTCTAGTTTTGATATAATATTTGTGTACTTTGGTCTTCCAATAAGTGAATTTTAAACTTTTTGGTGTCTTATTTTGTACTGTCTGCTTGTATTTTCTTGTGCTGATGTGTTTGTGATATAATTTTATTTTGCTTTCAACAAGAAAATGGTCACTATCAATTTCACTTCCTCTGTATATTCTAGTGTCATTACAGACTTTTTAAATTTATTATTAATTAGTACATAATCTATTATAGACTTTGATCCCCTTGCTGCCCATGTATATTTGTGTATTTTCTTGTGTCTAAAGAAGGAGTTTGTGATTCTTAAATTATTGAATATGCAAAAATCTATTAGCAGTTTACCATTATTGTTGCAAGTTGGTTCTCCTTCTGATCCAATGCATTCTCTTATCGGTTGATTTCCGACTCTTGCATTAAAATCACCAGCAATTATGAGATAATCTTGTTTATTTACTTTGTCAATGGTTTCTTGTAAATATCATAAAATTCTATGGTTTCTGAATCGTTTCCTTCTACAGGGGCATAAATTCCAATTATATTCAAATTATGTCCTAAAATTTTTATTCTAACTGTTACAATTTTTGGGGAAATCCATTGGTAATATAAAATGTTGTGTTGCAAATTTTTCCTTATTAAAATTGCGACTCCTGATGATGCCCAGTTCTCTGCTGGAACTCCAGAATAAATCATTACATATTTTCCTAATTCTTCTGATCCTTTGTTCTTCTTTTTTGTTTCCGAAATAATGGCAATGTCAATTTTTCTTTTGTCTAACTCTACTTCTAACTCTTCTTCTTTATGTGTTATTCCTCTCACATTCCATGTTGCAACTTTGAGATCCTTAATCATTAACCTATTTCTTGCTTTGTCGTCATCAGTGTGATCAGTCCAGTCTTTGCTTAAGTTTCTTCGAGTAGTAGGAAGTCCCCTGGGTTGGTTACCAACCATCCGCAGAGCAAGACTAGTGGTAGGGCTGCTACCTTATAGCCTCTAGTCAGGCGTTCAAAATATGGAATTTCCTCCATATTCGATGGAACGGTTATACCGCCGTGACTCGGTCCCCATTACCTCGTTAGTTAAAAGCAGGGTGTACCACGCGCAGGTGAGGTTGAGAATTAGGTAGGAGAGGTTATAGAATGCACATCACTACCTCTTACACCCCGAATTATATATATATATATATATATATATATATATATATATATATATTATATGTACATATATATATATTTATATCCATCCATAGTAATTCTGCCCAAAGGCAGGTCCTTCACTGCAGCTTTACTAGGGAATTGTAGGTGTGGTAGCTTCCCGTTGCTTACCACACCGGTGAAGGATGGTGATTATGATAATGATAAGGATGGTGATGATGGCCATATGATTTCGGGGACCGTTTGGGCCTTAAAGTTATCCTGACATTTGTCTTACAGGTGAGGAAAAACCCCGATAAAAACCTCACCAATAAAAACAGCCCCGACCTGGGATCGAACCCGGGTCCGCTGCGTGACAAGGCAGCACGCTACCTCGAGACCACAGCGGTGGACGTATATATATATATATATATATATATATATATATATAAGTTATTTTAATTGTATTTGTCATTTCAATTTTGTTTGTCTCAAAATTATTTGATCAAAATTATTAATATGGGGTGGGGGGATCGTAGAATAGTTGATTAAGTCAATAACGACACAGGCCGGAAGGTCGAGGGTCCGAGTCCGCATGGGAATCAGGATTTTTAACTGTCCTGAACTCTGTGGTAGTACCGTTGTCCTGGGATCGACTCAGCCTCTAACTACAATTGCTACCAGACATAAGTTCTGTCGATAAATGAGGATGTTTCGCAGAGCTGACAACTACGCACACATGTAGTGGCGAATAGGTGAGAACACCAAGGTTCTCCTATGGACTCTATTGCTATCACTTTACCTTATATGCTGTATATTTACCTATATATACCTATATATATATATATATTATATATATATATATATACAGTAAAACTTGCTCATAGCGGAATCGCATGGGACCAATTTTTTTCCACATTGGACGAAATTATGCATTATAAATAAACAAACTTATTAATAGGCTAATCTTAGATTATACAGTACCGTTTATGTCTTTTTATGTACCTTGAATTAATTGTAGTTACACTGCCTTTGAAAAGTGAAGTATAGCATATATGAGCGACTTCGACGGTATCGCACGAAAAACAAACAGTTCCGTTTCGTCAGCGTTAAAAATGTCTCTTAGGCGCTTATCCTTAAATTAAAATATACAGTTTCGGTTTCCGCTCACTAACTAGAACTTCGTCCACACCCTTTTAATTCCCTGCAAATTTCATTCCACGCTACATGATCGTCTTTTAAAACTGTCCAGCCAAACTGAAGATGCCTTGAGATCGTTATTCCCTAAGGATTTAGCAAGAGCTTGACTTTGGAGCATCGGTCCGGAAATTTGGAGATTTATCTTCAATCACCTTCAGTTTTCGTTTAATAAGAATGATGCATACGTTTTAGCCATCTTTATTCCGCAAATTCAGAACGTTACCTGTGAAATGCCGGTCTCAGAACTTAAAACTAATTTAATATTTTACAGTGCAATGGTTATTTTCAAGACATTTATCTCTATTCCGCATAATGGGTGTGCAGTGAGTCCGAAATAAAATTTCAGGTACAGGTAGAATCTGTAATTCACCCGGCGGCAGGAATCATTCTTTATTTTTTTTGGCCTAACGGGAATTCAATGAAGTGGAAATTAATTTATTTCTCTCTGTGTTTCCGCTTTATAATTTTTTCATGAATTGTGTAGAAATATCCTTCCATTTCCGCGTTGGATAGATTCCGTTGTATGCAAAATAAATACACGTAAACTTACTATTATTTCGCCGGGACCAATAAAAATATGTATATATTGGGCAGATTTCCGCATTATCCACGTTCCGGATTAAACAAGGTACTATATATATATACCAATTTATAATTATTCGTTAGTGGTTTTCTGTAAAAAGAATAGGTCTTTCATTACAGATTTTGTATGTGTAAACATACAGTATCCTAACCGTTTCGCTTTGTACAAACATTATTTTCAGACTTTTTAGAAATATTTGCTGTATAAATATGTTTATATAGCTTAAAGCTAAGTAACATTTGACGAAGTGTAACTGATTATATCAATACCAATTCCCAGTTGAATAACATATCCATAATTGTGCAGTCATTCGCTTGTTGTTGTAGCTTCAGGCAGTTGAAAACCCATGAAGTTCGGTCTGTACTACTAGAAATATGAGGCACATCTTATACAGAAGAAATATTTAATTATTTTAACTTTTTTCTGTTTTCTCCATATCATTGATATTGTTCCACTTGTTTATTTAATAGTCTACTATTTACTTATTTCCTTACAATTGAGGAGATTACTAAAAAAACTAATCTATTTAATTTGTACCGTTTTGCTAACGATCATTTTAAATAATTCAATAAAATGTGGAGTATGATTTTCCAAAATTCTGTTGCCATAGCTATAAAACTTAGGAAGTTGTAGGAGATTTTTTTGTGACACTGTATTGTAACAGGTTAAATCAATTAAACTTTTATCCGAGACCTCCTCCGTCCTCAACAGAAATATGATTTCTTTAAAGAATCTTTTCGGAAGGACATGTTCTATATTCAGCTATTCAATAGAATTTTTAAAAATCTAAGTTAATAGGATATAAAGAGCTGATAACATATTACCTGTCCCCACTAAAAGCTACTAGAAATGTCAGTGTCAGTTTTCATTTAAACTTCAATCTACAATAATATATATATATATATATATATATATATATATATACTACTAAAAATTAGAGAAACATATGCTTAAACCTACTCCACTCAATGGCACGATAGGCCTAGAAGCCCTTCGCCTACCATTCGGCTGCTGGCCTCACATCCACATGTGTTAATAACAGAGACGAACATCCAGCCGGTTTAGGGGTGACATGTGGTCAGTATGTCAGGGCACCCAGCTGTTATAGCTAGTTTTCTGAACCTGGAGCCGCTACTTATTGTAGCTACCCAAATGCTTCAAGATGCTTTGCGCAGGCAAACATCTGCAACCAGAGATGTACAAAATAATTTACGAACAGCAACTGGGGCAGTAATTTCTGATGGAGTGTAGAAATAGACCGAGAAATGCAAGGTTGAGGTCTAGAATCCCCTTTAAAGCCCCTCATTTGACACGTCAACAAAAAGAAGCCCGGCTGCGATTTGCTCAGAATCATGTCACCTGGCAGCTACACCAATGGAAGTTATTATATTCACCGATGGATCAAGATTTTGTTTAACGGGTTCTGATGGTCGTACACTTGTAGCGAAATATCCTGGTGAACGTTTTGATCCAGCCACAATTATTGAACGTGACAGATTTGGAGGTGGTTTCAGTTATGGTTTGGGGTCAGATTACTATTGATTCTTGGAGAGAGCTTGTCGTTGTCCCACAGCGCATAAATGCTGATGTTTACATTAATGATATTATCCTTCAATATGTTTTACCCTTTTGCTTATAGCATGGCACCTAATTTTGTTCTAATGCATGATAATGATATATGTCATACAGCACAGGTTACCAGAAATGTCCTGCAAGATTGCCAAATTCGGGTGATGGATTGGCCTGCAAGCAGTCCAGACCTCAATCCAATCGAGCGTATGTGGGATAAGCTGGAAAAACGTGTTTGTAAGTGTCCTGAAGTGCCACAGAACCTGCAAAAACTTTCAAATGCACTCACTGAGGAATGGGAGAGAATCTCACAAGTTTCTGTATGAAGACTTCTGCGGAGCATGCATTGTAAGTGTAATGCAGTCACTGAAGCTCACGGAGGACACACTAAGTGCTGAGTGTTGAAATAACCATGGAAACATTGATTCCTAAAATAATACATCTCAAATGTCCACTTTGTTTTCTGTTACAAATGATAATTTGATCGTATTTCTAATACTGTGCAATAAAAATTGTTTGAATGTCTATTCTAATTTTACATAAATCTTCAATTGATAATTGCAAAAAATCAAAAATTAAATTATTTCAATGTTTATTTTGTGGCTTTGGTTTAAACATGTGTTCCTCTAATGTTTTGGGTAATATATATATATATATATATATATATATATATATATATATATATATTATATATATATTTGGACTCAACTACAGGCGAATCTCATCACTTTCAACTTCGTACAAAATTCTAACAAATATATTAGTAAGCAGACTTACTCCCTATATTGATGACATTCTAGGAGATCATCAATGTGCATTTAGAAGAAACAGGTCTACAACAGATCAGATTTTTAGTATAATACAGATTTTAGAGAAGAAATGGGAATATAATGGTACTGTACATCAACTATATGTAGACTTCAAAAAAGCATATGATTCAATTAAGAGGGAGAAGTTATATAGTATCCTGCTGGAGTTCGGAATTCCTAAAAAGTTAGTTAGACTTACACGAATGCGTCTAAATGGCTCAAAGAGTAGGGTGCGTGTAGGCAAACAGTTTTCAGACACTTTTGAAATCCAGAATGGATTCAAGCAAGGAGATGCACTATCTCCTCTACTCTAATTTTGTACTAGAGCATGCCATTAAATCTTTAGAGAATGAGGAAGGCTTACAACTGAATGGTATTAATAAGCTGTTAGTTTATGCTGATGTTGTAGTACTACTGGCCGATAGCGAGGAGATACTAAAGGCCAACACGCACACACTATTGAGTAACACTAAGAAATTAGCACTGGAAGTAAATATCAATAAAACTAAATATATGGTCACACGTAGAAATTCAGTATATAATGGATATGGACAGCTAATGACAAATGAGGGAAATTTTGAGGAAGTGGCTGAGTTCAAATACCTAGGAACAATAATCACAAATAGGAATGAGATGTACAAAGAAATTAAACATAGGCTCAATTCTGGAAATGCATGCTATTATGCATTGCAGAGACTTTTGATGTCCCAATTCCTTTCAAAAAACGTTAAACTGAAAATGTATAAAATTATTATTCTACCAGTTATATTATATGGGTGCGAAACATGGACTCTTACTTTAAGGGAGGAAAGGAGATTACGAGTATTTGAGAATAAAGTTCTTAGGAAAATGTTTGGACCAAAGAGAGATGAACAGACAGGTGAATGGAGAAGACTACATAACAATGAACTACATGGTCTTTGTAGGAAGCCAGATATAATAAGAACAGTTAAGTCTCGTAGACTGCGATGGGCAGGACATGTTGCGCGTATGGGGAATGAAAGACGTGCATTGAAACTTCTTGTAGGAAATCCAGAAGGAAAACGCCCAGACCAAGAATGAGGTATGAGAACAACATTAACTATGATTTGAGGGAAGTAGATTATACAGGTAATGATTGGAAAGAATTAGCTCAGGATAGGAATGTATGGAGAGCTTATGTCCGCGCGGCCATGAACCTACGGGTTCGATAGTGCCAGTGAGTAAGTAAGTAAGTAAGTATATATGTTTGGACAAACGGAGGAGTGAAGATATTCGTGAGGAGTTACAAAAAGCTGGTGTGATAACAAAAATAGGAGAATACTGAAATAATTGGTTTAAACATGTTAGTAGAATGAGTGAGGAGAGGATATCTTATAAGATGTTAAATTACAAGGGCATTGAAGTCGTGGACGACCATTTAAAAGATGGAGCGAGCAACCATAATATGGAGTCGAAACAGATCAGAAATGGTCTAAACCGTGACGGTAGATGATGATGATACATACAATTACGATATTGTACTTCATTAACACAAAATGAGTGAAACAGTAAATAAATCTACCATAATATTGAAACTGTTCTTACCTATCCCCTCAAAAATAACCTAACCTAAAAAATGTAATAGTGATTGATGGAAATAAGACCAGCTGTGTTCTTGAAATGTCTGAATTGTAAAAATAACTTAAAATCTAGATATTAAAAATTAATGACAGAATATTAAGTATTTACTGTAAATAATAGTCGAGGTAAAAATTAATAAAATATCATAAACACAAAAACTGACAATTTATTGTCGTCACTTTTTTTGAAACAATGCATTATAACTGAGGCCACTTTTCCAGTAAAACCTCAATTTACACATGCATATTCAGTAAGTTTTAACGGAAATGAGTACCGGGCGCTTGTTATGGGGATTAAAGCAGCCATCAAGCAGGGCTGATATCTTTTACAGATTGTCTAAAAAGGTGGAGTCTTAACATACTACTGCTCCATTTCTCTCCTCAATCATGTAGTGGAATCACTTTCTATTTTGTAGGTAGTATGTAATCACAGAGGATATGTCGAAAAATTGCCACTATGAATTTAGTGTACTGTATTCATCCCCCAAGTGTTCTCCGCATTGTTGATAACCCAGGACTTTCCGAGTTATATAGATATTAATTTGTATCTCGTTATAGTAACGTATGTTCTCAGTTTAAAAAAAAATCCCTTCAAAAGTACAGATTTTATAATTAAGAAGTTATATACATGAACATATTCAGGTTCTGCAAAAATGAGAAGCTATATTTTTGTAGGGAAATCATCATATCCAATTCTGGGAATCAATAATAATTCAATCATTCTATCTATGTACGGGGTGAATCATAAATATGGCTATACGTTTGATCGCGTTGTGTGATGAAAATATTACCATTACAGGAAATATGAAATTACCGTTGGAAAGGCAATTATTCAAATTACAACAATGGAATAAAACAAAACAATGTTGAACTTACGTCATTAGTCAAAATGGCGTTGAATATGCAACAGAAAATTACAATTGCTGCATGGGCAATAACGTATGCTAATGATCATGAGGCCGCAAGACGGGCAAGACGTGAGTTTAACGTAGCATTGCAGCCGTCGACTGTGGGGAAGTGGAGAAAACGACTGCTGGAAACAGGAAGGATGCAGAAAATCAAACCTTCTGGAAGGCCTCGCATTAGCACGGATGCAGAAACAACGAAGAGAATTGTGGAGGCGTTCGACGCTAGGCCACAAACATCAACCCGCCAAGCTGCACGTGAGCAGTGATTTGTTTTGTTCTAATGTTATAATTTGAAGGATTCCCTTTCCAATGATAAACATCATATTTCCTTTAATAATAATATTTTCGTCACAAAATGCGATCAAACGTGTAGCCATATTTCTGAATCACTCTGTAATCAGTAAAGCTCTCAACAAAGGCTAGGTTAGTTATTTAAAATATATAGTAGACATTACGTCAGATGAAAAATCGTAACGTTAATAGAAAAGTACATATACATCTGAAATTAATTTCTAAAATTTAAATAAAATTGTCAACATATTTATATTTTATACATGAGTAAAAATATTTGATATTTGCGAATATTTCTTGTCTCATCAAAGAAAATAAAAAAAAATGGATGAAACACTGGAATAAGCAAATAATATTTAATATTGAAGAAAGTCAATTCCCATATCATGTTTGAGATAGCTTATTACAAAAGTATTTACAATATTTATTTCTTCTCTCGTTAAATAATAATGAAATTAATATTAAAAATAATAATAAAAATAATAATAATAATAATAATAATAACAGAAAAAAAAGTTATCGAAAATATAGTGAAAAAAAATGCAAAATTATAAGAAAGGTTTAGGTCTACAAGTCATAGGTGAAGCATTTAGACTCAGAAATAAAAAGGAAATAAAAATATATACAGACATTCATAGTGACATTAGAAAACGAAGGTTAAAATTTTATGGCCATATTAAACGAATGAACTCAAATAGGCTTACAAAACAGATAATGAAATTCTACGAAAACAGAAGTAAAGCTCCAGTGGATACTATGAAGTGGATTGATGAAGTCAGAAAGGACTTAAAATTGGCAGAAATTACTAAAGAAGATATCCCAAACAGAGATATATTTAGAATTAAGGTGAGTAAGTGGCAAGTTGACCAAGAGGACAAATCGAAGAAAAAACTGGAACAACTAGGACAGATGATAGAAAACAAGCTCATAGCAAAAGAATGAAAGAAATTTGGGCTCAAAGGAAACGCCTCTAAGTACTTTGCCTAGCCCCACATGGGCTCATCCGCAATCAAATAAATAAATAATAAATAAAATAAAAATGTCCAAAGGGTTGCTGCCTTCAATGAAAATTGTCAAACGATACAATATATTGAATCAAATTAATAATTTAGTTGGTTACTTTAATAACATTTCACCATAATATCAAACAATAAAAACATATAAGTATTATATTCAATATTGATGAAATGTCACTGCAATTTTTATTATAATTGTCATTGGAAATGCATATTTTGCAAAAATCGACAAAACAGTTGAAATAGATCCGTAACAGTTACAAATATTTGATAGATTTCAGCATCACTACTGGAAACTATATATTTCTTCTATCTACAGTTAGAAATACATTTATATTACTTACATCTTTATTAGGTAAACATATGATTTTCCTATAAGAGTTTCCATGTCCGTCATTCATTCCCCACTGGTGCCATATGTCATGCGCAACGCAGTGTACAAGACTTAACTCTTCTTTTTATAATATACAGTTTCCCATTAAGATCATGTAGCTTACAATTCTCCATTCGGATGTCTGTTCATCTGTCTTTAGTCCGAAAAACTTCCTAAGATCTTTATTCTCAAATACTCGTAATATTGTATTCTCCTTTAAAGTAAGAGTCCCTGTTACGTATTCCATATAACTGAGAATATAACAGTTTTATGTATTTCCATTTTTTTTAGCTGGGACAACAAGTTCCCTGTAATTAAGAGTAGTTCGCATTTCTATAATTGAGGTTATGTTTAATTTATTTCTTTGCTTTTTTCTTGTTCTGGAATTATTCTTCCTAGGCATGACAATGCTTATATGGGTGCGAAACATGGACTCTTACTTTAAGGGAGGAAAGGAGATTACAAGTATTTGAGAATAAAGTACTTAGGAAAATTTTTGGACCAAAGAAGGATGAACAGACCGGTGAATGGAGAAGACTATATAACAATGAACTACATGGTCTTTGTAGGAAGCCAGATATAATAAGAACAGTTAAGTATCGTAGACTGCGATGGGCAGGACATGTTGCATGTATGGGGATTGAAAGTCTTGCATGGAAGCTTCTTGTAGGAAAGCCAGAGGAAAAACGCCCAATTGGTAGACCGTGAATGAGGTGGGAGAATTACATTAACTATGATTTAGGGGAAGTAGATTATACAGGGAATGATTGGAAAGCATTAGCTCAGGATAGGAATGTATGGAGGGCTTATGTCTGCGCGGCCATGAACCTACGGGTTCGATAGTGCCAGTGAGTAAATAAGTAAGTAAGGCATTTCAATGCAGCCATTTCTTCTAAATTGCTCTCATTTTTCATTAACTGTCCATTTGCTCTATATAATGCATTATATGTGTTATATATTTAGTTTTACACGTATATGTATACTTCTCGACCTGATTTCCTAATTTTACTCAATGGTGGTTGCATGTTAATATTAAGTAAGCAACGAAAATTATATATGTATATATAAATCCCATATTATGAATGAAACGTTTTGTGTGCGTGTTTGGTTAGATATATAGATAGGGATAAAGATATATATATGGGGGGGAAAAGAGAGAGAGCCACAACTCACCTGCACGGCATCAGCTATCGTTTTGAATGATTTAGGATCCTGGAATGGGAGCTGTGAAGGCTGTGTCAGTGCCAATTGACGTTGCTGCCTTCATTCGCACGATACGGCATAGCGCCTGTAAAGAAAATGTCGCAATAAATAACTGACAGGTTTTTTACATGTTATTTAGACATTGAATGCTAAAATATTAAAATAGAGACTGTTAATAGAAATATAAAAAATATTGAAAATATTTCAATATTATCACAACATATAAATAATTTTTAACAATTAGACCTTAATACGGTAAGTACTCGCAGTTGTCTGACTCTGACCTATAATCCTCAGTAATGGCGATAAAATTATTTTCATTAGAGTATCTACGCGTGGAAGTTGGGGATTATTTTTACCAAAATAGACGTAAATATAGACGCATTAAAGTTAAGTTAATACTTAAAATCGCGCCTTAATTATATAAAGAAATATTGAAAATATTTCAAATAACGTGTACTTCTTCAGGAAAGCATTACTTTTTCGAATATTTTTTTTATTACAACGTTATTGGATATTAACATTTATGAACAAAACTATAGAATAATCACCTTATAGGTCCGGCTCCTCAACTTAAGATGGTTTAATACTCTATAGGCCTTTCGAGACTAGTCCCATCATCAGTAGAACGAAGTAGGTCTGTGTTCGTTGAGTGCTTCAACGGGGGTGAACGAATACAGACCTACTTCGTTCTGCTGGTGATGGGACTAGTCCCAAAAGGCCTACAGAGTATTAAAACTTTTTAAGTTGAGGAGACAGACCTATAAGGTAACTATTTTATAGTTTTATTCATAAAATTTAACATAGTGACTTAATAACTCGACGGAAATTTATTTTGAATTTTACTATTATTAGATATTATAATTATATGAACTTTAATGTACCTAAGAGTAAAGAAACTCTAAGTTCCATCTCATGTTATATTCAATGATAGAGTGACTGAGGGGTCTCTGATCTTAGAAATAGCGATATTCAATTTAGGACAGCACTATTGCGTTAAATCAAATCGTCTATTGACAACGGTTTCTATTGTCTTCACGTAGACGTTCACGGCCGGAGTTGCTATGATTATCTTGAAGAGGATTTTCGGGCTGTAGGCCGTGGTCGTGAGGCTTTTAGTTCCCCGATGTTTCGCCAGAGACTGCGTCTGGCATCCTCAAGGGTTGTCTTGAGACTGGCAATTCTATCCAATGTCTGTCATATTTATACGTAGTCTCTGGCGAAACGTCGGGGAACTACAAGCCTCACGACCACGGCCTACAGCCCGAAAATCCTCTTGAAGATCATCAATGGTTTCTATGATTCCGTAGACGAAATGTTGCAGAGAATCTTGGTGTTAAACAGTAGATACAATCACAGAATCGTCAACCAAATGTTCTTTTCACTTTCAAAAATGCGTTGCGCCCTGAGCTCAAGCAGAATTATGTGCTTAATTATAAGAACTACATGTGGACCAATCTTTGTTCGTCTTTATTGAGATCTCATATTTAATTCCACTATGTATTTTTTTATCTTAGTACTACCAATTTCATCTAGTATGATGTTTTGTAATTATTATGAATGTTCGTATATTCTGTGTGCTAATTTTCATTGTATATTTTATTGTCTTATGTTTTATCTGTATGATGTAGTGATGTGTTGTCACTATTCATTTTTATAAGTTGCAGAGCGGTTAACTCTCCTTTGTCCACTTTTTCAAATAGGCTAGGCGTCACTAAACGTCACATCCTTTCTGAGAGTTTTGACATGTTGCTGAGGTCGGTAGTTTTTAACAAAAGTCCTAACTTGGACAAGCCTTCGCTATATGCGAACAGCTTCAATTGTGATAAAAGTTTATAAATTATAATTAACTCACTGGCACTATCGATCATCATGAATTTTAATCAGAAGTTCTAGCCACAACACCGTGAGGATCGTCAAATATAATATTAGTGGGAACAACTGTATTAGTTTTTTTCCATATCTGCTTCATTTTATTGTAAGTCCATGTTTTTCCTTTACAGAGATTTAGGCGGTCTCCCCCCTACGGGGAAGAATTTGAACCATACTAATTTAGTTACACTTTTTTCATATTATAGATGTCATTTTGAGTGGTCCGTGGTCAGCGTTCCGCCTCATACTGACATCTAGGAAACCAAGGTAGAACTAGGACCGGAAAATTCCGTAAATTTTGCTTAGAGGCCTTTTCATTCAGGCTTAAGGATTTTTTACGAGCCTGAAAATCTTCAGACTCGGGACCCACGGCTTAAAGTCCCTCCTGGAGGACTCGCTCCTTGGATTTTTTCGTCCTAAAAATCCATCGACCCCGGCCGGGTTTGAACCCGCGACCCTCAGGACCAGGGGCGAGGAGCATAACCACTAGTCCACCGCGGCCGACATCTGTGTCATAATAATAATAATAATAATAATAATAATAATAATAATAATAATAATAATAATAAAGCCGATCGAGTTAGCTCAAGCGGTAGCGTTTAAAACTTACAATTGTAAATGTCATTAGTTCAAACCCCTGATGTCAACCAACTCGAATGAGGTTTTATTGGTTTTCCTGAATTTTTAATTTAAGTACTCGGTTGTAAATTCATTAAGAGGATTAATGTCACCCTCTTCACTATTTCATAGCATCATAAAATAAATAGATGATATTAAAATAAAGTAATGAGGACCTTGAAGAAAATAGGCCTGAACTGCCAGGAGAGGAGGCTCGTAAGTAATCTTCATATGACACAACTAATAAAAGTGAAGGCAGGAGAATAAGTGTCAGAGGGATGAGAAATTGGAAGGGGGTATGACAAAACATGTTCGCTATCTTCTGTCCTTTTCAACATCAACCTGGAAGATCTATTGAAGAAATGCTTCAGGAATATGGAAGACGTAAACATGGGAGGAAAAATAATTAAGTGCATAAGATTTGCTGATGATATGGATTTGCTAGCAGAAGATGCATTGACATTGAGTAACATGCTGATTGAGCTAAGTGACAGATCCGAGGATTGTGGGAAGAAGCTAAATGTAATATATAAAAATTAATGTTTGTTTGTTTGTTCGTACTTTATGCACGGCCATACCGTTGATCCGATTGTGATGGGATTTTTGCAAAATGTTCAGAAGATTCTCGGGATGAACATAGGCTATAATGGAGTTGCGATATTCAACTCTTACACCTTTAAAAATCACCCTTTGTAGTAACAAACGTTAAAAAAATACATTTTTGACGTTTAAATAACACCAAATATACAAAATTAATATACACAGAAATGAATATCTTAATAAACTCTACAAAAATGTCTGCGACAGCATATGTTTATCTTTTACGGATAACTCATAATAGCCATTTTTGTCTTTGATTGATGCCAAGAAGAACGGGGTAAGTAGATTGCCGGACAAGCATGCACTACCGTACCGTTCATCCTGTTGTGATGAGACTTTTTCCAAAAGTACAGGATTTTTCCGCGACCTATGGATTACTGAAATTATATACCATTAGAGTTCACCGCTCTACCAACTTAGCTGTTATAACGATTGACTAAAAAGTCGACAAGTGCGCAATCTATTATACCAGTTTTCATTTGTTTGATTTTCTGATGATTCTGGCCAGGATTTTAGAAACAAAATATGAAATTATTGTATTGTCACAGGTCCTTTACAAGTATACAAAGTTTCAAGGCGATCCAATGTTTCTAAGTGGCTGAAAATCGTGTTAAAAAATTCCGTTAAATAGATACAAATACACATTTTTTTCTGATGATTCCGGCCAGGATTTTAGAAAACAAATATGAAATTATTATATTATCACGGGTCTTTTACAAGTATGCAAATTTTCAAGTCGACCCAATGATTTTAAGTGGGTGAAAATCTCGTTAAAAGATTAGGTTATGGAGATATATAGATAGATAGATAGATAGATAGATAGATAGATAGATAGATAGATAGATAGATAGATAGATAGATAGATAGATAGATAGATAGATAGATAGATAGATAGATAGATAGATATATAGATAGATACAGGTCAAGCTAATATAAAGCGTGTAAAACGAGGCCACTGTTTGTACTTTCTTAAACGTATTATTTCCCAGGAATTAACGTTGTAGAAAAATATAATTGACATATTTATATCATAGGACATCAGAAATTAATTAATAACCTGTAATGATGTATTAATAAGCTGTTAGTTTATGCTGATGATGTAGTACTACTGGCCGATAGCGAGGAGATACTAAAGGCCAACACGCACACACTATTGAGTAACACTAAGAAATTAGGACTGGAAGTAAATATCAGTAAAACTAAATATATGGTCACACGTAGAAATACATTATATAATGGAAATGGACAGCTAATGACAAATGAGGGAAATTTTGAGGAATTGGCTGAATTCAAATACCTAGGAACAATAATCACAAATAGGAATGAGATGCACAAAGAAATTAAACATAGGCTCAATTCTGGAAATGCATGCTATTATGCATTGCAGAGACTTTTGATGTCCCAACTCCTTTCAAAAAACGTTAAGCTGAAAATATATAAAACTATTATTCTACCAGTTATATTATATGGGTGCGAAACATGGACTCTTACTTTAGGGAGGAAAGGAGATTACGAGTATTTGAGAATAAAGTTCTTAGGAAAATTTTTGGACCAAAGAGAGATGAACAGACAGGTGAATGGAGAAGACTACATAACAATGAACTACACGGTCTTTATAGGAAGCCAGATATAATAAGAACAGTTAAGTCCCGTAGACTGCGATGGGCAGGACATGTTGCGCGTCTGGGGAATGAAAGACGTGCATGGAAACTTCCTGTAGGAAAGCCAGAAGGAAAACGCCCAGTTGGTAGACCAAGAATGAGGTGGGAGAACAACATTAACTATGATTTGAGGGAAGTAGATTATACAGGGAATGATTGGAAAGCATTAGCTCAGGATAGGGATGTATGGAGAGCTTATGTCCGTGCGGCCATGAACCTACGGGTTCGATAGTGCCAGTGAGTAAGTAAGTAAGTAAGTAAGTAAGTAATGATGTGTTTAATTTTTCTCCACTAGGGTGCATTCTTACTATTTTGGCAATAAATGTGATCTGGTTGCAGTGATGAACAAATGAAACAGAACATTTCTCATTTGTTTTCAAACATCGCCGTTTCTATTACATATATACATATTTTAAAATAACTATATTTAAATAAAGATTTGTGAGTAAACAGCTTATTTTTTTCGTTAAATAGTCCTAACAAATGCCACTATTGATATCCAAATTCTCTAGATAAATTGGAAATCACTCGTGGCATTACTTATGATAAAACTTCTATAATTAACAAAAATGATAAAATGCTAGTGCGAGATAAATAATTATAAATTATTAACTCATTAAGATTACATCGTCATTCAATTGTTACTAATTCATTGTTTAAAACGAGAACAAGCATAATTTTGTTAACGTAATGTTGAAATTAATCTACGAAAGTTTTAATGTGAATGCAATTTCAAAATAAGAGTGCGGATGTTTTTGTTCCTACTTTAGCTGTGACCCCTTCTTCTTCTGCTACTGCCGTCTTGCAGGCGGTTCTGATGATTGCGTTCAATTCTTGTTTCTGGTTATAATTCATACTTGTCCATATCGCAGCTCCTTTTTCAGCAATAATATCCGCAGGTCAATCTTCATGATTCTTAAGACAAAGCAGAATCTTAAAGAGAAGATTTACACTTTTGTCATAATTTGCGTGACATCTTTACTTCATGGTCTTTCCACGTCTTTCCATGTGATCTAGATCTTGAACCAGATATTTTCCCTCCAGTACTTCTAGGCCTTCTTTCATAATCGCATTGATTTCTGAACTTTATATGTAATATATTTAATATTTCTTATTTCATGAAAATAAAGTGTACTGTTCAACATTCAATTTTATTCGCATTAGTTTGTTGTCATGGATATCTTTAATAATAAATACCATTGTAAAGCAATAAATTAGTTTCATTTTTATTTTTAACAACACTTGTTCTTTTGTCCAATCATTTAAGGAAATCTTTACCTGTTGATTTTTAATAATAGGTACATTGTTTTTTTTAAGAAATCGTTTTCTACAATAATTGTGACAATATATATTTTCATCTGTCAAAGGAATACATTTATTCTATGCCACTATTTTTCAAATAAACCATTCTATTTTCAATTTTGTCTCTTTTGTCGTTAAATTTGGAATAAACCAACGCATATTTTTATGCATAACTAGCTAAAACCCGGCGTGCGCTGCTACGCCTAAATACATTATAGTATGTTTTCCGTTTAGATGAATAAGTAAAAGAAAAAATAAATATAAATTTATATCGTTATTATTTTTAGATACTCCTTGCTGATTACCCGGCATTGACCAATAATTTACTTATCCCGATCTTCTTTGCATAAATTAGCTCAAACACGAATATTGTATTTTTATGTTTGGTTGAATAAGTAAATGTATTTTATGATTGATGTCCTTCAGTTCATTTGATTTGAAGAGCTGAGAAGCTCAGGGATTAATATCACAATATCCCAATTCATTATATCACACAACACCCAAACAAAACATAAATACATGCACAAGATCAGCTTTCATAATCAGAAGGCGAGGCATGTTGCGAAATAAAGGAGCGGGAAATGGAGAACATAGAACGAGTAGCGAATTTTATAGATGTAGGGTACATATCTTGTTTGGTAGGGGTGTAATTATTAATATTTAACTGAAATGTTACTGTAGCTTGGACATTAGTTGCACTATTATTACTTTATTTAATCACGCTCAACATTTTTTTCTTTATCTTCCAGATTCAAAATCTGGGCGAGGATACATTTTTCTCAGAAAACTTTAAATTCAGGTTTAATATTGTTTTATGTGCGGTAAATTTACAAAATACTCACGGCTTATCTTTTGAAGAATTTTTAACTCTCAAATATTTATGATCACGTTCGATTTTGAACCCGTTAACTTGGGAAATAACCAGTTGTAGACGACCAGAAGGGAGTGCAACAAATTGTTAATTTCTTTTTACTCCATCACCCGAGAGTCCCTTGGCCTGGCAGACACTGGTGGCCATATATACACATAGGACAATGTTAATCCGGAGATGAACGAACTCCCAGGAAATATAAGGGTGGTATGTGGTCAGCCTGAGCATCAGTTTCAGATGCGATACCAGCAGAACTGATAAAATCAGGGGGAGAAAAATTGATGGACAAGATACACTGGTTGCTTAGTATGATTTGGGAAAAAGGAGCTCTTCCAGATGAATGGAAAGAATCAATTATCGTATCAATTTATAAGAAAGGAGATAAAACTGATTGTAACAACTACAGGGGCATCTCATTACTTTCAACTTCGTACAAAATTCTAACTATATTAGTAAGCAGACTTACTCCCTATATTGATGACATGCTAGGAGATCACCAATGTGCATTTAGACGAAACAGATCTACAACAGATCAGATTTTTAGTATAAGACAGATTTTAGAAAAGAAATGGGAATATAATGGTACTGTACATCAACTATTCGTAGACTTCAAAAAAACATATGATTCAATTAAGAGGGAGAAGTTATATAGTATCCTATTGGAGTTCGGAATTCCTAAAAAGTTAGTTAGACTTATACGAATGTGTCTAAATGGCACAAAGAGTAGGGCGCGTGTAGGCAAATAGATTTCGGGCACTTTTGAAATCCAGAATGGGTTGAAACAAGGAGATGCACTATCTCCTCTACTATTTAATTTTGTACTAGAACATGCCATTAAATATTTAGAGAATGAGGAAGGCTTAAAACTCAATGGTATTAATAAGCTGTTAGTTTATGCTGATGATGTAGTACTATTGGCCGATAGCGAGGAGATACTAAAGGACAACACGCACACACTATTGAGTAACACTAAGAAATTAGGACTGGAAGTAAATATCAATAAAACTAAATATATGGTCACACGTAGAAATGCATTATATAATGGAAATGGACAGCTAATGACAAATGAGGAAAATTTTGAGGAAGTGGCTGAATTCAAATACCTAGGAACAATAATCACAAATAGGAATGAGATGCACAAAGAAATTAAACATAGGCTCAATTCTGGAAATGCGTGCTATTATGCATTGCAGAGACTTTTGATGTCCCAACTCCTTTCAAAAACGTTAAACTGAAAATATATAAAACTATTATTCTACCAGTTATATTATATGGGTGCGAAACATGGACTCTTATTTTAAGGGAGGAAAGGAGATTACAAGTATTTGAGAATAAAGTACTTAGGAAAATTTTTGGACCAAAGAGAGATGAACAAACAGGTGAATGGAGAAGACTACATAACAATGAACTACATGGTCTTTATAGGAAGCCAGATATAATAAGAACAGTTAAGTCTCGTAGACTGCGATGGGCAGGACATGTTGCACGTATGGGGAATGAAAGACTTGCATGGAAGCTTCTTGTCGGAAAGCCAGAGGGAAAACGCCCAATTGGTAGACCAATAATGAGGTGGGAGAATAACATTAACTATGATTTGAGGGAAGTAGATTATACAGGACATGATTGGAAAGCATTAGCTCAGGATAGGGATGTATGGAGAGCTTATGTCCGCGCGGCCATGAACTTACGGGTTCGATAGTGCCAGTGAGTAAGTAAGTAAGTATGTGGTCAGTCTGTCGGGTCTCCAACCGTTTTATCTGCTTTTCTCAATCTACAACCGCTACTTATTTCGGTCACCCAAATTCCTCCTGCAGTTAAGTAGGCACCAGTCCCATACTACCCGAAATTTCTTCCCACATGGGAACTCGAACTAGCCCATTTCCAGTAGATCTGTACCAAGTATGATGTCTTAATTCGCTCGGGTAACGGCGCGAAACTAAATCGTAGTTAAACGGCAATTTTTTATGGATATAAGAGACGCTCTATAATAAGTACTATACAAGTGGATATTAATAGATGAAATAAAATCATATAAATTTCTTGATTCAACTGTAAATGGATAAAAACAGTATAGAGGAAGAAATTAGTGAATGAATTGCCTTGGGCAATAAAGCCTATTTGCAAATAGAATGCTCTTTAAACGTAAACTTGTCTCCAGATTAACAGAAGTGCTGTTTGATACATAGGGCTGAATGGAAATATCGGTATCAGGATCGTAACTAATTTCTATGAACATTGTTTAAAAAAATGCGTGTTTTTGTCGAGTGTCTCAACTACCTGCTCGGAGCGGAGTGTGTGTATGTTCGACTCTCCCCTGTTTACGTGACGTTTGGTAGTATCAGAACTCCGAAACAAATATTTTGCAAATATGAGTCCATTCTTACATAAAGCGGACTGTACTAGAAGTCTGTGCCGAGTACCGCGGGTCAACGTGCACTTTGTAAACACAGCGGTCTAAGTATGATGCATGCTAGCTTGTAACCCTAATAATACTACAGTAATAAGACCAGTTGGCTGTGAAACATGGGTGCTCAGAATCGGGTAAGTAAAAATTAAAAAATTATTAATCTTTGAAAGGAAAATCTTATAAGAGAGTTTTTGGGCTAATTAGAGAAAGGGATGGCACATACCACATTCGAATAAACTCCGAATTAAAACAATAAACCAATACAAAATGAAGCTAAAGCACTGCTCTGGTTTTGAAATGTTAATAGAATACAAGAAGACAAACTTGTAAAAAGAAACTATACAAATGGAAATCAATATACACCACAGCAGATGGACGCCCAAAAGAAAAACAGATGGATGACATCATAAATGATATAGGCCTAACACAAACGAAAATTAAACAATTTAGCCTATCTATAACCAGAATTGATCTGAATGGAGAAAAATAGTTGAGAAGACCAAAATGTTCCTGAAGTTGTAGTCTCCTACTAGATGAAGAAGAAGAAAAAAGAAGAAAAAGAAGAAGAAAAAGAAGAGAAGAAAAAGAAGAAGAAAAAGAAGAAGAAAAAGAAGAAGAAAAAGTAGAAGAAAAAGTAGAAAAAGAAAAAGAAGAAGAAAAAGTAGAAAAAGAAAAGGAAGAAGAAAAAGAAGAAGACGAAGAAAAAGAATAAGAATAAGAAGAATAAGAATAATAAGAAGAATAAGAAGAAAAAGAATAAGAATAATAATAATTAGAAGAATAAGAGGAAGAAGGAGGAGAAGAAGAAGAGATGGAAATTAAAATCCTTATACTCGCTAGATTATCGCCTGCTTCTACGATAAAAACTTGGGGATATGAGATCAGCACACAGCTGGTAGACCATTGTCTTTTAAGCCTCTCATGGTGTGGTGGAGTAAATTAAAGTTAATTATTAACAACGAATCTTGCAAGCGTACAACAACCCGATGTATATTATCATCATTTGATAAGATTTCAAATTGCGTATAATTTTCCGTGACGTTAGAATATAATAAATTATGTTGCAGATAACAATTCCGGTTAAATTTGTAACTTTTTAGATTACAGTTTTACAAGTAAGTGAGAAATAACGCTGGGTAGACCAGGCGCTGATAGCTTTTAACTCCCTCGAGAGCTACAAAAGATCAGGCAATTCTGTAAATGACTTATGTAATGGCCACCTGACCTGCAGCTTCCATTTCCCATTTGTGTTCCTTCACTTGAACCCTACTCCAATTTATCCGCTCTGTTTATTCTCTTCTACGTCGATATTTAAGGACGGCTCTCAACTTCTCTTTACGAATATTAAAACAAATAAATATTCGACTTCGTTGCACTCTCCTTCTCACTTACATAAATATTACAAACGTAAATACATTTTTTTAAATGTAATTATGAGATAGAATTGCATGAATTAAATGTTTTTTTTATATTTACTTAAATGCGTAAAAAAGAAAAGTAATTATAAATATATCGTAATCATCAATTTAGCACTTGATTGGTCGGGTTAGAGGTAAATTGGCCAGTTAAAGGGTAATTCCATCGTTTTAGAGATAGATTCATTGGTTTAAGGGTAATTTTATCGTTTTAGAGGTAGACTGGTCGATTTACTGGTAATTTCTCATTTTTGAGGTAGTTTAATCGGTTTATTGGTAGTTGTGGTCTTTATAGAGTTAGTTTTATTAGCTACTGGTAATCTGGTCATTATAGAGGCAATTTCATCGGTTTAATAGGTAGTTTTTGTCGGATCGGTTCGACTTTTTAGATTAGGTTTCTGGGTTAGGTTAGGTATCGGTTAAGTTAGGTCAGGTTAGATTAAGTCAGGTTAGGATAGGTTAGGTATAGTTAGTTTCGGTTCGGTTCGGTCAGTATAGGTCATGTTTGGTCGGGTTGGGTTAGTGTAAGTCAGTATAGTACAGGTCAGGGTATTTAAACGTCCAAAAAGCCACTTTCTTCACGTTTTCCACTACAAAGGGTGGTTTTTAAAGGTGTAGCAGTTGAGTATTACAACTCTCTTACAGCCAATGTTCATCCCGGAATTCTACTGAACATTTTGCAAAAAGCCCCACCACAATCAGCGCATAAAATACAAACAAACATTCATTTTTTATATATTAGATTTGTCTTTAAATAGTCCTAATATTGTGATAATTCCATAAACGTGTTCATTGTTAGCACACCCTTATGGCCATCATTTTGTAAAAGTTGTTGAATATATTTACAGAGCATATGTTAACTAACTCACTGATACTATCGGTCTCTGACGTACATGGCCGTGCGAACATAAGCTCTCCTCACATCATTATTATGAGCTAATGTTCTTCACCATCATCATCATCATCATCATCTTCCTTTCAAGTATTAGGCCCAGTGGCCCGTTACGGTCTCCCGCCATCTCCGAAAAGGTCGACCCACAGATCTTCTGCCTCGAGGAATGTAGTGAAGAATTTGTTTTGGTATTCTGTGACGATCCATGCGCTGAATATGGGCTAGCCAATTGTTTCTATATTCTTGGAGGTATTCAGATATAGGTACGATATTTAACTCTCTGGCTATTGTTGAATTTCTTTGGTGGTCTAGAAGGCTATAACCTGCAGTTCGTCGCATAAATTTCATCTCCGTGGCTGTAATATGACGATCATCCTGAGTTCTGATGGTTCAAGCTTCACTTACCACCATCATTGCTTGTATAATTCAGTTACTTCAAAGCCTGAATATATTATTTTATCATCTCATTCTTGGCCTGCCTATAGGACACTTTCCCTATACTTTTCCCACAACAAATTACGATGTGTCTCTTTTATTCAATATTCGTGTTATTTGTCCTGTCTATAAGTGTGTATGAGACAAAGCATTTCTTATTATAGCCTAACTGGTTTCCCATAAATGGAATACATAGTTCACGATTATGTAGTTTTCTATATCATCTGCCACTTCGTCTGTCTTTGGTCCAATTTTTAAAAATTTTAATCCCAAAAATGTGTAATATTTTCTCCACCCTTAAAGTAAGAGTCCATTCTCATCCATATAACTTGAACAATAACCACTTTAAATAGTTTTTATCTTCACATTTTTTATGAGATGTTTGGGATGTTAGGAGCCATTGTAATGCAGAGTAGAATGCGTTTACAGATGTAAGCGTACGTTTAATTCCTTTCTACGCCCCATTCCTGTGTGTAATTATATTTCCTGGAAATTATAATTCCCCCCATATTTTCAAAATACCTTTCAATTCTCATTAACTCTCCATTTACATTATGTAATATTCTTTTAGGTGTGACCATATATTTACTTTTATTGAAGTTTACTTCCAGTTCCAATTTCTTAGCGTTACTCAAACGAGTGTGTGTGTGTTGGCCCTTAGTATCCTCTCGTCATTGCCAAATAATACTGCAACATCAGCATAAAATAATATATTAAATTAATACCACTTTTTTATTGTCTAAAGTTTAGAGTTTTGATAGAAGGTTCTATTATAAAATTGAATATTAGAGGAGATAGTGTATCTCCTTGCTTTAACCCATAGTGAATTTGAAGCAAATCTGGAATCTGTTATTAAAGATGAAAGGTTAACCCGAATGGGTATTGTTCTCTGCTATAATCGGAGATCGATTTTGTTCTTTCACGGCACTCAGTGATATGATATTGGTTGCACGTCTGCCCGCATAATTCACACACACATTCGTCGTTCGGGGTATGAAATGTCTTGTTCTTACATATTTTGTGGTGAAAGCCGTGTATGGCTAGTGTTGTAGCGGCGTGCCTCTGCTCCTGATTCTCTTTTGTCCAGTCGATCATTGCAGTCGTACCATAGACGTCGATGTCTATCTCCGCTCTTTTAATTCTTCTCCGTCCTAGTAGTTTGTTGCTGACTCCGGTAGATGGTAGGCTGAGCCTCAGATCTATGTAAAACGTTTCCTTGGCCAGCTCATATGCTGGCTTCGATGCTGCATATTTTCCCACTCTGATGGCACATTTTTAGGAACCGTGACTTCACTTTCTCAATGCATTCTAAGTAATTGATTGTCAATTTTACCCATATTAATTCGAGTCCAAACATGATTATTGGGGATATTGCCGTGTCGAAAAGTCTAGTGACAGTCTTTAGTGATAAGGATGCAATATTCTTATTCTATATATTGCTTTCATGGCTTCTGCTGTCATTTCCTGTATGTGGTATCTGAACGAGTTCCCAGTTGTTTGTATGGTTACGGCTAGATATCTGGATTTGTTGACTGTTATGGGTTCGTTGTGTAGCATCATTATGTATTTCGTTGATATTCGCCTTCCTTTTCTGAATGTCATCAGACAGGTCTTTTGCATATTGATGCTCAGTTGGTTTTTCATTACCCAACTTTCTAGTTCTAAAAGTGTTTCTTGTAGTTCTTCTCGGTTGGGGGATTCTAAGGTCATATCGTCTGCATACATGAACAATGTTGTTGCCGTCTTTCTTTCGAGTATCTCCACTAAGTCTGCCGTCGCTATGTTAAACAGTAGTGGGCTTATGGGGTCGCCCCGGAGGACTCCATATGTCTGTGTGATGATCTTTGATCTGGAAACTGTTATCCTACCCGCATCCTACACTTTGAGGCATTTAGAAACTTTATAATATCTTATTTTGTTTTAGAAATTCCGAATTCTAACAGAATACTAAACAACTTCCCACTTAATTAAATCTTATGCCCTTTTAAAATTAATATATATTATTGATGTTCATCCATCCATAGTAATTCTGCCCGAGGGCAGGTAATTCACTGCAATCATAGCATTTTCATGCTATGCTTTGCAGCTTTGCTAGGGATTTACAGGTGTTGTAGCTTCCCGTTGCCTTCCACACCGTGAAGGATGATGATGATGGCCGGATGATTTTTGGGGACCGTTGGGCCCTAAGCTTCCTGGCATTTGTCTTACAGCCCGAAAAAACCTCACCCAGGAGCCTGTCCCGACCGGAATCGAACCCGGGCCCGCTGCGTGACAAGACAGCACCCTAGCTCGAGACCACAGCGGTGGACATTATTATTGATGTATAGTACCGGAATGATATCATTTATTTTCTAAAAATGTGTGGCACTGTAGGCCAACATATACTATGCACCAATTACATTCTTCATAATATGAAAGAAAACTATGTACAATACAATGGCTGTAAATATTTGACAAATTAGTTCAGGAATTCCAGCTACAGCTACTCTTCGGCTGTGAACATCTCAACGTATCATTAAATTATTAATAGTTTTAAAAAACTAAAACAACACGCTTTATTAGAAAACCGAACTAAAAAATGAAAAATAATTTTAATTTCCAACACGCTTGGGATAAAATTAAAGTGGTCAACAAAAACATTATCTCCAACACATATAGAATGAAACTAGAGTTATCAACAAATAGAAAATAATTTTTTAATTAAATAAAAATAAAACTTAGTTTTATTTGATTTTCATATTTATTATATAATTCAGTGACAGCTGTTTCGGTACACTGTACCTTCTTCAGACATGTTAACAAATATGAAATTCATAATTCATTCATAATTTGTTAACATGTCTGAAAAAGGTACAGTGTACCGAAACAGCTGTCACTGAATTATATAATAAATATGGAAATCAAATAAAACTACGTTTTATTTTTATTTAATTAATAAATATGGATTTTCATCAAGTAAACACCAACTCAATTGATTAGAAAATAATTTTACCATCAAAAGTTTGGTGTGCTTTTTATGATTTATACATTTTATTCTTAGAGACTTTACTTTTACCAATATCTATTTATTATAAAATATATTAATTTATATAGAGCACCCCACGCGTTTGATGGTAAAATTATTTTCTTTTTGTTGATAACTCTAGTTTCATTCTATATGTGTTGGAGATGATTTTTTTTTGTTGACCACTTTAATTTTATCCCAAGCGTGTTGGAAATTAAAATTATTTTTCATTTTTTAGTTCGATTTTCTAATAAAGCGTGTTGTTTTATTTTTTTAAACTATTATTTATTTTTTATTTTTTAGTTTTAATATTTTACAGAATAAGATAAAAATGTAAATATCTTTAAATTCGATACTATTGTTGTATGAGCTAAAAGTAATATTCTTCTAAAAACAAGATTCCTCCCAGCCGAATTTGAACCAGCGACCTATGGATTACTGAAATTATATACCACTACAGTTACCGCTCTACCAACTGAGCCCTTACAACGATTGACTTAAAAAATCGACAAATCCGCAACCTATTATACCAGTTTTAATTTTTTTTATTTTCTGATGATTCTGGCAAGGATTTTAGAAACAAAATGTGCAATTCTTGTATTGTCACGGGTCCTTTACAAGTATACAAAGTTTCAAGTCGATCCAATGGTTCCAAGTGGGTGAAAATGGCGTTGAAAGATTCCGTCACATAGATAGATAGATACTGGTCAAGCTAATATAAAGCGTGTAAAAAAGTTCAGCTTTAATCCTTGTAATGTAAAGAATTTTTACTTTAACTCTGTATAATGAACATTTGTTTACAGCTGAACTGTTCTCATTAACTTAAGTATAATATTTCACTTGAAGTAAAGATTTGTGTTTTTGTGTAGTTATTATCATCAGCCGCACGTTGAGTTTGGTGCTAGTGTAGCGCTGGGTGATTCTGTTTCACTGTCAAACATATTATGTAGCACAATGTGCGTCGCTCTTCATACACTGTGTTTGTCTGAAATAAAATTCCATCCCCTCGTCTAATTTAATTTCCAATAAGTCATTTCATGAAATGGCTGTCAGTCATGTGTCATACAGTGAATTCCTATTGAAAAAATACACTGAACATCATAAGTTCCTAGAAATATATTATTATTGATTTATTAATATCCATGGTCATTAGAGGTCAGCTGGGCTTATAATAAAATTCAACGCACATATATTTAACTCGTTGTTTGGAATAAACAAATTGAGACTTATATATAATTCTAGTTATGCTAGCACATTAATTGGTTTTAGTACGTTCCCTCATGGGGAGCGGTGAACCAACATTATGCACATTGTTGAGGCCAGTGAGGAGTGCTCCACTTCAACATTATCCACTTCCCTCAGTCCTCTCTCACCATACCCTCTTCACACTACTATCTGCTCGGAGAGTATTTAGTTTTTTTGCTAGAGTGGCCCTGGGTAAAAATTATTCGCACTCTTTCGTGTAGGGTTATCTTGTTATCTTCGAATTAACAAAGTGGATAATTTATTACATGGACACCTTGTCCAAATGTAATTGACGCAATCGTAGTTTATACCAGAGCCGCCGCCGCCACCACCACCACCAATATCCCTCAACTAAAACATTGCATGGGCATTGATCAAATCTACAGCACTATCCTGCTGAATCCACCAATAAATTCAAAATAAATGGAGTTAAAAAGTATTTCGGTATTATTTGTCAAGTTAGGAGAGAATTATTATTTGACTGAAAACCTTACGGTACAAACGTCAGTAAAATCAGTTGTGAAATGCAGGGAGAAGCGAAAGTAACACTTGCATATTTTATACATGTGTAGGCGGGGAGCTGCTTTAGCACATTTTTTCCTTCTTCCCATGAACTATTGTTTCCCTATTCTTTCACGATCTTCAAATGCAGGCACTTAGAGTTAGTACAGTGATCCATTTCCATAGTCGAGTATAGCATTGATCAGCATGTTTTTATTGACGGAAGCTATCATTAAAAAGTCTCATTAATATGCATTTGCAAATTTAAGAAACGATACACTGCAGGTCATGTGCGATCAAAACCACGAGTCGTGAAATTGTTTTAAAAGTGGCGACAAACTGGTTCAAATTTAAATAAAATGAAATCGCTCCCCAAGAAACGTCTCAACAAAAACATTTTGGATGATATTCGTGCGATAACTGAAATTAGTCCCAGAAAATTCAGCCGGCATCTAGATCAGATCAGGAAACTGGAATATCACAACCATCCATGTTAAGGATACATAAAATTTTGAAGTTTATCATAAGTAATGCCACGAGTGATTTACAAATTACCGAGTCGTAAATTTATCTAGAGAATTTGGAAATCAAGAGTGGTATTTGTTAGAACTATCTAACGAATAAAATTAAGCTGTTTACTCACAAATCATTATTTGAATATAGATATTTTAAAGTATTTATATATTCAATGTAAACGGCGATGTTTGAAAACAAATGAGAAAGGTTTGTTATGCTTCATTTCTTCATCTCTGCAACCAGATAATATTATTTATTGCCAAAGGATCGCAATATTGTAAGAATGCACCCTAGTGGAGAAACAAAGAAGCACATGATAACATTATAGGTTATTAATTCATTTTTGTTTCACTATGATGTAAATTCTATTTTTTTGGAACGTAAATTCCTGGGAAATAATACGTTTAAGAAAGTACAAACAGTGGTTTCTTTTTATTGTGGTATAGTCAATTACCACGAATACTTTTCTATTATATCCCGCTAGCAATATCTGTTTACATCCGTGCACTATATATATACATATATACACAATCTGGTAGCCGTATTTCTTAGAGAGTCAGTCAATGCAAAATAATGCTTTGACCTATTCAGAATGTTAAAAAGGAGGAGCTTGATTTAGTATGATAAAATTAAACTGATAAAATCGAGGTGAAAATCGACTGTGATTGGTTGTATATCAAGATTCACTGAAATGTGATTAGTCACTGACTCCCATTAGGGGCATGAGTTAAATATTCCATATAAAATTCGTCCTGCTCTTATATTACACCCTGCTGACTTTAATAGACATCTTATGTTTACGTTTTGCAATTGGTTATTGCAGTCTATCCACGATGGAAATATCGATCATTTTCCACCTTCATAACAGAGAGGCATTGAGTGGAGTTGTGCACTTACAGAATTCTAGACTTTCAAATAATGCCAACCTCCAAGAAACTAAGTGTCGTTGTATGATTTAAAATTAGCATTGTAGATTGAGTATGGTCCTCGTCGGATAATATTTCATTACAAAACAGTAAATTTAGACCATTATGTGAAAGAAATACTGATACTATTTTTTTCTATTCTTACTGTAGATGAAAACAATATGCATATTTTAAGTAGATGGTTCAACTGTTCACACATCTAATCACTCTCCGCACAGTATTTTATGACGAGAGAATTATTGAGACGTTAACATAGGAAAGGTAGTAAGTCATACAATGCAAATTTTACAGGGGAAGCAAAAGCAATTTTCTCAATATTCATTTTAATACAATTTTTACACTACTAAACAAGAAATGTTATTTTCAAAATAGTTACAAAATATTCATATTAGCTTTAAAAAATACATTTAAATTAAAAAATAAATATTCTATTCTAATTTAGTTTATTCCAATTTTTATTGTGTTAATATTTCAACCAACGTCGTTCCGCTAAATTTTTAAGGAGTCTCGGTGTACGGTTTGTGAGTGCCCGGTAACGTATACTTGCAGAGAATGCTGAACGTTGGGTGGTGTCTTATATGCAGCGCTCTCTATATGAATTCAATTAATAGTTTCCCCGAAGATCGGGCACAGAAATGGAGATATATATAAATTCTGTTCAACGATCCTGTTTAATATACGTGACCATTATTTATTGTCGCCAAACATGTGGGCTTGAAAGTGCCACATTCCAGGTATATAAAACTCATTTACGCAATAATACAAGACCCAGGACTTGATGTATTTTTAAAAGAATGCAAACTCAGAATTTTTAAGCCATAACAAATCATGGCACCTTGTCAGATGTGAATCAGAGACAAACATGAACTAAATAATTTACTTCATTTAGCAACTTATTATTTTGAAAATTGTATTCAGTATTATCTACAGGACAACGTATTGCAAGTAATTAATGGAAATTGTGATTTAACATACAGGTTGGTTAAGGGTTGTTTACGTAACAGTTACTCTATTAATGCTAAATATTAATGTAAAATTGTTGAATTTTATTATGATAATCAGTAATGAAGAAATGTCTAGCTATCAGACTGGAAATGCAGAAGAGAAGATGAAGAGGAGCAGAGATATATGTAAATTGTCATAATAAATATTCAAATTTTATTTTTGCAGAACTTGCGAGTTGAGAGACAAAGGAGACTTTTTTTATTCATCCCACCCGAGTGCTCTGAATATAGTATCTTATAGATCCAACATCTCAACTTATTTTCAAGAAAGTTCAAAGAATGGAAAATGAAGAGAACCCATGATTTGGGAAGAAAGAAAAGTTTTCAAACTTATATAGATGTGACAGTATTCTCTCACCGCATTGAGTGACAAATGAATGTTCCACGATGTAAGAACATTGATCTGTGTATCTTACTAGGAACTGTTCAAAACAAAAGAAAGTTGAATTAACTTTCGAAAAATTAAGAGCTTGCTTGTGTTTTGTGAATTCATTTAGAATTGTTTATGAATGTCAAAAAAGGTGGATTTGATTATGAATAAAAGAAATTTCGAATAATTACAGAAGATAGATCCATCATCGGTTCATTAATAGCCAATAGCCAATAGCCAATTTTGTCGATCCATCCAACATCCTGGTTGTAGATGTTTCTCCTTCATGTATAAATATATTCCCTGACTCCAGGAGGTTTTAGGTCTTCCTCTGCCTCGTCTTCCCTCAGGTTTCCATTCCAAAATACATTTTGGTAACCGATCCTCTTTCATTCACTGGACATGTCCGTACCAACTTAATTGCTGAGTTTTAATATAATCTAAAATAGTGTCTTCAATCTTCATTTTCTCCCTTATAACTGAGTTCCTAATTTTTCTCTTCTTGAAATTCTTGCTGCCCTTCGTATAAAATCCATTTCCCTTGCCATAAGATACTTATTTGTTTTTGTTGTTAATGTCGAAAATTCTGCTCCATAAGTAATGATGTTGTATGATATATATTAATTTTATTTTAATTACGTATATTTTTATCCCACAATATTCCATTGAGACAAGCAATTTCAAATTTTATTTATTAATTCTATTTCTTATTTCCACTTCATAACTTCAAATTATTATTTATTTTAATTCCTAAATAAGTAATCTCACTCCAAGATTTTATTGCTTCTCAAGTCTCCAAAATTAAATTTTGTTCTGATTCACCAACTGGTAAATATGTTGTTTTCCTCATGTTCAAAGTTAATCCCCATTTTTCATATTCTTTTATTAATTTTCTAGTCATATATTCTAAATTTTCATAATCTTGTGCAATTAACAAATGATCACCTGCAAACTGATATATAATATGTATGAAATATTCGTATTAAAATAGAATATATATATAGGTGTGTATATTTAGGAAATTTTACATATTTTAATGCACTCATATCTGTAGACGGTTTTACATTCAAGGTCATATCACGAACAGACTAGTTAGGTGTAGATATTAAATTACGTGTTTGTCTTGATGCCCAGACTAAGTTGTGAAGATTATGAAAATATTCTAGGTAACAAAATTCCAAACGAACATTAGCTTTGACGACAAAAAATATGCAAAGAACCTAATTCAGTTGGTCGGAGTCAGGGTTTGGACCAGGTAACTCACCCATATGAGTCCGAAACACTACCGTTGAAGCCAATCTCCTTTGGTTGCTTATTATAGAAACAAAAATGAAACTGAATGTACGTATATAGAATCAAATATCAATACACAATGTATATTTTCAATTAATTTATATATAGACTCTTTAACATTTAAGATTTTCCACCGCTGTGTGCTCGAGGTAGTGTGCTGTCTTTTTCGATCCCCGTTCAGGACAAGATTCCTGGGTGAGGTTTCTTTCTGGGTTTTTCCTCACCTGTAAGATAAATGTCAGGAAACTTTAAGGCCCAAACTGTCCCCGAACACCATCTGGCCATCATTAATATCAATATCATGTTCACCTAATTAGATTAAGTTTAGTTTAAGGCCTCTCCTGGCGCATCATTACCATCATCATCATCAACTGTCATATAATCGAGACAGCGTAACGCCGCTTTCCTGGCGCTCCAACCTCAAAAGTAGGTTACAAGTATGTTATGCCAGGAGAGACTACCATAGATGTCGAAATGACAACATTGTCCATACAAATAGGATGAAAATATGTACGTGGTTTTAAGTTTGTTCTCTGTATAATAATTTATTTAAAATTTTGTCAACCTGCTCGGCTTTTCTGCATTTACCACAGGTTTTATGTTAATGATGTGGGATGTACTGTGTAGCACATGGGAGACGGATTAGAAAAATGTGCCCAACACAATGCAAACAGAGTAGAAGCAAATCTATTATTAATGGTTTAAGTGTTTTTTAGATCTTTGTTGTAATAAACACATATTTCCAGATTATTTTACATACCGTACATTGACAAGGACTAAATACCTTTGATATATTCGTAACGCCCTTATATTTTCATCAAATTGGGAAATTTCACGTACAGGGAATGCAATTATTATTTTAAGAACTCTGCCACACATTCACGAGGAAAAAAAATCAGGGAATTACAAGGCCACTAAAGAAAATCAATTTTCACCAGAAACACCGCTTGCATTCCTTCTAACTACAGTTGTGAAAATATTACTGACATTTGTTACATTTGATCCTTAAACAGAATTGTAAGATTAGTAAATACTCGATTTTAATCATTTTAAGGCTCGAATTAAATTCCACAAAACATAAATTATTACAAATTCTGGTTAATAACAGTGACAATAAAATAATTTTAGTAACGTTGTTATAATGTATATAGTAATAGAAGATATCTATTATATATGTCCACCGCAGTGATCTCGTGGTAGCGTGATGCCTTGTCACTCAGCGGGCCCGGGTTCGATCCCCGGTCAGGACAGTTTTTCTGGGTGAGGTTTTTATCGGGGGTTTTCCTCACCTGTAAGACAAATATCAGGAAAACTTTAAGGCCCAAACGGTCTCCGAAATCATACGGCCATCATCATCATCCTTATCATTATCATCATCATCATCCTTTACCGGTGTGGAAAGCAACGGGAAGCTACCACACCTACAAATCCCTAGTAAAGCTTCATGCATAGCATGAAAATGCTATTATTGCAGTGAAGACCTGCCTTCGGGCAGAATTACGAAGGGTCGATATTATATAATATACAGTTTTTTCTTACCATTTCGACATTCTGAAATTCTGTCCTGGCATGGCGTTTTTGTAACCCACTTCTGAGGTTGGTGCGCCTGGAAGGCGGAGTTACACTGCCCCGATGATATATGATGGGTAGTGATGGTGGTGGTGATGCGCCAGGAGAGGCCTTAATCCTAAACTTAATATGTTTATGATGATAATGATGGCCAGATGATGTTCTGGTACCGTTTGGGCCTTTAACGTTTCCTGACATTTGCTTTACAGGTGAGGAAAAACCCCGGAAAAACCATCACCCAGGAAACTTTGTCCCGACCTGGAATGAAACCCGGGCCTGTTGCGTGACAAGGCAGCACGCTACCTCGAGACCACAGCGGTAGACTATATATAATATAGTATATATAATATAGTATATATAATAATAATCAATTGAGTTGGTGTTTACTTGATGAAAATCCATATGTATTAATTAAATAAAAATAAAACGTAGTTTTATTTGATTTTCATATTTATTATATAATTCAGTGACAGCTGTTTCGGTACACTGTACCTTCTTCAGACATGTTAACAAATTATTAATTGTGTTCCAACTGATCTAAGCAGCAATACAACAAACAACAATACAAACAATGTTGTATTGTTGCTTAGATCAGTTGGAACACAATTAATAATTTGTTAACATGTCTGAAGAAGGTACAGTGTACCGAAACAGCTGTCACTGAATTATATAATAAATATGAAAATCAAATAAAACTACGTTTTATTTTTATTTAATTAATATATAATAATATAGTAATAATAAATATTATTATTATTATTATTAAAATTATTAGTATTATTACATTTATTTATTTATACTAGCAGAGATAAAATCATAAGGCATTCTCTTCCATTCAAACCAGGTAAGAATGTTAGATATGGAAAAATGGCCTGATACATCACAATGTATGATTAAAAATAAATATAAATGTATTTATACAAAATATAATAATCAAGTCAATATTATTAGATATACCATAAGAACAGAAACAATTAATTAATTTGGTAAGAAACCAATTTAGAATAAAAAAAACTGCTTTAAAGAACTGCAGCCGACTCCCCTTATTTATTGTGCTAGGAAGTTCCTGAATCTAGTAATAAATACACAATAGGAATGATAATAGTGGGAGGTTCTGTAACACTAACCAACAAAATTTTACTTTTTTTCTGTAACCAGCGTTAAGTTTTTGGGTGTACTGAAAACAAAAATGGTAATGAAAATGCAAGATTAGCTCTCGTTTTAAATGTATGCTAACTTTACGTTATTACCTTTATACGCTTATGCATGTATTTACCTTGTTGTTAGCCTTCGGAGGAAGGTCGCTGAAGACGCATCCGCTTTGCCTGGCATTTGTATATTTCTGCTGCTGATTCCTTGATTAGTGTCCAGCAGTAATCAGCTGACATAGATGAGTTCTACTTTCCCTGGTACCTCATTTCCATGTCCGACATTTGCTGGTGGAAGCGTTCCCCGTGCTCGTCGCTTACATCACGACAGTTGTAAGGAAAGAAAAGCCCAGGTGGGAATCTAAGAAATGTAACTTTGAGACATGCTGCACCCAATCTGTTGTAGCAGTGCAGAAGTTTTGCCACAAGATCTTTATAGTTTTCTGCCTTCTTATTTCCTAGTAAGTTTGTTGACACTTGAAAAAAAGGCATCCCAAGCTAACTTTTCGTTACCTGTCAGGGTGGTGTCTAAATACTCATTTCTGTACATTTTGGTTATCTGGAGACACGCAGAATTTCCTGTTTTATTTTCGACTAGTAAGACGTGGAAAGTTCTGGAGCAATAGGCGACTGCTTCCTTAACGAAGTTTTTCATTAGGCCCAATTTTATAAGAAAAGCATTGAGAATTATGTTCTTGGATTTGAGAAGTCCTTCGAGCATAACATTGTGAAGTCCTGGTTCAAATAATTGATGCTTTGCCCAATGTTTCGTTTTGTAATGAAGTGCTTTGGTCTGACAATCCCAGAGGCACATTAAGCAACATAACTTGGTGCAGTCTCAAGTAGTAGATCCCCAGAAATCTGATATTTACACTTGTTATAGTTCAATCGCAATAACAATTATTGTTTTATGTTAACATATGTTTCTTTCATGTAAGGTGCATACCCAATCGGAATAGAATGTAACACGTTGCCATTATGCAGTAGGAAATACTTGAGGCTTATTTTGGAGGAGTCGATGAACAAAATCTCCTCTCATCACTTTTATAGTTAATGCCCATAGATTTCGTTAGTTTCTCGACATCACTACAGAATATTAAGTTTTTTCAGTTACGAAAAATGGAAGGAATGACATATAGCGGTTACGTAATACAGTCACATTTACCTCCCTTTAACATAGAAATGAGAGCTAATCCGAGCTTTTGTTTTTAGTTTGCATTATCAGCATAGTCGATATAGCCTACTCACGAAATATTTATTTCATTTCAGTTACATATTCACTGTCGGCTAGCGTAATTTGTAATGTCAAATACAATATATTCAAAGATAAATAGCGATGGAATAAAAAGGCACAATATAATCGAAATTAAATAAAATAGTAATGCGCATGACATCAAGATAGACAGTGACTCCTAAATGAAGAGGAATTTGACTCTTGTAAAAAACTACCGTTCGACACCGTTTAATTTCTGGAACGTGGATGGGTAATTTGAGCATAGATCCCACACTTTGGAAAATATAACATTTCCTTACATATATTAAGTTTTCGTGTTATTATCTTTACAGCTAAGACAACAACTAAAAGTAGAGGAATTAAACGCAACAATAGAGAAATACAGAACAAACTGGAAAGAACACTTGGCAAGTATGACTGATGATAGAATACCAAAAGCAGCATACAACTATTCACCACGAGAAAGAAGAAGTTTGGAAAGACCAAGGAAAATATGGAAAGAGCAGCAATTTGGAGCCGGAACAGGTTAGTAAATAAGCCTAAACCGTGAAGAAGAAGAAGAAGAAGAATTACAGCTGAAATATTCAATAAGGTGTAAGAACATGATGTATTTACCTGAGAACACAATTATTATCAGTTATTCATACTTTTATGACAAGCATGAACGAGAGTACAACATGGAGGTCTTCTTACGCTCACTACGTCTTGTGATTTCGACATATTAACAAAAGCGATTATCAATAAATATTTACAAGAAAACTGACGCATGTGAAACATCCGCCTAACAATTGCAATAGTTTTCTTTGTAAAGCAGAGCATGGGACATATATATTTTTTCCCTAAACTCTAGAATAACATGTTGCAGTTTTCCGTGGGTTTGTGGTGGCCCTGACATTATTCCTCTAAACAAAATGAATACGACGTTAAAGTCTAATAAGAACACGAGATTATTATCTCATAACTTTCTTGTTTCACGAGTAGACTACATTCACGACGTTATATGGTTAAATTATGATAAAGAGGATAACATTATTTTGTAACTGAATTCGTTTTTCAACAGGAACTATCATGGTGTACAAGTACCTTGTATAGAGTTGCTATAAGCATATTTGTTTGAAAATATATTTCGAGTTTTCCAACTGATTAAAGTCGTTTTTTCAGATCAAGAACTGAGAAACAGCACATTGGCCCTAACGTCAACGTAAAATATACAGCAGTGTTGAACCAGAATGTATAGAATCAAAATTCCTGAGGTAAATATAGCAATGGCATGGGTATACAACAAAGTTTTCAATTAATATTTTAATAATTTTACTAATTCCATCAAAATGAGACTTGTAATGATTGTGATTACTTTAAAAATAAATATTCCTGTATAAAAAGCATAGATTGAGTCTAAGGAAAAGTTCGTTGAAAACATCAAGCAAGAGGAGAAGTATGTTTTGATAAACTCAGAAAAATTATGACAAAATCGGATAGAAAACAAAACGACTAAGGACCTGCAAAAGTGTTATCCACCTCCTATTCTGACTAACAGCCGATAATTATTCATATGAAAAATCATGATTCTGTATCTAACAATCCATTATGTAGCATCTAACCAGGGGTATAGTATGTTATAGAAAGAAACCATTGGTATACAAACAAAGCGAACAGACAATTGACTGGCTAAAGCAAAAAGTGCAATATTGCGGTAAGTGCACCTGTATTAATGGTCCATGAAATTCATCTCAAGATTTGAAAGACTTTGCCGATAAAAAAGTCGTCTTCTCCGTTTGTCTAACATAGGACTTCTATTAATAAAAATTACCATTCCTTCGGTCTGGGATCAATCCCATCATCCACATAAAATGTACAAACCTTCGAACAATGACAAAATAAAGACTAAGACGCTATGATGCATTATAGAGAGCTATTCCACATGACGAAACATAAAAATTTCTTCAATAAATATAATTACTTTATTATTGTAATAAAATAATTCTTCTGCAGCACTGTTCTCATGATTCATGCAAATCATTTTACTTATATAAACTTTTGTTATGAATAATCTTTAATTTATACAATTAATGGTATTAGAAGTACTGTTTAAGCTGTTTACTCACAAATCATTATTTAAGTATAGTTATTTTAAAATATTTATATATTTAATGTAAACGGCAATGTTTCTAAACAAATAAACGATTGGTACGCTTCATTTACTTCCTTTGTTCATCAGTGCAACCAGATCATATTATTATTTATTACCAAACGATCGCAATATTGTAAGAATGCACCCTAATGGAGAAATGTATAACCAACGTTATAGGCTTTCGATGTCCTATGATGTAAATATGTCAATTATATTTTTCTGCAAACGTCATTTCCTGGAAAATAATTCGTTTAAGAAAGTGCAAACAGCGTTTTCTTTTTTGTGGTATAATCAATTGTTACAAATGTTTTTATATTATCTATCGCGTGCGCTTTATGCTGACATTAATGCTATATATATACCAATCTGGTAGCCGTATTTCTTGGAGGGTCAGTCACTGCAAAATAATGATATGACCTATTATAATGTTAAAAAGGAGGTGCTTTCTTTATTACGATGAACTTTAGTTGGTAAATTTTAGGCGACACATGACTGTGATTGGTGTAAATCAAAAGTAATTTAAATGTGATTGGTCATTGACTCCCATTTGGGGCATGAGTTAAATAGTCAATGTAAACATTTTTTTTAAAAGTATGTTGTGAAAAAAGAGCGCATGATCTTATTACCTATAAATATTATTAATTTTAAGTTGCTTCTAAATAAAATGTTACATAAATCAACGCATACAATTCTACTCTGTGCCAAAATAACAACCTAATAATCACAACTTTAACTATTAGATGTAACGAGCAATTTGCGAATATTGTACTGAACAAAGAGTCTTTTTTTTTCTGAAAATCTATGAAAATTAACATTATACTCTTTGCATCTTAGGTAAGGATATATGTCATTACTTCGGAGCACGCAAACGTCTTTACGTTAAACAATGAAATACCGGTACTTGTAGTTGACTGTCTATCTCTGAATGCAAAGGGGTGTTGCAACATCATCGAAGAGAGATATCTCATTCTTTATTTCTCATTGCTGCGACGTGATTACTAGATTTCTTCTTCCACACATTCCTGCGCATCTTAGAGATGTCATGCATCCAGTTCTTGCAATCTCGCATCCAAACCATTCTGCTTTTTCCTTTATTGTGTAATAATTCTCCGAACACTCAATATGATTGAAGCGCCAACCACAATTTCGACAGTATTCGTGAATTGTATTCAGATTCTTGGTTTTTACAAGAAAAAAATAGTACACAAAGTGCTGCACGGAATTGAGCCGATGTTATTTAACACGTGACTGGTCACGTTTGCATCTCAGGAAACTGACACTACATCTATATGCAATGTGATTATTGCTAAAATTAATTAATATTAACTATTATTTCATTATCATAAGTAATGCCACGAGGGCACGCCGTAGCGTAGTGGTTAAGCTAGAAGGTCGAGGGTTCAAGTCCCGGTGGGGTCAGGATTTTTAAACTGACCCAAACCTTCTGGCGGCACTATGGTCCTGGGGTCGACTCAGCCTCTAACTGAAATGAGTACCAGACGCTTGTTCTGGGGTAAAGGCGGCCGTCACGCAGGGCTGACAACCCGGCTGACATCAAGTGCCGATTGTCCAGAAAAAGTGGGAGCCTTAACCTCCTACTACCCGAAGGGCCTCCTGAGGCCTGTAGTGGGATTACTTTACTTACTTTACTAAGTAATGCCACGAGTGATTTCCAAATTATCGATAAATTCACGACACACGAAGTGAGAAGTAAATTTATCTAGAGAATTTGGGAATCAAGAGTGGCATTTGTTAGGACTATTTAACGAATAAAATTAAGCTGTTTACTCACAAATCATTATTCAACTATAGTTATTTTAAAATATTTATATATTTAATGTAAACGGCGATGTTTGAAAACAAATGAGAAACGATTGATACACTTCATTTCCTTCCTTTGTGTATCACTGCAACCGGATCATAATATTATTTATTGCCAAAGGATTGCAATATTGTAAGAATGCACCCTAGTGGAAAAATTTATAACCAACGTTATAGGTATTAATTAATTTGATGTCTTATGATGTAAATATGTCAATTATATTTTTCTGCAACGTCATTTCCGGGAAAATAATTTGTTTAAGAAAGATCAAACAACGTTTTCTTTTTTTTTGTGGTATAATCAATTGTTACAAATGTTTTATATTATCTATCGCATGCGCTTTATGCTGACATTCATGCACTATATATACGATCTGGTAGCCGTATTTCTTAGAGGGTCAGTCACTGCAAAATAATACTATGACCTATTCAGAATGTTAGGAAGGAGGTGCTTTCTTTATTATGATAAACTTTAGTTGGTAAATTTTAGGCGAAACACGACTGTGATTGGTTGTAAATAAAAAATCATTGAAATGTGATTGGTCATTGACTCCCATTTGGGGCATGAGTTAAATAGTCAAGGATAATAGTCAGTTGTCTCACCCTGCACAAGTGTGTACCTTCTCTTTCGTTAACACATGCAAGTAATTCTCCTTTTAATAGACAAACAAAATCACATCTAACCTGAGCTTTCATTAAGAATCCGATAAGTAAATGAAAGTGTAATAAAAACTTAAATGTGAATATTATATTAACAATCTTAACTGAGCTGCAAACTGTAAAAGAATCATAGAAAGTACTCGCTACATAACACGTTCCTCTTTATTTACAGCAGCCAGGAAGGTGGAAGATTTTAAAATCTAGTGACTTGATAATCGATTGTTTCATTTTAAAACTGAACTCTGTTGTCCCGTTACTTTAGTGTATTAGCAGTCAGTGATGGTTTGCTTCTTCTTCTTCTTCTTCACTTCCTGGTTTAGGCAAGAGTTGCCTGTTCCGTCTTCACTAATAGATCTAAGACCATCTTTTCCGAGGACGTCCGACATCTCTGTTTGCTGTGTTTCATATTTTGTACGGTGCATGAATTTACCATCAATCTGCATTTGCATTTTTTTGTGTCTCATAATATCTGTGTAACCTTTGGTTATAAAACAAAGTAGGTGAGTACCTGTGACGTAGCCATTGTCTCTCACATCACACAAATTCATGAAGCGGCTAATATTAATCACATGCAACTGAACAATTCATGTGTTACCAACATTTGTTTTTTAACGTTTGAAAAGCAGTCATCAGCGTGTATCAAGTCCTAGGTGTTATCCACGCATGAAATAATCTGTATTAATTAATTTAACTAGCAATACAGCCTATTACAAACAACATGGTCCAAATCGACACAAGTAGCAGAGAGATAGCAACTGATTATTATTAATTAGGTGACCAACACGTGATATCGAAAAGTAAATTTGAATGCACCCTGGACAAACCTCTCTCTTCATCTTTCTCTTATTTTATATTTAATTGTATAGATCCCTTTTTTTTAGTACCGCCTACGTTACCTGGTAGCAGTTCTTGTAAGTATAATGACTGTTACTATATTCTCTCTGTTCAAAATAATTTTATCTTTTGATTATTTTATATTCGTGAGTATGGCAGCACTGAAACATCTTTAGTATACTTCGTGTTATTAGCATCTTAGGCTGTTCAAATACATTAATTTTACCCAATCTAATATTGGCTCAGTGATATTCAATTGACTTCTTCGCTTTCGAAAGCAAGGGTGAACGGAAATACCATAGGAGTTCACAACTCTTGTTACAAAGTTTTGTTTCCCTCGCTTCGCGCCATCACTTGTAATTTGACTGTCCGAGAGTGCGGATATGAGTTCAGCTTGTAGTAAAATTCGCAAGATGTACTAACTCTGGTGCGTTTAAATTGTAATATAACTAAAATATTTGTATATAAATGGAATAGATGCAATGGATTCGAAGCTCAGCCGAACTCTTCCGTTGCAGCCTTGGACTGGGTGAGAATTGGCGCGCCTTTCGCCAGAGTTACACGTACACGACCGGCAAGTCTTTGGTACTGTGCCAAATGTATAATAATAATAATAATAATGTTAATGATAATGATGATGATAATAATAATAATTATAGTAATAATAATACTAATAATAATAATAGTAATGATAGTAATAATAGTAATATTAATGATAATGTCAAGGTTATCACTTCGAACATGTGTTGTTCAGCAGGTAGGGTAAGCCTAATGTAAGTTAGTACAGTAGTAATGTGTAATTTTAGCACAGTAGGTAGTGCTCCGTACCAATGACTTGCCGGTCGTGTACGTGTAACTCTGGCTGAAGGCGCGCTAATACTCATCCAGTCCAAGGCCGCCGCGGAAAGTTCCGGCCGAGCTACGAAAGCATTATATTTATAAAACTGAGTTAAAAAGTGATTATTTAATAAGCGATTCGAGAAGAACAAATTACTTGGTACAAGTAAAGTGTGGTTTTAGGAAATACTTTCCAACATATGGCAAGGATTTTTTCTAAATTCCAATAATACACCATGCGCATGCACCAACAGACGAGAAGTGGTTCATATTATAGAATTACAGGATGCAGTCAACATATACACGATACTTGAACTCGCGTTGCCAACGAACCTAAAAGCTAACCTAACGCAACTTAAGTACTCTTTCCTGTGAAATAGTACACGCCCTAAAATAGGTAGCATGAACAGTAAGTTCTGAAATTCTGAAGTATTTATAAAGTTAATTACTTCATATTCTATGTTGGCTGTACAGGAACACGTACATAGTCTTCGTTGGATGCACAGAACATTCGTCAAAATTAATATGGCTGCCGAGTCCTAGTGGTACGCATGTAGTTAAATATCGTAATATCCATTATATTAAAAAAACATCGTTAGAAAACATGTAAAAATCATTGTAAATGGTAGTAAATAACTTGAAATAATGAAACCCAAAAAGTAAAATTTGACAGGAGTTTATTAGGGTAGTTAAAAATTCTTGCCACATGTTGCAATATTTAGCCTGGTTTTCATTTACTGTATATTATGTTAATAAAATATGGTTCTCCGATCACAAGGTTGTGTCTTCGTCAGTTTTAAAGAGAAATTCTAGCATAATCCATGACATTATAGTAAAATACGTAAAAGTGAATATTGCATTCATGAATGAGTTAAGATGTGATATATCTTCACGATCCAAAGATCGTAATCCTAATCTGGGAGGGAATTATCTATCTAACTAACTAATGCACTCACTGGCTCTATTGAACCCGTATGTTTATGGCCGCGTGGACACGAGCTCACCATACATCCGTATCCTGAGCTAATGTTTTTCAATCATCCCTGTATAATCCACTTCCTTCAAACTCATGGATAATGTTATTCTCCCACCTCATTATTGGTGTACCAACTGGGTGATTTCCCTCTGGTTTTCATACGAAAAACTTCCACCTCTTTCATCCCCTATACGTGCCATATGTCTTGCCTATCGCAGTCTACAAGACTCAACTTTTCATATTATATCTGGCTTCCTATAGATATTATGTACCTCCATTCACCTGTCTGTTCATCTCTTTTCGACCCAAACATTTTCCTAAGAACTTAATTCTGAAATACTCGTAATATTCTTTCCTCCCATAAAGTAAGAGTCTATGTTTCACATCCTTATAATATAACTGGGAGAATAACCGTCCGTTTTATATATTTTCAGTTTAACAGTTTTTTGAAAGGAGTTGGGATGACAAGAGTCCCTGTAGTGCACAATAGCATGCATAGAATTAAGCCTATGTTTAATTTCTTTGTGCATCTCATTCCTATTTGTAATTATTTTTAATAGGAAATGTGCACTCAGTTGAGCATTATTCACACAAACACAAGACAGGACACACACCCAGACCCAAGGTGGAGATTTAAAATCCCCTACCCCGCCGGGAATCGAACCCGGGTCGCCGTAGTGGAAGGTAGGGACTCAACCGACTACGCCACGGCGATAGTTCCTAGATACTTGATCTCAGCCACTTCTTCAAAATGTCCTTTATTTGCCATTACAAGAGTTAAGTATTTGTTCCTAAGGGACTTTTCTTTCACTCCTCACCAAAGGTTTTTATGAAATAAAAAATAAGTTTCATTCCACAGTGACTTGCTTCTTATAGATGGATCATCATGCCATTATAGAAATCTAGGAAGAACTTTAGTCAAACTTTTTTCTGTCTAGTTATATGACAGAAGAGAGCGATATTCTAAAATTTTCCAAAATACATCATGTGTATATCGAAACTCATGGATACAAATATAAACAGCTGCTTACTTACTTACTCACTGGCATTATCGAACCCGTAGGTTCATGGCCGCGCGGACACAAGCTCTCAATACATCCCTATCCTGAGCCAATGCTTTCCAATCATTTAATTTGTAAATTATTTAAGGTTATACAAGTAAATCAATTAATGATAAAATTAAGATTTAAGGGCAACTGGGTACAGCAGATTGGACAAACATATATATTATTATACTATGAAATATTAAATAATAGTACTTATATATCTGCGGAGATCTCATTTTTAAGGATATCCTCTAAAAGAATAACACCTCACTTGTCATGTTATCTTGTTCTTTGTTCGCTAAAACAATGGAGGCAGACTGTAACAGAACACCGGGTACAGCACGTGAAAGGAAGAAAGTTAAGCAGCTCATTATCATAATTCTCTTAATTTTTTTCCTGTTTCCGACATGTTGCTTCATATATGAAAATACATATTACCACTCATTGAATTCTTGTACATATTAATAATAATAATAATAATAATAATAATAATAGCAATAATAATAACAATAATAACAATAACACTCACTGGAACTATCGAATCCGTAGTTTCATGGCCGCGAGTCTATAAGCTCTCCATACATCCCTATCTCGAGTTAATGTTTTCCAATCATTCCTGTATAATCTATTTCCCTCAAATCATAGTTAATGTTATTCTCCCACCTCATTCTTGGTCTATCAACTGCGCGTTTTATTTCTGAATTTCCTACAAGAAGCTTCCATGCAAGTCTTTCATTCCCCATTCGTGCCACATGTCCTGCCCAACAGTCTACGAGGCTTAACTGTTCTTATTATATCTGGCATCCTAAAAAGACCATGTAGTTCACTGTTATGTGGCCTTCTGCATTCACTTTTCTGTTCATCTCTCTTTGTTCCAAAAATTTTCGTAAGATATTTATTCTCAAATACTCGTAATCTCCTTTCCTCTCTTACAGTAAGAGTCTATGTTTCGCATCCATATAATATAACTGGTAGAATAACAGTTTTATACATTTTCAGTTTAATGTTTTTTGAAAGGAGTTGAGACAACAATAGTTCCTGTAATGCATAATAGCACGCATTTCCAGAATTGAGCCTATGTTTAATTTCTCTGTGCATCTCATTCCTATTTGTGAATATTGTTTCTAGGTATTTAAATTCAGCCACTTCCCCAAAATTTCCCTCATGAATGTCATTAGCTGTCCATTCCATTATATAATGTATTTCTATGTGTAACCATATATTTACTTTTATTGATATTTACTACCAGTCCCAATTTCTTAGTGTTACTCAATAGTGTGTGCGTGTTGTCCTTCAGTATCTCCTAGCTATCGCCGACTAGTACTACATCGTCTGCATAAACTAATAGTACTACTACTACTACTACTACTACTACCACTAATAATAATAATAATAATAATATAAGCAAAAGTAATGATGATGTTAATTAAAATTATTTTGGTAACTTGATTTGAAATCTGGATCAATGAAAACCCTTACTGAAAAACCATAACGTGTTGTGTGGCGGTCGAAATAATTTAACACTCAGAGTGTGGTATAGAATAATGTTAATTCACTGCGGAAACAAATAATATTTTATATTTGTGGATAAACCTTATGGAAATACGGGCAGAATTGTTATATATTTTATATTCTGCAATAATGCAAACAGGATTCTTTAACGTTAACATTTGAATAACGGTTCTTTAGCTATTTTAATGCAACAAATGTTTCATTTAAAATGTCTGGAATAACTTCTTCCTTCCAAGTATTATGCCAAGGCCTGTTACGATCCTATAGAAAATTTTCCCTCCAGCGTTTCATAGGACGGCCCAGACATCTTCGTCCTCTTGGTATATAATTATAAACAGTTTTGGGGATACGATTTGAACTCATTCTTTAAAGATGGTGTTTCCAATTTAGTTGGTACTGTTTAATATATTCCAAAATAGGCGTAGTCTTCAATTCTTTTAAGATATCGGTGTTCCTTTTCCGATCCCATCTGGTGTAACCCGCTGTTCTGCGCATGAATTTCATTTCACAAGCCGTTATTCTGCTTTCATGTTGTCTTTTTAGTGTCCATGCTTCACTACCATAGGTCAACACTGGTCTAGCCAAAGTGTTATATAAACGTAATCTGGTGTTTTCTGTAGAAGGGATGGTTTCATAACTTGATTAATAATTCCCAAACTTTTACTATAACTAGTCATTTTTTTGAGGGATATCCTTTCCATCCCAGATAGAGAGATAATATCCACGATATTTAAATTGATTAGATCTTCTAAAATTTTATTCTGGAAACAGACTTTACTTTGTATGGGGTCCTTTCCATGATATGCCATAATTTTAGTTTTGTTAATTGATATTTCCATATTAAATTTGGCAGCTGTTTTTTGTAAATTATAAATTGATCGTTGCAAATCATTTTCGGAAAGTGCCAGAAGCGCTAAATCGTCTGCAAAAAGAATAATATCGAGTGTGAGGTTCCTATTGATGGGTATATATGTCCGGAATATAATTTATATTAATATCTGAAAGTAGATCGAAAGTAATGGCATTCACCGGGAAAGACCACATGAGGTATCACATCAACATTAATAACAGTACAATGCAACGGGTGGACAATTTAAATTATTTTAGACTGCCAGAAGGAGGATATTATTATTAAATTTAATACGTTTTATAGAATTTGTGGCACTACAAAACGGACATTGAAAAATAAAATATTCGAGGAGCACACAATTAAAATTTTACAAAATTATGGCAGTGCCTGTCTGAACATATAATAATAATTTTATTGCAGCCAAATAGCCAGGATTAAAGTAGGATACATTTCAAATTTACATTTTTGCACATTCACAAATTGTCTTTGTTCTTTTTGTGCATAGCTCAATGTGATATCGGTCACATGTTTTTTTGCATAGCATACATTTACAGTCTATGTTTGCTTCATGGAATTTTTTGTTCTTGCATATCAGGTGGTGGAATCCGTGGATTGCCAGCCTAGTGATGACGTGTCTCATTTCGAAATTTTATTTTGTCCACGCACGGTCTACCATGGCCCCGGTGCTGTAGAATTCTGGATGTATTTCTTCTCTTTTCCTGTTCAATGTTGCTGGCAGCTGGTCAGATGCGCTGGTGCTGGGTAAGAGTATGCTTGTTCTGAGGTCGTCGATGAGGAAAGTTTCCTTCGCCAGTAGGTATGTGAGTGTTGAATGCGTTACTTTTGACACTCCTAATACTGCCTTTATATATCTCGCTTTTACCCTTTCTAGAGAGGAAAGATTCTTCATTGTTAAATGTGTCCAGATGATTTCTATGCCTTATGTCAGTATTGGTAGAATTTTTGCTCTAAATAACAGTATTGCCGTCTCTAAGGTGAGGGATCTAATGTTTCTTATTTCGTGCATTGCCATTATTGCCTGGGTTGTCTTTTCTGTGATATATTTTGTGAAGCATTTTGCGCTTGTTTGTAGCGTGATACCTAGGTATTTGAAGCCTGGTACTATTTTCAGTTTAGTTGAACATATGCAAGTGAGAATTGTTCTCAGAATTGAGAATTGTAAGAAATGTTAAGACAGGAGAAAAGTAGAAACTGCAGAAATGATGTTCTTACGTTCAGTAGCGGGTGTGACAATTTTGGACAGAAAAATAAATGAAGGTATTAGAAAATACTTAAATATTTTAATTTAACAAATAAAATTGACAACATGAGAAACAACTAGTATGAACATGTTAAAATAATGCCTACACATAGAATTCCCCAGCTGTGACTAAAGTACAAACCGATTTGACATAGAAGTGTTGGACGCCCATTTACTAGATGAGAAGATTCATTAAATCCCACTTGATGTGAGAACAGGTTGACTGCCTATTTTCATGAAGTAGAAGAAGAAGAAGATTAATAAAGTTTTATATTTCAGACATTTTGTATAAAACTTCATACCGATATAATGAAACAACGTTTTTTTATTCGATTTTGTAGTTTATGGTAACGTGGCTTCTGACTTAGCTTGGAAGGCCGAATTCGATCCATGCCTGCGGGGTGTGGAAACTTTTATTCCATAATTTTCCAAATTGGCTCTGGTCTACTAGACCTATTTTCAAATGAGTATCTGCAGCTTGTATTGAATAAATTCAGTCAGATGGCCTCCTTACCTTGTTTCTTGTATTTAAATAGATTCGTGCCACAATGTAATGGAAAAACAGTTACCATTATCATGTAGATCCATCCAGAGTAATTCTGCCCGAAGGCAGGTCCTTCACTGCAATCATGGCATTTTTCCATGCTATGCTTGCAGCTTTACTAGTGAATTATAGGTGTGGTAGCTTCCCGTTGCTTTCCACACCGGTAAAGGATGATGATAAGGATGATAAGGATGATGATGATGATGGCTATATGTTTTCGGGGACCGTTTGGGCCTTAAAGTATTCCTGACATTTGTCTTACAGGTGAGGAAAAACCCCGATAAAAACCTCGCCCAGAAAACTGCCCCGACCGGGGATCGAACCCGGACCCGCTGCGTGACAAGGCAGCACGCTACCGCGAGACCACAGCGGTGGACTATCAAATAGATAATGAAAAATAATAAAAAACAAGAAAAGAAAAATAACCTATTTTTCAATACTTTAATGGTGTATTTTATCGTAAACATACATTATAAGAATGTTTGTTTACATGAAGTAATTGTATATGACGGTCTAGGGATCAGCTAAAATGTTTCCAAATGAACTCGTAAAAAAAATTCAATTGTAGTAACGTAGTGTAAGGCTATCCATAAGTCGGGTTTAATTGATATTTCAATAATTTAATATCAACATGTTTGAATTGAAAACAAATACAACATTCGGAACTCTTCTCCTAAATACGTTTCTGTAAATACGTTTGTATTTCTACAGATTTATTGCTTCAAATCTCAGTTCTGTGCATAGCGAATATTCTCATTTATGCTTGAGGTATTTTTTATTGTATTTTACTGATACGTTTTTTTTCGCACTCATCTATCCTATAAAAATAGCTATTTATTATTTTCTTTTTTCTTTTTCTATTTCTTCATTCCAAAATATTTTTTCGCTCTTCTCTGTTATCTATAATATTTTCTTAAATGTTGATGCATTTATTCTGCGTTAGTGAATTTTCTCTGTCCTGATTTATAATCTATATTTGATGGCACACATACATTTCACTTTCATTTTGCTGTCATTTTTATAAATAGCTTTTTGTCTCTGTTTTAATATTTTTGATATCTTTTTGATGATTATAATAATTCAGTAATAATGATTTCATTTTTGTGATAAAGACCATAAAATTTACTCTCAAACATATTTACAGAAAATATAGATTGCCTTAGATTTATTTCATTGTGTGAATGTCAAATAAAATTTATTTGGTCAGCATTCTATAGTAAGAGAGTATGACTGAAAGTTTATTTTAGAATTCGATCATGGTGTGATTGGATCTTGATGTGAAAGCATGCGATGATTGATTCTTATTTTCCAATTTTGCAATTTTTATTTAATATTGTAAAGCAAATTAAGTGAATCAGTGTATTTTATTAAAATATATATAAAAAGGAGATAAACACATGGTCCTCCGATTTTTTAATTTGGATACGAACTACTGGTCCAATTATAATGATACATAATTATTCATATGAACAAGGCCAATTATAAAACATGGGAAACTATGATGGTGTATATGCATATACATAAACACACCACACACAGACACACACACACAGACACACACACACAGACACACACACACACACACACACACAAAGTTGTCCCTCTCTCTTTCTCTTCTATCTCTCTCTCATATATATAATACACTTGTTTATTAGTATGCACAGAGCATAGTTGAATAAAAGTGCCACATCAACAGTAATAATAATAATAATAATAAATAATAATAATAATAATAATTATTATTATTATTATTATTATTATTATTATTATTATTATTGTTGCTGTTGTATTGTTTTGAAATACGAAACAATAATAAGGCGAAAATAAACTGCGTTGTAAAACAGGGATTCCCACTTACGTGATCACTGTTAAATATATATATATATATATATATAGGATGTTGCAAAAAACACCAACAACGTAGGTGAGATAGTATATTGAGATATGTCCGGAAATGATGCGTTTTCACACTACCACTACTTAATTATGTCTCTAGTTCAGTGCCAGTTCGAAAAATTACAAGACTCATTACTTGACAACATTTCACATGTACAAAACCTGTGATTATTCCACGAATTGTCATGGCTACATCTAAAAGAGAGAAGAAAATCGCACTGTCTAATTCTCCTATTTAAGATCCTACATACCTCGATTCCCAATTATTTATCATCCCGTTTCCAGTATCTATCCTCAAACCAAACTTAAACACAAGATCACAACATAGTCTCTTACTTAATATACAAAACAATGACATTTAAAAATGGGACGGTTTATGGTAGAACAGAGGAATGGAAATACAGAGATCAAGTTCTTCAAAACGTGAAACATTTCGAATATCTTGGTACGACGTTGAAAATGAACGGAAAGTGGAAAAAACACATTGATATAGCATTATTTAAAGGGAGGGGACAACTTAACAGTGTACTCGGTATTCTGGGTCGAGTGCCTGATATTCCAGTCAGCACATTAGAAAAAATGTATGGAGCTATGGTCAGGCCAGTCATGCACTATAGTAGTGAGATTTGGGGTTTCCAAAGAACGGAAATACTAAATAAGGTATATACGCATTTTCTAAAGTATATTACAGGACTTAGTAAGGCCGTTTCTAACTGTGGAATTTTATATGAATTCGGGTCATTCCAGGACGACATTAACTGTAAAATTCGTGTACTCAAATACTGGTTGCGAGTAATCTCAAGGTTGGAACAAACAATGCTTAGAGCAATTTGCCTACGACCACCAAATTAAAAACATAGATGCTAAATTTTGGGCAGACGAGGTTAGGAGAGAACTCCAAAAGATTGGGATGGGCTGGATATGGGAAAAAGGGACTGAAAATCGCAAGAACGTGTGGAGAAAAATAAGAAGGAGGTACTTAGATGTAAATCAACAAGATACCTACGCCGAATGTACAGGAAAACGCTCACTGTGTTTACAAAGAGACCTAAAACACGTCTGGGGAAAAGAATCGTATATACTCAACCTAGGATTTAAGGAGAGATCAGGGCTTGCTTGGTTTAGGCTAGGGGCATGGAAATTTCAAAAATTAGCGACGATCACGATATGCGAATATGTCCAATGTGCGGGAAATTTGAAGATGAGATACATATATTAGGAAAATGTAATGATTTAGAATATTGGAGACGTCAGTTATTACCGGAAAGATTTCTAAATTCAAATCGGGAAAGATTGGCATGCTATGAGTTATTGGTAAATCCAGAAAATTGGATAAACCTCGGTAAATTTCTGGACAAAACGCGAAAAATAAGGACAACACTCATTCATGAATAAATATATGATATCAAAACGCAATACCATTAATTATTAACAATTATATATAAATTAATTAGTGTATAATGCTGTTGTGTTATTATTTAATTGTAATATTAATGTGTTTTCTTTATGTAATTGTAATGTTAATGTTTTTTTAGTGTATAATGCTATTGTGTTAATATCTAATTGTAATATTATTGTGTTTTCTTTATGTAATTGTAAGGTTAATGTTTTTAGTGTATAATGCTATTGTGTTATTATTTAATTGTAATACTATTATTGTGTTTTCTTTATGTAATTGTAATGTTATTGCTATTGTGTTATTACTTAATTGTAATATTATTGTGTTTTCTTTATGTAATTGTAATGTTATTGCTGTTTTTGTTTATTTTTCTTTACACTAGTACCAATTATTACTTTATTGTAACGGACTGTCAACAGCACGTACGGCTTACTGCCCGTGCGACCCATATTTGTAAATAATATTGTAAATATCTTACTTTTTGTCTAATAAAGTCCTACTACTACTACTTAATATACCGCAACATAGGACATCACATCACTCCATGTCATATACCATCTCCACTTCTCGCAACTGGAATTCCCTACCACAAGAAATAAGGGGCTGCCGGACATTGGCATCTTTTAAAAGAAATCTAAATTTATATTTGCTCTAAAATCGACTTCATTATTATCCAGTGTAAGATATATATATATATATATATATATATATTAATTGGTGTTTCCCGTATAATGTATCATATTTATATTATTATTATTGTTATTATTATTATTATTATCGTATCATTATTGTTATTACCCTATAAAATGTTGTTTGTACATGACATTTACATTGTTACATTTATTGTATCTTTAAGTGTTTATAATTAGTATAGTGTATATCTATATTTGTCGAATATTTGTTTGTATTTGTACTGGTTGAGTGGATGAGAGGGCCTTATGGCCTTAACTCTGCCAGAATAAATAAAGTATTATTATTATTATTATTATTATTATTATTATTATTATTATTATACATGGCTTCGCAACGGAATGTGAATGCAACATGACGGCCTCCAGCTCACTTCGATGCAAATGTGACGAGACGTTTGGATACCACGTATCCAGGTCGATGAATAGGCAGAGGGGGACCAGTCCCATGGCCTCCGAGATCACCTAATGTTAATTCTCTTGACTACTTTTTGTGGGGTGACATGGAAACAGCCTGTTTATCAGACTCTATTAGAGACATGTATGTATCGTATAGCCCAAATCCACGTTGCTACAGAAATAATTCAAACGAGGCCAGGCGTATATGAAAATGTACGCCAATCACAATACCGTCGATGAACGCTCTGCAAAGAGATTGGATGTGCATATTTTGAAAACGTTATGTCTTGAAATCCAACTAACGAAACTCTTGAGACGTCAGGTACTCAAAGAGTGGAAATGCATCATTTCCGGACATTGGTTCCTTATTTAAAAATTATCAACATATCTCAATAGGCCACCTTATCTTCGGGTTGGTGTTTTTGCAACATCCTGTATATAGACGACGCCATACAGATTTAGCAAATTATTTTAAATGAACATTTTAAAATTAACTACTTTTTTATACTTTTCATTATGCAGATGATCAGGTTGTGATTTTGAGGCAGAATACAGCTTACAGCGAGTAATTTACAAATTAAGTAAAATACGTGAAGCGCACACATTGAAAAATCTACTCTAGAAACATAGGGTACGAGCCTCTAAGAGTAAAAATCCAATTACAGAATATAACAGTAGAACAGGTGAGCAATTTTAATTATCTGATATACAATGTGACATATGAAAAGAGTGAAGATATTGAAAACAAAATAAATAAATTTAATTATGTACATGACACCATACAACGAAGTATGAAAGCAACTTAGAGAGGAAACTCCTTTAAAAGTTTATAAAACAATGGAAGTTACAACACTGTTATATGGATCGGAATACTGGGTCTTAATAAAGAATTATGACCGAAGAACAGAAACGTCAGAAATTAGGTTTTTGAGGGGTGTGGCTTTCTATACAATAACAGATCGAAAACGAAATGAAAATAAAATGTACAGAACTAAATATATTCAAACTATTCCATAAGATTGCACAATACAGAGATGGATAGATGGACCACACCAATAGAAGAGATAAAAATAGAATTCCGAAACAGATTATTCATTACAAACCATTATGATGAAGAGATGTAGGAAGACCCATTAAAAGATGGACAGACGAATTCTAACATGGAATCGGAAAAAGTCTAATTCTTGATGCTGATGTTGACCATCATGGCTATGATTATTTCCCTGAACACCATTTGGGCATCATAATAAACCTACTCATATTATTTGACATATTTCATATAAATTTCTCATCCTAAATGTTTGTATTGTAACGGAAATGGCGCCTCATTGAGCTGATCACTTTACCTTCCAATCCTTATGTCTTCAAGATAGTATGCTTATGATCCAAAGTTTAAAATTCCTCTCCCGACAGCTGAGTCCCGTGTAGATTGGGACACCTGAAAGTACAAAGGGAGAGTTTAAGCTAGTAATAAGAAAAATATAATTAATTCGCTATCTCCGGCTTTGTTTAGTATATATGTTGACCAAACTATTAAAAGATGTCTTAATCGAAAATTTTAAAATAAATGACAAAGTTTTAAATACGATTTTATTCGCAAATGACCAGGCTATATTTAGCTCATCAGAAGATAATCTCCAGAGAACTGCGAACCAATTAGAAAACGAAGGCAAGGAATATAATTTAAACATTTCATGTACAAAAACAACATCAGTGGCATTTCGAGGAAAAAATCATCTCAGTTGCAAAATTGTCATAAATAATAGTATCATTAAGAAATTGAAATCCTACAATTACGTGAGTTTTAATGTATCATACTGCCAAAAAAGAAGATATGAATATAAGAAATACAGGCATTTCGAACTACGTGTGGAACAATAAAAATAACTCTAGAGAATAAAACAACTCCAGACACTTAACTGAAATTTTATAAAGTCATGACCGTTCCTACTAGTGTGTATGGCAGTGAAAATCGGACTTTGACTCGTACAGATAGGAGAAATATGGAGGCAGCGGAGATGAGATTTTTAAGTCCTACCGCGGGCTACACTCTTATGGGCCAAAAAAGAAATTCAGAGATAAGAGATCAATTAAATATTTTAAATTGACGGATAAGACTGACAAACAAAGACAAAATTGATACAGATGATAGACCTTCGAAAATTATTTTAAACTACAGACCTACAGGATATATAAGTTAAGGAAGACCATTTGCTAAATGTGGAGACCACATCTCTTGAAGTCGGAACGGGCCAGAGGGCACAAGCTTTGATTTTGATGATTATTAATATCATTTAAAATAATCAGCATCAAGGATTACGTAGACCTTAAATCCTGTTCCGATCCCATGCTAGAATTGGTCTGTCCATTATTAATGAATCTTCCTACATTTCTTCGTCATAGTGGTTTTGAAATGTTGAATCTACTTCGGAATTCTATTACTATCCATTCTGTTGATGTGGTCCATCCATTTATCTCTGAATTGTGCAGTTATCTATCTAACAATTTGAATGTATTTACTTCTCTTCGTATATTTTCATTCCATTTTCGTTTTGTTATAGTATAGCCAGCCACACTTCTCAGAAACCTCATTTCTGACGTTCCTGTTCTTCGTTCCTGGTTTTTGGTTAAAACAGAGTTCCGATCCACATAAAAATATTAGACCGCCATTGTTTATATACACATATAAAGTGTCTTCTTTCTAGTTCCTTTGAGACTTCGTTTTATGGTGCCACGCATAACTATATGCAATTGGGTAACTCTTGATATCTTGATAGGTGCGTTCTCGTCGCGCGGTTAACACTAATTGCTAGTGAGGAAGTCCTGTCAAGGTCCCAGTCTCTCGGGATATAACGAGAGCCCCTGCCCAGAGATAAGGGTGAAGACCGCAACGGAAGAGACACCTATTTTTCAAGGGACAAAATATGAAGACCCATCTCCAAGCAAGGTGAAAATCCTCAACGGTCAGCAGAGCGGAAGAGGTACCCCTTCTGTTGGGGTTCATACAACAGACAGTTTGATATCGAGTCGTAGATGGCAGCCCGATCAGATATCTTACCCTGCGAGTAACGTCTCCAGGGTTCATGGATATATACTTTGAAGTCTCATTGTAGAAAAGTCGGCAAAATATTATTATTAACTTAATTTAATTATTCATATCACTAATTAAATGTGCCAATATAATATTTAAACCAATGCTAAAAGGAATACATATAATTATGTGAATTTATTTTAAATTATTTCATTATTGAAGTCACAGATTTTTTTGTGGCGAATAGTGGAAAGTGCGAAATCAGGGGAAAGTAATAAATAAATCTAGATATTATTGTGTCTATCCAAGTTATGAAAGTGAAGAAATGCATATTTAATATTGCTAAAATAATTTATTGACACTTTATGTCAAACAAGAATGATTAAATTACCCAGATCATCTCTGCCGCGCATCAAGTCAGTTAATGTTGGATCGAATTCTTATGGTTGGATAAGTGACTCAATTTTCATTAGAACGCTCTGTATTATTCAACTGAAACTTGTATGTGAACGACCAAAACACTGACCGCACCCTCACTTGAGGGGATATATTTTTCTCTCTCCTCGTAAACCCTCACAAGCACAAATTATGTTATTTATTCTTGTTTCACATACGAGTATAATTATTTATCCAAGCTCATGTACAAAGTAACAACATTTTGCTCATTATGCAAACATGTTCTTTATCCAGTTGGGTATTTTTCAGAGAAGAGAGTACCGATCTGTTTCAAACTACAGCTATTTTCTATGCATCTCTTGTTCTACTTCTTCTTCCTCTACGCATGAAAGCTGACAGCTTGTTGCCTGTTCATTCACTTCAGGTCCGGGTTATGTTGACGTCCTTCCATCGTAGTTGTGGTCTTGCTAATGACCTTTTCTGCTGAGGTGTCCAGTCACGTTAATTGTTCACTAATCTTCTGTTCTCCATTCCATCAGTGTGATCGTTCCAATGAACTCTCGTATCACCGACTGTATCTCTACCTTGAAGTGGTGGTGGGGCTTGTGAGTCCTAATGACTCCATGAGCTATACAGGCGGTAGTGTAACTATCAGCAGGGTCTCCCATGCCTGGCAGGTCATGGAAGAAAGTCCTAACTAAAAGAGATACCCATCGAAGAAGAAAGGCTAATAACTCACTTTCAAGATGTAAAATGTTTCATTACTCACAGAGTCAATCACAAAGTAAGCCGGACTGATAAATTGGAACAAACTAGCTAACGGAAAAGGAACATGTTAATCTCGATTCTGTAAATGTTATTACAATTGAAGCTTCTATATTCTGTCATTTATTACCAAATAAGTTTTTCTACATTATGAAAAAAAATTAATTTCAACTGTATGTAGAAATCTAGAAATAATAATAGCTACACTCTAATATTTACTCTTTTAAATAACTGGTTCTAGATGAAGAAATCAGTGAAATAATTTTCCTGGACAATAAAGTCTACTATGCAAATATAATACAAATATTGCGATATTAAAGCTCTAAGGCTGCGCTGGTTTAGACATGTGAGTAGAATGCAAGAAGACAAACTTGTAAAAATAATATACAAATGGAGACCAATATGCACCAGAAAGCTGAACGCCCAAACAACAAATGGCATGATCACATCATAAAATATACAACGGAAATGAAAATTAAAAATTAGTCAATATGTATCCAGAAAAGATCTGAATGGAGAAAAATAGTTGAGGAGGTCAAAACTTTACTGATGTTGTAGTCATCTACTAGAAGAAGAAGAAGAAGAAGAAGAAGAAGAAGAAAGAAGAAGAAATAACTGGTTCTGGTGATGAAGTGGTTATTATGCTCGTCTTTATATCCGAGGATTACAGGTTCAGTCGCAGATAAGTTGATAGATTTTGAGAGTAAAAATGTTGAGTATGGCTTTATTTAGAAGCATATTTTTTCACTCCAGGCGCGACAGGCCTAGAAAGCCCTTAACCTACCAGCCGGCAGCTGGCTCCACATCTATAAGTGTCAATCACAGAGGTAGATGATCATCCAGTCAGTGTAGGTGTGACATGTGGTCAGCATGTAGAGTCCCCAGCCGTTATAGCTAGTTTTCTCAACCTGGAGTCGCTACTTATTGTAGCTACCCAAATGCCTCACGATGCGGGGTGGGTACCGGTCCCATACTGACCGAAATACCATGAGAAAATCTCTTCCCCCATGGAGACTCGAACCAGCCAAGTCCCGTAGTTCTGCGCTAACGACTTAACGACTTAAATATATTTTTTGTAATTTTTTATACATGAAAAACCCTATTGTTTATCTCAATTTACAATGTACAACCCTCTTGAAGTAGGCAAGTATAATATGTTTAATCCCTGCATGTTATTCGGTGTCACAAAAAACAATGTAAGCAATTGTAAAAATGAAATGAATAAACATTAAAGCCATGTTCACTCCTGTGGTCACGTTGTATCACATGCAGCGGGATCGGGTTCGATCCTCGGACATATAAGGTGTTTCAAGTTATTTCGGGATTTTTCCTCAGACGTAAGACAAATTTCAAGAAACATTAAGGAACAAATACTATCCAATTACCATGCGTCCGTCACTAACATTTTATTTACCTTTATAGTCTTATTACTGTTGTTATTATTATTATTATTATTATTATTATTATTATTATTATTATTATTATTATTATTATTAATGTTTGAGTGAATATATGTCTTGTCTTAAATATTCATGTTGTCTCAGAGATGGCCCTAGTACTGAGCGGACTACGGAGATCTCCATATCCATTTTTGTCTTTAAATTATGGTTTATTTACCCTCTCCAGATAGGTAATGTCCCTGGAAGTTTCATGTTAGGGTGGGGCACATAAATGTACCAACAAACGTAAGTATAGAGAGAGAAAGATATATTTATAGGTTAAAATTGAATAAGTAAATGTCACATACAATTGAGACTGCTAACGTTGCAACTGACTGTACAAGTTTAGTGCAGAAAAAGCGTGAAAATGCTTGTTGTTGCGATACGCTTAAAGTGCTAGGACTGTAATTTAAATGGAATAAAATCGTGAAAGTATTTTAAGTAGCAAAGTGTAGAATACAAAATAACACTGAAGTGTTATGTTTATTGCGCTCGTTTTGAGAATCACAACACAAACATTCCAGAAGTACAATCTACTGAAAATACTGCAATTGCACATAGAAATACCTGGCGCCACCATGTGTAGGGATTTCTGGATTTGTGTGTAATAGGAACCAGATATTATTAAACCATTCCATGTGAATTTTACTGAGAGCCTGAAATATCCGTTTGCATATTTTTTTTCATAAAGAAATGAATATAACTACGAAGTTAAATATATATTTAAAATATTCGTCCATTAAATTACGTAGATATAAATAAACTTTAAATACATTCTCCTTCTTCAACTTCAAGGTTAGTTTGCAAGCCTGTGCCGAATCAAAAAATATATCTCCATCTGGTAATGGGTCGTCCAACGGAATGTTTAATTTAAATACATTTTTAATTAAAATAATTATGACAGAAATGTAGATAAACACACTAAAATACAACTATTCAATTATATGAGTGGCACAATTAAACGTAATTTATTGAATAAAACTAGAAAATAAACTATTTTAAAATTTTACAAAGTATTGGCAGTTCTATCCCTTATTTATGGATGTAAAACCTGGACATTAACAAATGCAGGTAGTAAACAAATAGAGGCTGCAGAAATGAAGATGTTGAGGCAGGATACCAAAGGATAGATAAAAAGAAAAACGAAGATATAAGAACAGAACTTAATATATTTAATCTCTGTGAAAGAATAAAATACTATCAAAATACCTTCAGCACGTATTACGAATGAATGAACAGCGCATACTAAGAATAATGTATAATTATAAACCAAGAGAAGAGGAAGAAGATTGTTGGGAAGACCATTGAAGAGATGGAAGGACCAATTCGACCTATAATGAGATCGCAACAGGTCATTGGGCTTAATCCTTGTTGTTGATGATGAATTGAAATAATTTTAGGTTGGAGTAAACCTATTTAAAGGAATTTTGGTTGGCCGCAGTGAACTAGTGGTTGTACTCCTTGCCTCTCGTCCCGATGGTCGCAGGTTGAAACAAGGCTGGGTTCAATGGAATTTTTAGGAGAGAAAAATCCAACGAGAAAGTCCACCGGGAAGACTTTAAGCATGAGTCCCGCGTCTGAAGATTTTCAGGCTCGTGAAAGATACTTAAGCCTGAAAAAGAGGCCTCTAAGCACAATTTACCGACCTAACATCCTAGTAATACCTTAGTTACCTATTACATTCTGTTTGAGCCGATGTAATTATCCATCCAGTCTTATAGGGCCAGTCTTATAGGGACTCAAGTCCGAGTACCATCCATGACATCTCTGAGCATGTAAATTAACTAAAAATTAACTTTGTTTAGTAACTCCTTACAAAGGAGAGGCTACGATTCAGCAATGGGCCACGCTATTATATACATAGATAGATAAAGGATTTTTCAAGTCATTATTTTAAATTTTGTTCATTTAAACAACTTAATTTGTAGTAAATTGTATAGCTGAATGAATATACCTGTACAGGGTTATGTAAACATTCTGCACGACGTATTTTGATACTAAGTATATCAGACTATTCGGTATAGCATTCACGTTAATCTTCAATTGTAAATTAATAAATTTATGAATTATGATCTTTTATTACCTCCTTTTTAACTTGTTTATATGTTATTCTCCAAACAGGCATTATAGGGACAAATGCCGTCTCCAAACAGGACCAACAGGAACCCGTGTTCGTTTCCAATCAAGATTTACCGGGACACATGTCTTTTTGTAAACAGAATTTTCAGGGATATATGTAATTATCCATCCATGCTTATAGGGACTCAAGTCCGTGTAAACCAGGCATTACAGGGACACATATCCATTTATAATGTGTCCTTACTGAGACACAAATCCATCTCCACCAGACTTTACAGGGACCATTCTCCAAACAGGTATTACAGAGAATAGCTTGTCTCCAACGATGCCCTACAGGGACATATGCCAGTCTGAAACCAGGCCTCACTGGGGCACATGTCCGTCTCCAACTATACCTTATAGAGAACAGAGACGGTTATTCAGGGGAAGTATATGAAGTGCCAGTTCACGTTATTTTTATTAGATATAAGTTACAAGCAATTAAATTGGCATGGGCATGTACGACGAATGCAAGAAGAAGATTACCAAGAAAAAGACAATTGAATAGTGTCAACCTGAATGAAGGAAGAAAGGAAGACCTCCAACTAGTGGTTGCAACATATAAGAACTTGAATGAGAACAAGAGGACTGGAGGACATGGAGTGGATAGATAGAAACGAATGTAGAAGGAATATAAAACTTTAGGCACTGAAAGATGTGCAAACATTGAAAAAAAAATATATACATATATATACATATTGTAAACCTTATTTTCCTTATCACAAATGTTGGTTTTAATACAAACATACCTCTTTATTATTTTTCGAGGTGGGAGTTATCTTTGTGACACAGAGCGCCCGCGCCACATGGTTATCATTCTAACGTACGACCAGCGATGAATTGAAAGATTTTTGCTTCCAGCTTGCTCCTACCTCTGGGAGCGGAGCTTACCTCAATGGTCGCCATGATGACCGTACATCACCCGCTGACGTCTAACGTATCAACATACCAAAAGTTAAGAACCCACCTGCTTCGTGGCTTTGTATATGGAATTATCTCGTATTCAGCTATTTTGTGGTGTTTAAATATGAATCCTCTTTGTGTAGTGTGTCTTTTATTAGAAATAACTTCATCACTTTGGAAACATGAAGGTAAAAAGAAAGTATAAAACAACTTTAACCTTCAGGTAAATGCTACAATATTAGTTTCAAACAGTCACGAGATAATGAATTTCAATAATTGTGCTCCTCTCCAACTCTATATAAACTGTTTTGATGATTCTGCTTGTTTTATCAATAAACACAAATATGGTATAGAGAGAATTACTGCAGTTAAGGAAGGCACATCCATTTCATGAAGATATCACCGACATATTGCAGCCTTAAAAGAGCGAAGGATCGATTGATATACAAGAAATAGATGAATTTAATAATAATAATAAATAAGGTGAGCACGTGTACAAATAATATTTCTTACTAGGTATTCAGAAGCATAGGTCGATATCGGGTGAAATAGTGCTTCATGGATACTTCAATTTGAATCCTTGTTTAAATATTTGTTTTTCCATATAACATTCATGCATCCTGTTATTCTCGTTGTTTGATTATATTGATGTGCAATTTCATTCTACAGAGCTCGCTCAACACCCAGCTATTTCATTATCATTACTTGCTCTAGTATGTTTGATTCCAATTTAACTTATTCCTCAAGGGCAGTTTACTTATATTCAAAGATTCAGTCCTTGATAATGAAGTTTTCATGTTGTACTTTCGACAACCAAGTTGCAATCTTTATAAAAATATTTGCAAGCCATCCTTAGGTCAAATGTGTTTTATATTTTGGTTATTATTACATTGAACAATAGTGGACAGAAAAATCCTTGCAGAAATTCTTTTGATTGATACTTTGTTTCGATATTTCCCTCCACTCTTATTTTCTTAAAATTGTTAATAAATATGTCACTAATAAGTAAAATAAGCTCAGATATTATTTCCTTCTGAAATATTTTGAAATATTTACATTTAAGCCAAGTTACAATACGTAACGGCCAGTGGATCCGATACACTGATCATATGTCACTTTTATTCTAGGTAGATGATAGTCAAACTCTATGATTAATAGATGTGCATGTGAGTCCAGAAGCCGGCGGGTAGACCAAATGTTTTCTTGTTGCCTGATTGGCGAATCAGGCATATTATTAAAATAATTTTCCAGATAAATTAACTTAAAGTATGAAAATATATTATGTGTAATTACTTTTTTGTATTGGATATATCATTAGTTCAAGATGTAACAAGTCGAACCTTTTTTGTTCAACTTAGAGGGAAATTATATCAGATGACATTTCATGAATCGGTTTTGTTGTAATTTAAATACACTAACTTTAAAGTACATTTATTTATCTATAATATTCAGGTTTCTGTTTGTATCCCTTCTTGAAAATTCGAATCACAGTGCTAATGTTTCAATCATCTGGTGCTTCTCTTTTTTATATATTTGTTTAATTATTTTTAGTTACTGAATTATTATACCATTACATAAATTAAAACGTTTTCAAAACATATTTCATTTCTGGTTTTAGAATATTAATAATGTAATGTGGGAGAAATTTCAGTCTTTAACAGTAGAATTTATTAACAATGAAGAGTACAAAACTGTGAAATGAGTGCGGAAATATTGGGGTATTCCTGAAATCGTATATTGAAGTTGTGAAAAATGTTTATTCAATGAAATGATGGACAAGTTAACAGAAATGGCTCTCTTTGGTATAGTAAGGGCATAGATAGTAAATGGGGAAAAATGCTGTTTCAGCCAACATTAACTGTATTGTGTTATTTTAATTCTAGAGGAAGAGGTCGGTGCAATAACCAGGCAAGTCCACTTTTGGTCGAACATGAGTGAATAGTAAAACATCATCATCATCATCACTCCATGGATTAGGCAATTGCCCGTTCCGACTTCATAATGCATCAGCCCAACGTCTTCTAAGTCTTCCAGCATCACGTCTTCCTCTTGCTTGATAATTTCTTGCTAGAGATGGTTATCTCTCCTTACTCATTCCATTCATATGATCAATCGATTTCTGTCTGTAATTCGTGACCTTATCTAATAAAGGTTGTACTTTCAAACATGTTTCCCATTATTAGATGAATGAATCATACAAGTCCGACTACTCAATGAAAATGCAGATAAAACTGGAATCGACTGTTCCAATTATTCCGTGAAAGAGACATATGTCCTGGACTTGTCTTCTTAATGCAACAAACTAGTTGATGCATCAGACACCAGCATATTGTAGTACAAGCAGTTGCTTATATTATCGTACCACCAAATTAACTCTGTACGGGCGGAGGGGAAGAGTTTTAGCGCTAGTGTCGCCGAATTACTGAATCTATGGAAGGGATGTAGGAGAAGACTGCACATCCGATCATGTACTTAAATGGTTCAAATTTAAGTGTGGGCGGAGAACACCTAAACACTTGTGAAAAATCTTTTCACGGTTGTCAAATTAGTTATTTAAACAAGGAACGCTCAAGCGGTCTGATCATTTAAACTTACAGTATTTGCCGTCTCTCCGTTACCAGCCTCACAATAAATCACGTGTGGTAACATGTAATGAGAAGGGACAGCACATTCCTACACGTAACCCCAATAGTAACAGGATTATCAATTTAGTCATTTTGCCAATGACCGCGTAGAAGGAAGGGCCATTAAAATCCATAGTAAATGTCAGCTCTCTACCTGCCAGGCAAAGAACATATACAGAGGACAGGAAGAGGCAACATAGTACGGAAGAGAGAGAAAGGAACAGCATGTTAGTTAACATATTTTTCGCCTGCACATATTACTTAGTGGATTAGTAAAAGCTTCCACTGACAAAAATCTCATTACTGTAGAAGTAACAACGCACATGTCATATTACTATCCTCTTGTGTATGAGAATATGGAGGCAGGGAAAGAAACATGCAGGTCTCAGGTATCTTACACCTTTTAAAATAGTTCACTCATTTCTACATGTCTTGCGGCGAACCCCGAACTGACACTGTCAAGAATGTGATATGATGGACAAATAACTGACTCATGTAAGACGAAGCAGGAAATTAAGGATTTCAACACTCAGAAAGAGTAGCATCTTCGGCGGGTTTAAAACAAATGTTTACTTGTGCGAATGAAGACAGTAATGCAGAGACTATTTGTTTGATTTTCAAAAGAATATGCCACTGCCGTGTACGCTATAAGAAGAGATGTTGTATTCAATACAGTTGTGGAAGTACAATCTTTGTATACATGTCATCAGCACTGGCTACAGTAATTTCTACATGCATGATGAAACTTGTAAGAAGCCAAATGAAGTGGTCAGTTTCTTGTACCATTTTCTTAGTAATATACTAGATAAGGCGTTGAGATTTTGAACATATTTAGTGACAAATATAGTGCCCAAAATAACAAACATAGTATGGTAAAGCATTTATATACACTAGTTTGCACTGAAACTTTAAAATCATTGTTCTCATGTTTCCAGTATCAGGCCACAGCTTATCGAACGACGAAGCTTTGGCATTGTGGAAAACAAAATATCTACCTTACTTCTGAATGGGAAAATTAGTGACATGTGATCAATGTATTTAATTTGAATTTTTTATTTCACGTGAAGCAACTACTGAATACTACTGTTAAGAGTTTAAGATAATTTCGAATTTCGAATATCAAAATACAGATCGTTTGAATATTATGCTGAGCACAAGGATGCTGTTCTCTGTACCACATAATTCTGAGAATTAATCAATTTCTTTCCACGAGAACAACGTGTACAAAGCACCACATTCCATTAAATCAGAGAAGCGTACAGATGTTATGAAACTTTCCATAAAGTATGCGTTAGTTTCAAACATGTGGTTTAAATTATCAGTTGAGACGTGACAAAATTATGAAGGATACTACTTCAAGGTTCATCAGAGGGAAAATCAGAGTGAAGTAATATACTAGGTCCTACGATTGATTTTATTTGTAAGTGATATATCATTTTTGACAAAATATTGTAGTATGAAACAATTATTTTATGCGCCAACTTTCAAAGAAAAATAAACTTGAGAAAGACAGTATTTCTCATTTCAGTTCAATAATAATGTGTGTACATTTTTTTGCAGAATCAAATATTTCAAAAGTTCAACGGCTTCAATATTCAAAACTTAACAAATGTAACAAAAGAACTATTATTATATTAAGAACTCATATGTGATGTAGGCATATATTTCTCAAAGAAAGAAATTAAGAAAATGTAAGTATGAAATTTGTCAAAATTTTTTGTTGCCGTAACAAGACGTATCGAAGTCTTCAAATATCCCGAGTCATACAATTTTATTTTCTTCCCCAGTGATTATAGACCGTAAATGCTTATTTGTTAGAAAAGTTAATGTTAACCGAAATATAAACAATTTCTCAAAATATGATTTTTATGCAGTCTTTTTCGTTTTTCTCAAAATTATAAAACATGACTTATCAGATTACTGTATGAACACCTTCTATTGATAAGCAGATTTGGGTAGCGCGATATTTCGATTTACAATTTAATTTGAATTCTATATCTCTTAAACTACTCGAAATTCAAATATTCACACATCACATGTGAATTCTGATTCGATTCCAGAAAATTCGATAATTCGCATTATACATCAAATACATTTTACAATTTTATTATTTTATTTCGTACTGAACATATTTTTCTATTAAATATAAGACGTATGAATATATATACGTATGTATGTATGTACGTATGTGTAAAATAAAAATATTTTCTTTAATTTCCTTACTTGTGATGGGACTACTAGCTGGCAGTGGAGACCGAGTTACCACTACATCTAGTAATAATGATAATTTATATAACAAAAAATTAATGTTTGTACTAGACTTGCTCGGTAGTGTAATCGATTGCGCACTGGGATATAAATCCAGAGGTCCGGGTTCAAGTCCCGTCCGAGCATTTATTTTTCTTATCATGCCATATATATATATATATATATATATATATATATATATATATATGTGTGTGTGTGTGTGTGTGTGTGTGTGTGTGTGTGTCATACTGTAGATTTTCAGGGTTATAAATAAGTGCGATTATAAAAGGTTTCATGAGTTTTCCGCGTCATGGACTAAAGATAGGCCTCTGGCCACTGATTCCAATCCGGCCATTAATTCATGACATATATATCCATCCATCTAAAGTAATTCTGCCCGAAGGCAGGTCCTTCACTACAATCATAGCATTTTCATGTCATGCTTGCAGCTTTACTATGGAATTGTAGGTGTGGTAGCTTCCCGTTACTTTCCACACCGGTGAAGGATGATGATAATGATAAGGATGATGATGATGATAATCGTGGCCATATGATTTCGGGGACCGTTTGGGCCTTAAAGTTTTCCTGACATTTGTCTTACAGGTGAGGAAAAACCCCGATAAAAACCTCACCCAGAAAAACTGTCCCGACCGGGGATCGAACCCGAGCCCGCTGCGTGACACGGCAGCACGCTACCTCGAGACCACAGCGGTGGACACAACACACACACACACACATATATATATATCATCATCATCATCATAGTACATTCACGAATTTAGGCCATTTGTTGACCTGTTTCGGCCTCAAGAGAAACACCATCCAGAAGTCTTTTGAGTGGACGTCCTGGTCTTCTTCTTCCTGCAGGTTGATATCTTAACATTAGTTTGGGTATTCTGTGATCTTCCATTCGATGAACATGTTGTATCCATCTTGACTTATAATCAGAAATTTTGTTTTCTAAAGATTCCATGTGTAATTCTTCTAAGATGTCTTCATTTTTTTTGTGATCTAGTAGTGTGTATCCTGCAGTCCTCCGAAGATATCTCATTTCAGCAGATCTAAGTCTCTGTATATCCTTCTGTTTCAACGTCCATACTTCGCTACCATACCAAAGAGTTGGAAGAGCCAGTGTTTTATACACTTTCAGTCTTGAATGCTTTTGGACTAACTGTGGCTTGAAGATAGAATTTATTAACCCTAAAATTCTTAAAAATTTAGATATTTTTGCATTTACATCCTTTTCTTCTTCATATGAGATATTGCATCCTAGATATGTAAAATTATTCACCTGCTCAAAATTTTATTGTCCAGTACAATTTTACTTCTGACAGGATCTACACCTTGAAATGCCATAATTTTTGTTTTTTTCTGTAGATATCTTTAATCCATATTCTTCTGTAATTTTGTTAAGTTCATACAGACCTTTCTGTAGATTATCTTCGGAATTTGCTATTATTATTTGGTCATCTGCAAACAGTAGGGTGTTTAATTTTCTATTTTCTGATATTCTTATTCCAAATTTATATGTTTTGTTCCAGCAACATATTACTTCATTGATATAAATTGCAAACAGTGTTGGGGATAGGGGGCAGCCTTGTCTCACACCACGATTTATAATTCCTTCTTCAGAAAATCTGTTATTTAATTTAATCTTTATGGTGTTGTCTTTGTAAATATTTTGTATGTTCTGCCGAAGTAAATTTGGTATATTTCTGTCTTCCAATATATTTAAGAGTTTTGATCTCTTGACTGTGTCGAATGCTTTTTCAAAATCTATGAAAGCAAAATGTGTTTCTAAGTTGAATTCTCTTCTTTTTTCAAGTAATAGTTTAACAGAAAATGCTGAATCAATACAAGATCGTCCTTTCCTAAATCCATTTTGACATTCCATAAGGAATTTTTCACTGAAACTTTTCAATTTTCCATTAAAATGTCTGCATAAATTTTGTAGCATGCGTTTAACAAACTGATTCCCCTATAGTTGTCCATTTTCCTCTTGTCTCCTTTCTTGAACAGGGGTATAACAATGCTTGTCTTCCATTCTTGTGGTATATCTGCATTTTTGAATACATTATTAAAGAAGGACAACAGTCTTTCATGGAACTGTTTGCCTGCATATTTGTACAATTCAGAATTCAAGCCATCTGTGCCAGTTGCCTTCCCATTTTTTAATTTCTTTAAACTATTGTTCAATTCTTCCAATGATATTATGGAATCTATATATATATATATATATATGCGTGTGTGTGTGTGTGTGTGTGTGTGTGTGTGTGTGTGTGTGAATGTGCGTGGGTGAAGAATTGATTCCTCACACTATATTCTTGAAACTAAGTAAATTTGGACACATTGCACCTGGAGTTTCATGAACACATGGAATAAAGTTATCCATACATACTTATCCTGAGCAAATATTTTCTAGTGACTTCCTCCAGAAATTACATTTCTGAAATAATTATTAATATATTATCCCACCTCATTCATAACCTACTTACTGGCCGATTTTGCTCCGGTTTCCCTACATATATCCGTGTCCCTCTTTCATTCTCCATTTTTAACAATTGTACTCACCAGCAGAATCAAAAGGACATCTCCTATTTTTAGATTGGGTATCCTATGAATATTATGGCTCTCGCTGTTTTGTGCATTTTCCCATTCACTTGTCTGTCGTACCTATTTAGATAAAAAATATTCCTACATAATTTCGGTGCTTCATTATTTTGTGTTAAATAAGAGAATGTTTCGCATCCATATTAAAAAATGGGGAAGGAACCTCATTTAAAAACATTTTTAACAGGACGTGGGATGTCAAGACTACCTGTAATCCATACTAATGTGCGTTTTCAGGTTTCAATTTATGAATAATTATTATCTGCATCTTATTCCTGTGAAATGTCATTCGCAGGTATTTTAAATCCCCTCATTTCTACAGAACTCCCCTCATTTGTTATTAAATATCGTTTCCATATAATAATAAATGCATGATCATACATTTACATGTAGTTTTATTAATTTTACTTCCAGACAAAAATGATTCTTGTTATTTAACGAAATGTATATTTTGGCTTCTAGTATTTCCTATTGACATTCTTATCAGATACACAAACTAACACAAATTATCAGCATCAATAATGATGAATTACGCAGATAAATTTTATTTCTAATATTCTATCAATCCATAGTACTTCTGACCGAGGGCAGGTCTTTCACTGCAATCAGCTTTATTAGGGAATTATAGGTGTGATAGCTCTTCTAATATTCCTTGCGATGGAAATAAAGAAAAAATAATTAATAATTAAAAAAAAACTAAAACACGCTTTATTAGAAAACCGAACTTAAAATAAAAATATTTTTAATTTTCAACACGCTTGGGATAAAATTAAAGTGGTCAACAAAAAATCATCTCCAAGATATCTAGAATAAAAGTAGAGTTATCTACAAAAAATACCATATAATACGTGGGGTGCTCTATATCAATTAATATATTATATAAACGGATATTGGTAAAAGTAAAGTCTGTAAAACGAAAACGTAAAAAAAACAAAAAACACCCCACGCTTTTGACGGTAAAATTATTTTTTAGGATACTCCAGTTTTAATCTAGATACGTTGGGGATAATTTCTTTGTTGACCTTTATAATGTTATCCCAGGCTTGTTGGAAATTAAAATTATTTTTCATTTTTAAGTACGGTTTTGTAATAAAGTTATAAAGCGTGCTGTTTCAGTTTTTTTAAAATCATTATTTATTTTTTTATTTTTTAGTTTGGTTTTCTAATTAAGCGTGTTGTTTTAGTTTTTTTGTTTTCTTTATGTAATTGTAATGTTAATGTTTTTTAGTGTATAATGCTATTGTGTTATTATTTAATTGTAATATTATTGTGTTTTCTTTATGTAATTGTAATGTTATTGATTTTTTTGTTGTTTATTTTTCTTTACACTAGTACCAATTATTACTTTATTGTAACGGACTGTCAACAGCACGTATGGCTTACTGCCCGTGCGACCCATATTTCTAAATAATATTGTAAATATCTTACTTTTTGTCTAATAAAGTCTTACTACTACTACTACTAGTAGTAGTAGTTTTTTTAAACTATTATCTATTTTTTTTTAATTTTTAGTTTCATTGTCGTAAACCGGAATCCCATGAAAATTTAATTGCTTACGATATTTTTAGTGTCTAGGAACGGATATAATTATATATTTTTAAAATTATTATTACCTAACATCATTACATTATTTTTGAATATTTCAATATAGATAAATAGTTAGTTAATCGTATCCTTCTCATATTTTTGGATAAATTACAATGCGGTAAGTTTACAAAGTTGTCATTAATATTTTACAGAATAAGATAAAAATGTAAATATCTTTAAATTCGAGACTATTGTATTATGAGCTAAAAGTAATATTTTTCTAAAAAAAACCTCCGGGCCGGATTTGAACCTGCGACCTATAGATTACTGAAATTATCATCATCAATCATGGATTAAGCCCATGTGGCTTATTCCGGTCTCATAGATTCTCATTCAAAAGTTGAATCCATCTCTTCTTCGGTCTACCAACATTCCTGCGTCCATTTGGTTTGTATTTAAGTATAATTTTGGGAATGCGATCACCTTCCATTCTTTGAACATGCTCTTTCCATTTTTTCTAGATTCCTTTATTCTATCTAAGAGTTTAAAGATATTTAGCTCATTTCTAATAACTTCTGAAATTATATACCACTATATTCCACCGCTCTACCAACTGAGCTACCAGAGGATATAATATTAATTTCTTACAACGATGGACTAAAACGTCGGTACGTCTGCAACCCATTATACCGATGTTTATTTTTTATGTCCTGATGAGCCTGGCCAGGATCTTAGAAACAATTTATGTGATTATTATATTGTCATCCCTCCATGGTATCTTTACCTTGTCGTGGTGGAGTGGCTTGCGTGCTTAAATGATCCTGAGAGCTATGCCGGCAGTAGCATTGCTGCCGATAGGGTTACCCATGCCGGACTGGTCGAAGGTGATAAGCCAGACGAAATAAGTACCTTGGTCGAAAGAGTGACGATCTTTCACCGTAAAAATAGAACCGTCAAGAAATGCGGACATGGGTTCAACTGGGGTAAAATTTTCCGGAGGTCAAATAGTCCCCCATTCGGTTCTCCGGGCGGGGACTACTTCAGGGAACCCATGCCAAAGGCTCAAACACAGGGACATGTTCCTAGGAACGTGGAATGTTAGGACTTTATACAATAGCGGTGCACTAGAGATATTAACGCGGGAACTAGATAAATCGCCCTTGGATATAGTCGCTTTACAGGAAGTTAGGTGGCCAGGAGAAGGTAGTCAGGAATCAGGAATCTTTGCATTATACTACGGGGGTGCAGAAAGACCTGCATTTGGAACGGGTTTTTTAGTCAGAAAGAGGATCCTATCTGCTATCCGAGATATTAAGTTTGTTAGTGATAGGGTATCATACATAATTCTAAAGGGTTAACAACATGATTTTATAATTGTAAATGTACATGCCCCCACAGAAGATAAAGATGACAAGATCAAGGATGAGTTCTATGAAGAATTAGAATGCTTATTTTAACAACATGGGAAAAAACACACGTAATTCTAACAATGATTCGACAAGTTCTACGGAGGAAGCTGTGAAACGTGTGGTGAAAGAGGCGCTACAGGATCCCGGCACTCTGCAGGTGTTTGTGTCCATGTTGCGGGACCAGGTAGTGGCGGAACTGCAGAAGACCATCCAGGACAACACTAAAGTAATTGAGGATCTGAAAAAGACCCTCGATGAAAAAGACAGAAAGATTGAGGTGTTAGAAAATAAAATAGACGACTTAGAACAATACCAGAGACGTCAATGCCTCAGGATTTTTGGTGTGAAAGAAGAGGCCGGAGAGGACACTGACCAGAAAGCCATCGAGGTGGCCAAAAAAATCGGTGTCGATTTATCAGTGACTGACATTGACAGAAGTCACCGTGTTGGTGTTAGTAATGCTGAAAGACCGCGGGCTATAATAGTGAAATTTGTTAGTTACCGCAAGCGCAGTGAAGTTTTTCTAAGCAAGAAAAAGTTGAAAGGAAGTGGGGTCACTGTTCGCGAGGACCTAACGAAGTGTCGCTATCGCCTGCTACAAGAGAGTATACAGAAATACGGTATTCAAAATGTATGGACAATGGACGGTGCCGTCATAGCTAAAGTGAATGGCGAAAAACGCAAAATTAGATCTTCTACGGATATCAACTAGATAGGACCTGAGTGTAAAATATGTTTACTTTGTCTTTTCTTTGCTAACAATTATATTGTTAATTTATTTCTAATTTAGGTAAGTTTTAAGTTTATTATTTTTTATTTAGGACAACTTACTTGTTTTATTTTAATTTAAGTTCTTTGTTTAGCTAAATTATTTTAATTTTATTAGAGTTATTACAGTACATAGTTTATTTTTACTTTCTGCTATTGGCAACATTGAGCTGACAAATGAAGACATGTTTGCAACCTCTGACTCACTCACCTTCTCCAATCACCCTCTTATTGTGCAGACAACTTTTAACGCAGGTAGCAACATTCCTCAATCCCAACCATCCCCTCCAACAACAAATACTACTAGTCTACTTAAGAATGCATTTTCTATTGATAAATCATCACTTAAAATCGCTCACGTAAATTCACAAAGCATTCTGTCCCACTTTGATGAGTTTGAAAACCATATTTTCATCTCTTGGACTGAGCGCCATTTTAATTTCGGAAACCTGGCTGACCCCTTCCATACCTTCGTCCCTTGTTCACCTAGACGGATATACATTGCTCAGAAATGACAGAATAGATAAAAGAGGTGGAGGAGTTTGTGCCTTTATATCAAATGAGCTTAATCCAAGAATTGTCCACAAGTCCCCTTCTGTATATTCCGCTCGCCCCGAGTTCTTATTCGTAGAAATTCAAGCCAGTCTAAAAAAATGTCTCTTATGCATTGTATACAAACCTCCAAAAATAAGGCACCTTTCGGATCTAGAAAACGCTCTGAACGATTCATTACCTCATTATGAACACGTTATTGTCGCAGGCGATTTTAATACAAATCTTCTTCAGACTGACTCACCAGCCATACAACTTAAAAATATGTTCCAAAGCTTAAATATGAGAATTGTTCCTTTCTCTGCCACACATCATACTGCTAATACCGACACTCTACTGGACTTAATAGTGACTACACATCCACAGAAAGTACTGTCATATGGACAAATTCCTGCTCCCGGCATATCTGCTCATGACATTGTATTCGTAGAATACTCACTCCAATGTCCTAAAAGACGCTCTAAATTGATTACGTACAGAAATTTACAAAACATAGACGATACTAAACTAAAATCAGACGCTTTAGAACTACCTTGGTACACAATATGGAATCTTAGATCAGTTGATGAAAAAGTAGACACATTTAATACACTGATATTACAACTATATGATAGACATGCACCAGTAAAAACCCGACGATTTTCCCGCCCCCCTGCACCCTGGATGAATGACTCAATACGTGAACTTATGTCAAAACGAGACAAAGCATACCGAACATACAGACGACATAAAAATGACGAGAACTGGCAACTGTACAAACAACTTAGAAACACAACTACACAAACTATACGCAATGCCAAACTACGACACGCCCACAGTATAATCGGACCTGAAATAAGTGCACGGGACACTTGGCGAAATCTCCGTGCAATGGGACTTAGACAGTTGAATCCCTCAACTGACTCTATAGACATTTCTGTAGATGACTTAAATGAACATTTTACCTCAATACCCATGACACCTCCAGACAACAAGACTAAAACAGACATTCTTAAAGACTTATCCCCATCCCCCCATATAGGAAGAGATAAATTTCACTTTAACGACATTTCGCCTATAGACGTTAAAAAAGCACTCAAGCGGATTAAATCCAATGCACAAGGAACAGATAACATCAGCATTTTAATGCTAAATAAAATCATTGACATTATACTACCCACAGTGACTCATATTTTTAATGCTTCCCTTATAACTTCTATCTTCCCTACTGTATGGAAACAGTCTAGAGTTCGGCCTATACCAAAAATAAGTACACCTGCTAACTGTAATGACTACCGACCGATTAGCATCCTTCCGACATTATCTAAAGCCCTGGAACATATTGTACATAAGCAAATGACTGAATATCTCCAAGAAAATCACCTCCTTGATCCTTATCAATCCGGCTTTAGATATGGTCATAGCACAACCACAGCTTTGCTAAAAATTACTGAAGATATTCGTGAAGCCGTGGACAGACGTCAATTGACTACTTTAACCTTACTTGACTTCAGCAAAGCTTTTGACACAGTAGACCACGACTTACTTATGATAAAGCTCAAGCACCTACACTTGTCTGACAGCGCTGTATCCTGGTTCGACTCATACCTGCACGGTCGTCAACAATACGTTTCATTAAACTCTAGATCTTCGTCTTGGCGCAACGTGCCGGCTGGAGTCCCCCAGGGCAGTGTTCTCGGACCTCTTCTTTTCTCAATCTACATAAATGACTTGCCAACTGTACTAAAGCACTGCCGTTATCACCTCTACGCTGATGATCTCCAAATTTACCTACATTCACCTCCTCATTCTCTCTATAACAGCTTGACAAAAATGAATGACGATCTCATATCCATCTTTAACTGGTCTTCAAGTATCGGTCTAAATCTAAATCCTAACAAGTCACAAGTAATTCTAATGGGACAACAAAGACTGCTTACAACCTTTGACATATCTACACTACCAAACATTACTATAAATAATATAATCATCCCTTATTCTTCTTCAGTAATAGATCTTGGACTACATCTAGACGCAAATTTAACCTGGCAAACACAAGTGAAACACATATGTAAAAAGACTTTCTCCATCTTACATTATCTTAGACGTTTTAAAGAATTTTCTCCCAGTTTCGTTAAAAACAAATCCTAGTGCAGAATCTTGTGTTACCACACTTCGATTATTGTGACATTATATATAATGATCTAAACTATGACTTGTCGCAGAGACTGCAGCGTGTTCATAATGCTTGCGTTCGATTCATTTTCAATATCCGCCGTTATGACCATATTTCCGAACACTTTAATAACCTCTCTTGGCTCCGTCTTACTGACAGACGTAAATTGCACTCTCTTTCACTACTTTTCAAGCTTCTGAATTCCTACATCCCTACTTACCTGGCGTCTAGATTTGAGAAGTTATCCTCTTACCACAATATTGACACTAGATCACAAGATAGCAGTCTGCTAACAATTCCTCTTCATAGCACTTCCTCCTATTCTACTTCCTTCACAGTAGCCTCTGCCCGCTCCTGGAATCTCCTTCCTCAAGATATCAGGGGTTGCCGCACACTTGGTACCTTTAAGTCACGCTTATACAGTTACCTGTTGTCTAATAATTAATTTTTCTCTATTTATTTAATTTTATACCATGTCATTAATCTTTTCCTGTTTTTTATATATATTGTACATATTATATATTTAATTCGTTAAATTTAGAGTAAATCAAAATACATTATAAATATTAATTGTATTGTATTCATAACTTGTAATCGTTTATATATATATTGTAATTTAGATTTAAGACTATTTTTTGTTTGTATTTTTTTTAAACCTGGTTGAGTGGTAGACAAGGCCTTAAGGCCTTAACTCTGCCAGGTAAAATAAAGCTATTATTATTATTATTATTATTATTATTTGATAGCCTTTCACGATATCATATGAAAATTATCTTAGGAGATTTTAATGCAAAAGTGGGGCGGGAAGATATATTCAAACCAACAATAGGCAAATTCAGTCTTCATGAAGATAGTAACGATAACGGATTAGATTAGTCACGTTTGCCACATCAAATATTCTCATTGTTAAGAGCACAACATTTCAGCATAAGGATATAACATAAATACACCTGGACGTCTCCTGATTGAGAAACTCGGAACCAGATAAATCATGTATTAGTGGACAAACGTTGGCACCGTAGCATAATCGATGTTAGGTAAGCTACAGGGACAGACTGCAATTCGGATAATCATCTGGTCTGGGTGAAAATCAGACAACGGCTATCGCTTATGAGAGGAACAAACGCTAAAGATGATACTGAAAATTTTGAATTTAAAAAAACTCGAAAAATGGTGAAATGTGGCAAGAATACCAAATCAAAATTGCTAATAGATTTGAAATACGGAAATCTTCAGATGACAATGTGGGAAACGAAGAAGAAGCTGATATAAATAAAGAATGGGAGACTATAAGATATACTATTAAATTGTCAGCATCACAAAGCATCGGTTGTTTAAAAAAGAGGCAAAACAAGAAATGGTTTGATGAGGAATGTGTCGATATTGTAAATAAAAGAAAGCTAGCAAAAATTAAATGGTTACACGAGCAAAACGAGGTACATTTAGAGTAATTGGGTAGTATTATACGGGAAACCACCAGGTTACTAAAGAGTAAAAAGAGGGAATATTTGAGAGAGACGATTAATGATCTTGAAATGAACGCAAAAAATAGGAGCATTAGAGAATTATATCAGGGAATTAGCATAGAGAAGAAAGGGTTTCAGGCTAGAACAAATATAATTCGGAATGAAAATGGGGATATGATTGCAGATTCCAGGAATATATTAAATAGATGGAAAAGTTACTTCAATCAGCTATTAAATGTACGTACAGAACAGCACACTGAGGAGGATAATTTACAGACATCAGAAATGCTAGTCGCAGAGCCAAGTGCATTAGAGGTTGAAATGGCGATACAAGAATTGAAGATTTATAAAGCATCCGGTTCAGATGAGATCCCAGCAGAACTGATAAAATCAAGGGGAGAAAAATTGATGGACAAGATACGCCGGTTGCTTAGTATGATTAGGGAAAATGACGTTTTTCCTGATGAAAGGAAAGAATCGATTATCGTACCAATTTATAAGAAAGGGGATAAAACTGATTGCAAAAACTAAAGGGGCGTCTCATTACGTTCAACTTCGTACAATATTCTAACAAATATATTAGTAAGCAGACATACTCCATATATTGATGACATTCTAGGAGATCATCAATGTGGATTCAGAAGAAACAGGTCTACAACGGATCAGATTTTTAATATAAGACAGATTTTAGAAAATAAATGGGAATATAAAGGTAGTGTACACCAACTATACGTAGACTTCCAAAAGGCATACGATTCAATTAAGAGGAGGAAGTTATATAGTATCCTGCTAGAGTTCGGAATTCCTAAGAAGTTAGTTAGACTTATACGAATGTGTCTAAATGGCACAAAGAGTAGGGGGCAAGTAGGCGATCAGTTTTTGGACACTTTTGAAATCCAGAATGGGTTGAAGCAAGGAGATGCACTATCTCCTCTAATATTTAATTTTGTACTAGAGAACGCCATCAAATATCTAGAGGATGAAGAAGGCCTACAACTCAATGGTATTAATAAGCTGTTAGTTTATGCTGATGATGTAGTACTATTGGCCGATAGCGAGGAGATACTAAAGGACAACACGCACACACTATTGAGTAACACTAAGAAATTAGGACTGGAAGTAAATATCAATAAAACTAAATATATGGTCACACGTAGAAATCCATTAAATAATGGAAATGGACAGCTAATGACAAATGAGGGAAATTTTGAGGAAGTGGCTGAATTCAAATACCTAGGAACAATAATCACAAATAGGAATGAGATGCACAAAGAAATTAAACATAGGCTCAATTCTGGAAATGCATGCTATTATGCATTGCAGAGACTCTTGATGTCCCAACTCCTTTCAAAAAACGTTAAACTGAAAATATATAAAACAATTATTCTACCAGTTATATTATATGGGTGCGAAACATGGACTCTTACTTTAAGAGAGGAAAGGAGATTACAAGTATTTGAGAATAAAGTACTTAGGAAAATTTTTGGACCAAAGAGAGATGAACAGACAGGTGAATGGAGAAGACTACATAACAATGAACTACATGGTCTTTACAGGAAGCCAGATATAATAAGAACAGTTAAGTCTCGTAGACTGCGATGGGCAGGACATGTTGCACGTATGGGGAATGAAAGACTTGCATGGAAGCTTCTTGTAGGAAAACCAGAGGGAAAACGCCCAGTTGGTAGACCAAGAATGAGGTGGGAGAATAACATTAACTATGATTTGAGGGAAGTAGATTATACAGGGAATGATTGGAAAGCATTAGCTCAGGATAGGGATGTATGGAGAGCTTATGTCCGTGCGGCCATGAACCTACGGTTTCGATAGTGCCAGTGAGTAAGTAAGTAAGTATTATATTGTCATTGGTCCTTTACAAGTATACAAATATTCAAGTCGATCCAAAGTTTTTAAGTGGGTGAAAATCGTGTAGAAAGGTTCCCTTACATATACAGGTCAAGATAATATAAAGTGTGTAATAATAAAGAATTGAGCCACAATTTATGTTCTATCATCGTGTTGCTTTCCAAGTTCAAGTTGATTCATTATGTTCTCTAATGAACGATGCTCAGTTACGAGGAACATCGATGAAATGCTATCGGATCAGAGTAGCTTTACAGTGGGAATATAATCTGAGAATATCCATCTTGAATTATGTTGATTCGTCTTATCTCACATCTTCGTGAAACAGGGACTCTTTCTTCTGAGGAAAGATATCTCGGTAGAACGCATAGACGAAGGTGCATAGGTTAAAGTGGTGATTACCGGTTAAAATTGCCCACAAGTAACTAACTAGAGGTATTTAACATTCAACCTGACATATCAATTCAAATGCCTATAGTATACTTCAACCACACAGATTTCTTCCTTACCACATCTCTGTTCATCAACAATTGAATGGTACGATTTTCAGAAATACATAATATTCTGCGCCAGTTCTTAAAAAAAACATTTCTACAAATATCCTATTAATTGATGAATAGACGTTTAAAATTTATGGATATGTGAACTCCAGGAAATTTTACCAAACTAATTAAATAAATAATTCCGGGAGCCTGGAGCCTGCACTATTAGAGTGTAAAGAATATACATTAGTTCCAAAAATATATAAGATAAATGTTTGTTATAAAAATGTTTGTTATAAAATTGTTGGTAAAATACCGGGTGTACATAAAATAATATAGCAATTTTAAAGGTGTTGAATTATACTTTAACTATGACAAAACAAAACTTATGTTAAATGAAAGAGTAACATCTCCAGCTTACATTATAAGTTTGTAGGTGTTCAATGTCAGCCCCGTTTGTTACATGAGACACATCTAGCCTATAGGCAAATTCTTCCCATACATTAAGAAGCATGTCTGGATTCATGGCAGCAACAGCTTCTCGAATCCTGTCTCTTAACTCGGGCAAGTTAGTAAGCAATGGAGGCACGTAGACTCTGCCCTTTACAAAACCCAAAGGAAAACAATTGCAAGGGGTGAGTTCCGGTGATCTAGGAGGCCACTATATATAAGCCCTGTCATCTGGACCATGACGATCAATCCAGCAATGACAGTGTGGAAGGTCTTACGAAAACGCTCACATGTGCGTCCTTACCGTTTACAATTGTTACGGCTCTAAAGCTCACTGATTACGCTGACTTTGCGCTTGAAATATTGCAGCAACATTATCCTCAGACACTCTTGGTCGTCCCAAACTTATGCCTTTACACAGACAACAAAGTCTCTTGCTTAATATACCGTAACATAGGACATCACATCACTCCATGTCATATACGAGGGTGAATCAAATATAAACCGGAATTATTGTTTACAATTTTATTGAATTAACAAAAAAATACAAAATCACCACCTCATTTTTCTACATAGTTTCCTGCATTTTCAACACACTTTTGCTATCGAGTTGGCAACTTTTTGATGCCGTCCTTGAAAAATGACGGATGACGTGTAGTCAGCCAGTTGAGCACGAACTCCTCTACCGCTGCATTGTCACCAAACCGCCTTCCTCCCAGGTCTTCTTTCAGTGGCCCAAACAAATGGTAGTCACAGGGTGACGAATCTGGACTGTAAGGAGGATGTCCAGAGGTGTCCAATACATTTTCGTCAGTTTTTCTTGTGTCAACCGAGCAGTGTGTGGCCTTGCATTGTCATGCAGCACAATCACATATCGGATCGGTTTCCGGAACTTAAGTTTATCACTGATGATGGCTTGAACATTTCCGAAGCTTATTCCAACGTGTGAAGCAATTTCATAAATTGTTACGCGCTGATCCTCCTCAATAAGGTCCCTTACAGCACGAATGTTGTCTGCTGTGATGCTTGTTCGTTGCCGTCTTTGGTGGGGCTCATTTGTCACTGAATCCCTGTCCGCTAATTTTTTTTTGCGCTAATCATACACCTGCGTCTTCGAACGGGTTGCTTCCCCGAACTGCGCATGGAACCTTCTCAAAATTTCAGAAGGTTTAGTGCCTTCTTTCGCCAAAAACGTAATAATAATAATGCGTTGCGCAACAGACGTGTGTACCTCTTGCTCGCTCATGGCGTACTGAAGCAAGAGGCCACTCTTCGGAGTGCGACACATCAAGATCCATACTCCAGACACCCCCACCAACTTCTCCGAACCGCAACCTTTGCAGTACGCTACCAGATCCTCCAGATACAAATTCCGGTTTATATTTGATCCACCCTCGTACTATCTTGACTTCTCGCAACTAGAATTCCCTACCACAAGAAATAAGGGGCTGCCGGACATTGGCATCTTCTAAAAGAAATCTAAATTTATATTTGCTCTAACCTCGACTTCATCATTACCCAGTATAAGATACATATATTACTTGGTGTCTCTCGTATAATTTATCATATTATTATTATTATTATTATTATTAATATATTATATTATTATTAATATATTATTATTATTATTAATATATTATATTATTATTAATATATTATATTATTATTATTAATATATTATATTATTATTATTATTAATAATATCATCGTAAGTATTATTATTGTTATTTTCGTATAAAATGTTTGTACATGAAATTTACATTACTATATTTAATATATCTTTAACTGTTTATAATTAGTATAGTGTATATCTATATTTGTCAAATATTAATTTGTATTTGAGCTGGTTGAGTGGAAGAGAAGGCCTTATGGCCTTAACTCTACCAGAATAAATAAAACATTATTATCATTATTATTATTATTATTATTATTATTATTATTATTATTACAACCAATCATTGCGAACTGATTATGCCATTGACGGATGTTGCTGACATTGGGGGGATAACGATTAAACTCCCTACGAAACGCATGTTGAACTGTCGCAACTAATTTACAACTCTCAAGCTGTAAAAAAAAACACAAAACGCTCTCTGTTGAGGAGTTGCCATATTTGTTGTTGCCATAGAAACAAAACAAAAGAAAGCTATCCGCTCAATCACACAACTAAAACTATCTTCATCCCCGTTTCTTTTGAGTCTACATACAACTTTCTACGCCTCATCTGAGTGATAATATTGTCACTTGAAACTACTATATTTTTTATGTTCACACTGTAGTTATATACGCAACAAGGGATGTAAGTACTACATTACTATTCGAGGAGGTGTTTGAACCCGAGTTTTAGCGAGGGCTAACAAATATATTTGAGACTAGAAATGTACTTACTTCCCGATATGTGATATTGTTCGCTCCTATAATAATAACAACTATGTTTAATTTTTATATTTCGTGTGAATTTATATCTTGGTTTTAAGAATTTAACTCTTGATAAAACAACTGTTGATAAATTGACTTTAATTGTTTATTATTGTCTGAATTAGTGGCAGACATTTTAAATAACAGTTTCAGAATGCATATTAACTACAGACATAAACAATTGTGATATAGATAAAGCGGTGAATGCTGCGGTTCACTAACTTACCAGCAAAAGTCGAAAAATTAATATGAAAAAGTATACAGAATATTTAAGGACTGGTGTAAATTAAAAAAACACAAGTGTAATATATTAAATAGAGAAAAATATTGAAAAAATTGGAAAAGTACTGAAAAAATCATTCAATTTTTGTGACTGGTGTTAATAATTATAAAAACTGATACATCAATGTAAAATTGAGTTATCAAAGTGAGATATAATAATAATAATAATAATAATAATAATAATAATAATAATAATATAATAATAATGCTTTATTTTAGCTGGCACAGTAAAGGCCATAAGGCCTTCTCTTCCACTCAACCAGCGAATAGTAGAATTATACAAAAATTACGAGTAAATACATCTTACAATTTTAAGATAGTAGTAGTAGTAGTAGTAGTAGTAGTAGTAGTAGTAGTAGTAGTAGTAGTAGTAGTAGTAGGACTTTATTAGACTAAAAGTAAGATATTTACAATATTATTTACAAGTATGGGTCGCACGGGCAGTAAGCCGTACGTGCTGTTGACAGTCCGTTACAATAAAGTAATAATTGGTACTAGTGTGAAGAAAAATAAACAACAACAAAATCAATAACATTACAATTACATAAAGAAAACACAATAATATTACAATTAAATAATAACACAATAGCATTATACACTAAAAAAACATTAACATTACAATTACATAAAGAAAACACAATAATATTACAATTAAATAATAACACAACAGCATTATACACTAATTAATTTATATATAATTGTTAAGAATTAATAAGATATTATAAAAAAATAGACTAAACAAAATACAATGATGATGTGATCTAATACTAGCTAATACTAACAACAACAAATAAGCGTGATACAATAAAATTGTGTGGTACTACTAAATAAAATTTTAAATATGTAACATGTTTACATTATTAACTAATGCCAGTTACTTTTTTCCCCCAGGGAGTTAAGTTGAGCTATTATATGCCGTTATCAATAAATGCCAAGGTCTCTCTGGTAAATTCAATTTACTTCCCTAAAACCGAATCATAATAATACTATTGTTAGTATAGGAATGAACAAACGTTATTAAAACTAACTTCATCGATGCTAATGTGAATTAACAAATCGCGCTAGAATTCTGCGAGGAACTGTGGCTGAATTGTTGGAAGGTATAGCTTTGAGAGATAGACTGTGAATTTGGTATCTAGAAAACAGACTGCCCAGCACACAAATCCCCCGCGTCCTGTTCTTGATAGGAAATTTCCTGACTTTTACAAGACTAGTGGTCTGTACAATCACCGGTCGACTTCTTCGTTGAGGGAACTCTAAAGGAAGCTGTTTACTAGAATATTCAGCAATATTTCAGTTATAGCACTATAGTTCATACACATGCACAACACTATCCGTAAGTGACATTTAAACACAACAATGAATATAAAATTCATCTGCATATACAACGCTTTGAGTTCATTAAAAATTATGAAGAATTAAGATTACATTTTTTATAAATAAATTTTATAAAAATAAGCATTTTCATTTTAATTAAATAAATACATCATGTTTTGTAATTGTTATATAAATTATAATAAAATATCATAAACATATCATATTAAAATTCTTCAATGCGTTTTAGTGAATTTTTGCACAAGTTTATTCTGTTCATGTTTAAAAGCATATTTAGGCCTACCTATATTAATATGCCTAAATTTATAATTAATACTGATTTTTAATCATTACACCCTATACATTTCCACAATAATTGCACTATTATTATAAAATAATTGAATACTGTTACCGTGATGTTACATTGACAATTTTATATATCAGCAAGATATTATTAAATCGTTAAGGAATTACAGAAGTTTGTGTTATTCTTCCAGTTATATTATATGGACACGAAACTTGTATTTTTACTTTATGGGAGGAAAGGAGATTACCAGTAATAGAGGATAAAGTTCTTAGGAAAAATTTCGGACAAAAGAGAGATGATCTGACAGGCGAATAGAGAATACTACACAACAGTGAGCTTACATGGGCTTGATATAATAAGAACAGTTGAGTCTCATATACTGCGATGGGCAGGATATGTGGCAAGAATGGGGAATGATAGCGGTGCATGAAAGCTTGTAGTAGGAAAAACAGAGGAAAACGCCCAGTTGGTAGACCATGGATGAGGTGGGAGAATAACATTAACCAACCGCGCGGCTATGAACGTACGAGTTCGATTGAGCCAATTAGTTAGTTAGTTTTTATAGACGTTAGGTCTATACATAAAATTTAGTTCTAATTAATTGCATTTTCTGAAATCCTCTGTATATATTATAAATACGTATTTATCAGTCTATTATTGCGTTATTTCATCACTTTTCTTGTAACGGAATGATTTACTGTAATTTAAAATATTTTAAACCTTACTAAATCAACAAACTTTCACACCACAAGATACGAGTACAGTGTTGATACGCATTTAACCCATGTACAACAAATATGTTGTTTACAGACATTTGTTCTAGTGAATTACAATTTATGTCTATATTTTGAATTGTCTAGATATCCAGGAACTGTCCATTGCAATTATTTTTATTCTCCCCTTCTTTAATTCCAAATTTCAAGGAATCCAATTTTATCACGTTTCAATATTTAACTATCTCAGTACTTTTTTTTTGTCTCACTGTAAATCATGTACATCGATGTTACATGTTTCTATTAAAATAAAGGTGTGTTCTATTTTAGGTTGTGAGGACAGACAGCCTGAGCACTGCGATCTGAAACTTCAATTGCGCTATCCCAGTGTTATGAAGATGAGTGGAGTGGAAGTCTACAGTATTATGTAAGACGTATCTCGTCTTGTAGGTCTGACACTGCAGATTCTATTCCCATTACCCATTTCACATTTTTGGGTTGGGCCTGTGGTCGCGAAGGTGATTAGAGGATCATGAATCCAAAAGTATATTTAATGGAGAAGTAAGGATGGAAGAGAATTTTATCAATATTTCTATATAGTAATTTACCCTTTCTGCCTATTCTTATTGTTCAAGCTCCGAGTCATGTGGTAATACACTCAATTATCTCACTTGGCTCCGTCTTACTGACAGACGTAAAATGCACTCTCTTTCACTAATATTCAAGCTTCTGAATTCCTACATTCCTAGTTACCTGGCGTCCAGATTTGAGAAGTTACCGTCTTACCACAATATTGACACTAGGTCACAAGATAGCAGTATGCTAACAATCCCTCTTCTTAGCACTTCCTCTTATTCTACTTTCTTCACAGTAGTCTCTGCCCGCTCCTGGAATTTCCTTCCTCAAGATATCAGGGGTTGCCGCACAAATGACACTTTTAAGTCACACTTATACAGTGACCTGTTGTCTAATAATTAATTTTTCTCTATTTATTACACTATGTCATTAATAATTTGTTCTCTTTTTTATATATCTGGTACATATTATATATAATTCGTTAAATCTAGAGTAAATCAAATAATAATTGTATTATATTTATAACATGTAATCGTTTATGTTTATTGTAATTTAGATGTAAGACTATTTTTGTACTTTTTAAAACCTGGTTGAGTGGTAGACAAGACCTTAAAGCCTTAACTCTGCCAGGTAAAATAAAGCTATTATTAATTATTATTATTATTGTTATTATTATTATTATTATTATTATTATTATTATTATTATTATTATTATTATTATTATTATTATTATTATTATTATTTCACTGGTGCGCCTCTCTATATCCATGTAGTCACGTGTTTTTAAGGCCAATGGATTACCAACCAACATATTTTCCTAACATGAGACGAGGTAAATAGTGATATAACACGAATCATTGGGGAAACATGTCAAAGTGGAGGAAGGAAGAATGAAGGGTGCTACTGAGATGAAATTCAGGAAAAGAGAGGATCCCGAGTAAACTCAAAACTCCCGTTATGGCCCCCAGCAAATACCCATCCGGAAGCGCAAGGATTCCAACCTGGTATCCCAGAACGGGACAGCATCACGTGCTAGCAAAAATCAGTCTCACTATAATTTAATAGTTGCCCCGAAAAGAGATTAACCCACAAAATTTGGAAAGTTCAGTTTTCAGTGGATTAGTGATCTATCCGGAGAGTATTACAGCATTGTGCATGTAAAATTATCCATACTCTCTTCTGGACCTGTTTTATTTATTTTTAGAAGTTGCGTTCAAGCGTATAGTGATCTATCTGTAACAAAATGGCAGAAGCTGTTAGTCAAGTCACGAGTGACAGTGCAGAAAAACAATTCATTCCACCACAGTTCCGTAAATTCTATCAGAATCTTAGAGAGGAGTTTAGTGAAAATAAGAAAGACACAAAGAATGTAACGAAATAACAATAAATGGAACATAAATATAGAAAACTGATTAAATTTTATATACGAAAGGGCCAAGTATAAAAAATAATTTTTAAATTATTGAATATTATTAACTATTTTGGCAGATAAGTGCCCCAGAGTTAGAATCTGAATATGTAAATTATTTACAGATAGTATTGGAATTATTTATAATATTTATTGTTAGTTTTTTCTAACTAAATCAGAGTTCAATATGTTATTTTCTATTCTTTATTATAGCATTTTTAGTTAAATATATGTTAGATCATTTTTTTCACTCTATAGAAATAGACCACTTTTGCACTCAACTCTGTATTAAATTGTTAATATTTAGTTATTAGTATGTAATTTTGCATTCAAATTGGCTGTATATGATTTCAATAGTATGAGAGTTAAAATGTGTATGCTATAATAAAGATAATATGCTCAAAATGAACAATATCCTATTTTTTTCTTTTTCCCAACAATTTGTAGTTTGTGGGTTGGATCTCTTTTCGGGGTAACTATTCAATTACGATACCTCAGGTCGTGTACCCAAAAGATGGACGTCTTTTACCAGCCATATATCTGTTGATTTATACACTACATGTTTAAATATTTCAATCCAAATGTAGTGAATTACATCTGGTAGTGTCACCGTGAAAGGACGGGTGTTTACAAAATTATTTATTCGTTGTTTTTTATGCAGTATACCTTTAGATACATCAATATAAGTATAGCAATTTGCCGCTGGCCTTGTACCCACAAAATGGACGCTCGTTTACATATGCCAGTAATTTATTGATTTGTGTATTAATTTTTAACTACAACAATCTAACTACAGTATTTCACCTGTGCACATGTTTTAACAAAATGAATGGCCGTTTACATAGGCTATGCCTGCTGTCTATTAATATGTGAAGTATTGTTTTTTTTTGCACTATGTAACTGATATTGTATACTCACTGCTATTGTTGACATTCTCGCATACAATCTTGGTTGCTATGAAACAAAATAAATCTCAATACTTTGAAAATGACCAAGAGCACTAGTGCGGTAAGTAAAAACATCTATTGTGAAATATTGATAGTGATACTGCAATTTGTATTAATTTCAGTATTAATTCATCGCATACAGGTTTCCACGCCTCTTCTATTTCATCACTGCACACATCGCATCGTCTAAAACGTTCTCCATCATCAGAAATAAATCCCAAATCAAATTGGTTTACAGCTTTAACAAATAATTATAAGATGGTGACATTAACACCATTATTTATTATATAACTGATTCACTTTCTGAAATTTAATATATATCTTCAATTACATTTATTAATATTTTAGCTAATATCTTAACTACTAAAATAAATACACATAGTGCAGAAAATAGTATGCAATACACATGTAGTAGTCCACCGCTGCGGTCTTGAGGTAGCGTGCTGACTTGTCACGCAACGGGCCCGGGATTCGATCCCCGGTCGGGGCAGTTTTTCTGGGTGAGGTATTTATCGGGGTTTTTCCTCACCTATAGGACAAATGTCAGGAAAACGTTAAGGCCCAAACGGTCCCCGAAATCATATGGCCATCATCATCCTTATCATTGTCATCATCATCATCCTTCACCGATGTGGAAAGCAACGGCAAACTAGCACATCTACAATTCCCTAGTAAAGCTGTAACCATAGCATGAAAATGCTATGATTGCAATGAAGGACCTGTCTTCGGGCAGAATTACTATGGATGAATGGACACATGTGGTAAACATACAACGGAATCTCGGAAATTCAAAAAAAAAACTCCACGCAAGCGCCTCGTTTTATTAAACTTTTCCTCGATCCATATCAAGTGTTCACCACACTCGTATCGCAATATACTATAACTAAATCTAACTACAGTATTTTACCTTTGAACGGGCTGTACGTACTTGTCTCGATCTTCTTGGCATCAATGAAAGACAAAAATGGTTATTGTGAGTTGTGTGTAAGAGATAAACATATGCTATCGTGGACGTTTTGTAAAGCTTTGTGAGATATTCAATTCTGTGTACGTTAGTTTTGCGTATTTGTTATGGTTTAGGCAGCGTAAGCCATTTAAGCGTCCAAAGAGCTACTTTTTTCAAGTTTTCCACTATAAAGGGCGATTTTTAAGGGTGAAGGTTTTGAGAATCACGACTCTCTTAAAGCTCATGTTCATCCCGGGAATCTCCTAAACATTTTTCCAAAAGCTCCATCACAATCGGATCAACGGTATGGTGGCACATAAAGTACGAATAAACAAACAAACAATGAAACAAACATTCATTTTTATATATTAGAATATGTATAAATCTACACGCAATTATTACATATTTTCCCTATAAAGTTTAGAACCCAAAATAAATTGTATGACTAAATGGAGTGTTTAATAAACATTCGGCACAAACTACGAATTTAATCTCATTCGAAACATATTGATCGTAATATTAAAGGATTTCTTCCAACTGCAATGCATTGACTTTACTGATTAATGTATTGACCTAGTAGTCTTAAATGTTTTGTTTTCCTTAGTAACGAATATATATATTAATTGTAATATTAATGTGTTTTCTTTATGTAATTGTAATGTTAATGTTTTTTAGTGTATAATGCTATTGTGTTATTACTTAATTGTAATATTATTGTGTTTTCTTTATGTAATTGTAATGTTAATGTTTTTAGTGTATAATGCTATTATGTTATTATTTAATTGTAATATTATTATTGTGTTTTCTTTATGTAATTGTAATGTTATTGCTGTTTTTGTTGTTTATTTTTCTTTACACTAGTACCAATTATTACTTTATTGTAACGGACTGTCAACAGCACGTACGGTTTACTGCCCGTGCGACCCATATTTGTAAATAATATTGTAAATATCTTACTTTTTGTCTAATAAAGTTCTACTATATATATATGATTTTAGAACGCTATATAGGCCTATATATATATATATATATATATATATATATATATATATATATATATGATTTTAGAACGCATAGATAATTTTATAAATACAAGGAAAAATTATATTTTTAATATACAGTAAAAGCTCCTTATTCGCGAGGGTTATGTTCCGCAAATATACCGCGAATACAGAAACCGCCATTACGGAATGGTAATTTGTATGGGTAAATAGGAGATACGTTCCAAGGTTACAAAATATAATAAAAATTATCAAAATAAAATCAATTAATGAGAGATTTTGAACAATTTCTAATTATTACTATCAGATTTAGGCAAGGGCTTAAAGAACTTAGTAATTATTTTCCGGTTTTGCCGCATTTAAACGGATCTTTCAATTAATATTGATATTCAGCTGTAGATTCCTTATTTTGTCATCGGATTTCTTGATTCATTAACATTGAAACAGCGTGATATAGACGCAAACGACTGGCTAACGCCTAAACGGCCAAGAACTTATATTTTTACTTTAAGCGGCAACACTATTTTTTTCCGCTTCGGGACTAATAATTTTAATCCAAACTTTAGTGATGCCGCATTTTGACTACTGTGACGTTCTACTAACTGACATAAGTGACGGATTGTCGGACAAACTGCAGCGTGTCCATAATATGTGTATCAGATTCATATTTAATGTTCGAAAATACGATCACATTTCTCCATTATTCCACGAATTGTCATGGCTATATCTAAAAGAGAGAAGAAAATCGCACTGTCTAATTCTCCTATTTAAGATCCTACATACCTCGATTCCCAATTATTTATCATCCCGTTTCCAGTATCTATCCTCAACATAGGACATCACATCACTCCATGTCATATACCATCTCCACTTCTCGCAAATGGAATTCCCTACCACAAGAAATAAGTGGCTGCCGGACATTGGCAACTTTTAAAAGAAATCTAAATTTATATTTGCTCTAAACTCGACTTCATTATTATCCAGTGTAATATATATATATATATATATATATATATATATATATATTAATTGGTGTTTCCCGTATAATGTATCATATTTATATTATTATTATTATTATTATTATTATTATTATTATTGTTATCGTATCATTATTGTTATTACCCTATAAAATGTTGTTTATACATGAAATTTACATTGCTACATTTATTGTATCTTTAACTGTTTATAATTAGTATAGTGTATATCTATATTTGTCGAATATTTATTTGTATTTGTGCTGGTTGAGTGGAAGAGAGGGCCTTATGGCCTTAACGCTGCCAGAATAAATAAAGTATTATTATTATTATTATTATTATTATTATTAATTTTCTTTCCTTTTACTCGACATTACTCGTATAAATTGGCAACAAAGCGGAAGCATCACGTGTTAATAAAATTATTGCAACGAATGACACATTGAAACAATAAAACTCCGACCGTGGCGTGGGCAGCATTTATCAACGGACGCAACGTCACGTGAAATACTGCGGCGGTGGCTTTTAACAACGAACATTAGGCTTAGTGACAATGGGGTTTGTTTTACTTTGATGTTAATAAAATTTGTCCATTTGGTTTGAATGGCTCTTTGTAAAAGCCACCTAGGCACATGCCTGCAGAAAAAAAAGTTGCCGACGCGTTATAAAAGGATACTAATCCTTCTAATATACCGACTGAATCCGCGAATAAGAGAAATTTTAGCCGCGAATACATGGACAGTGTCGCAATTTTTTAATCAGCGAATAATGAAAACGCGAATAAGGGAACCGCCCATAAGGAGCTTTTACTGTACATCTCACGAAACCCTCATAAAATGTTAATGCATATTGAAATGTTCACCTGTGTGATCAAAAATACCATTGTTAGAGAACGTAACAGACCAGTTCCCATAATACATTTCAAGCAAGTACATGATGAATATGATGTACAACTGAAAACCAAATCTAAAATAATGCAAATTATTTATGAAGTTTTATAATTCACTACAAGGTAAAATATTTCATTTCTAAATTTGAAAATGTAGTAAGACTCCAAAATTATATTGGGCGATTTTTTAAAAAGACGTATGGTTCCAGTTTATATGTATCGCATTGAAATCATTGGATATTAAAGAAAATGATATGTTTTCTTGCAAACGACTAGGGTTAAATTTTAAACCTTTATTTGAAAATATGTGAGATAATTATATATTATTCCTTCATAAATCTCTATTTTCTACTAGTCACGATTTTATAGTTAAGCAACACAGGGAAAATATTAGCTATGCTTTTACATTTTGAGACGGTTCTGTGGCCAAAGCGGTTAGACGCTCGCCTCTAACAGCTGGGATCCCAGGATAGAGTCTCGGTCACTCCATGTGAGTTTCATGGTGAACTAGACAGAGTTTTGGCAGGCTATTATCGGAGGTTTCTCCCGTTTTCCGCTACCACAATTCCATTCCATCGTTTCTCTATACTCATCACATTCATTTCATTTCATTCCGTTCATCTACCCCTGTAATGGTGCGTCAGGCTTAGTCAGTCAGCACCCTTATTATTCACAGACCTCTACATATAGGAGTTCATCTCATCTCATCCCTCGGCCCAACCTTGAGTTGGATATGAGTTGACGATATTTTATATATTTACATATTGAACAAGGCGGAAGAGTAGTGCTGTATATTATAATGAGAATGCGTTTCATTCGGAATAGTGTTTAGAGTAGACTGTAATAACGTCAGAGGTGGTTTGAAGCGCACAAGTGGAATTATCTGCTCGTGACAGCTAGACTCGCTTCCACTTTCTCACTTCTGACGTGAACCAGCGAATTTAGAATTGCAAATCCATGAACCAGCGTTTGCAGGTACGTTTTTTTTAATATAACCAGAGGAAAAAGTGAAAGATTATCCACTCTGAATCAGGGTAAAACACTCTTTATAAACGCTGCCAACATTGAAACATTCTACTAAACACATAAATACGTTTACTCAAGTTCTTTACTGGACAATTGATTAAGTAGGTTTCGAAATTATTCCAAAATTATGGAGGCAGTATTTCATATTATATTTCTTTGTTGAAGTAATTCTACAAAATTATGCTGTCCTAACCAATTTACTTATTTTATTTCTATAATAAGTGTATTTATAATTTTTAAATAATATTTGCATAATTACTGCGTCACATATGTGGAAGGGTAGCTCCATATCGTAGGTGGGTACATCCTAGCCCTTTATGTTTGGTCCGAATGCATGCCTAAGTCACTGAAAGCGGAGTTCGTTGTGGACGAATCGGAAGCAAAGCAGGTTTTCCAACCGTTTTAGCTAGTAACCCCGCCAAAAAACTGATTTCGTAATTTATCCTTATTAATGTTATTCATTTCATTATATTTCATTTCACCTGAACCTCTGATAATGCACGAGTCCTCTTGAACCGACATAATTCAGTATCAGAATTTAATCTCATCTTATCCCTTGGTCTTGCATAGGGCAGAACAGAAGTATTAGGTTCAATTTTACCTGGATATGGATAATGTATTTACAGGAAGCCAAAAGGACAGTAGGTGGTGCCTTCAGGCTGTAGGTTGTTGACATGTTTGTACTACTTGACAAGATCCATGTATTCCTATCAGGTACTCGTCGTGGCTACTGGACATACTGGAGATAAAAGCGAAATCTGGCTTCACAATTGGGACTTATGAGGGACAGAAGATCAATTCTTAGATTGTAAAATGGGTTATGCTTTGTGCGCACAACTCTATCTTGTAAACATCCTGATCACGAAACGTCACAGAGAGCAATGACGCAGACGAAATTAATACAAGACAAACTAGCATCAGGAAAATAAACATGGTAAAAATGGCAAGGAGGAATATAACTGGCCAAAATAAACGAGATTGCTAATGAAATTTAAAAAATTATATATAATATTAATTTAGTAGCCCTACAACACATTAGATGGCAAGAGAACGGATGAAATAAAAAAAAGACTATTTCCTATGTAGTGGCCCTAAATCGAGGACTATTCGATATGATACTGGCTTTAAGAAAATTATAAAACTGAGAAATGTAATTATGAACTTTGAGTCTCTAGGAAGCAAACTGTAGATATTAAGGTTAGGAGGATGATTTAGTAACGTCACATTAACTTCAGTTTATACTTGCACTGAAGAAAGTAAATAACTACAGAAATGTTTACAATAATTTATATAAAGAATAAAAAATGTACGAAATATGTTTACAGATTGCTAGAATATTTTAATGCTCTGATATTAAACGAAACATTTTAGAAGCAAAGACACTGTCCTTTGAGAGTGGTTCACTCAATAGATTACACCGAGCAACAAAAGAAAACTTTTTTTTTGTCTCAGAAAGAAGAGTGTGTGATTCTGATAGTATTTTTTCTACTGCATTCAAATATGATATCGGGTTTCTCTATCACGCAAGCTTTCCGAAAGACAGTCATTTCTAATTTCAAACACTAATATTTTCTACATTCGTAACTACACAATATTCGAACATTCGGACTCACCTAGAAAGTAAGAAATGACGATTTTCTACTGTATTTTGCCTGTGGAGCATCCCTGTTGATGGTCCAACAATAATCGGCCAGCATATTAGGATTCCATTTACCTTGATATTTCTTTTCCATAGCTGAAATCGCCTCATGAAAGTGCTCCCCTGATCATCGCTCACTGCGCCAAGATGGACAAATGGACGAAAAAAGTTTATTGAAAAATATTATTTAAATCCACTAATTTAAATTGAAATAAACAAAAAACTGTAGGCGATGGAGAAATTCGGAATAAATATTTGAAAACACGATAAAAACTGCATTAACTGCAACTACCGGTACACATGAGACAAATATCACGTAGACCAGTGTTATCATACAAATCCGTGCGGACATCCTCTTTTAATGGTAGTGGTTACTGTTGTCTTACCGATGGTCAGATGACTTTTACGATATCTATAATAGTCGGCTATTGTTTTGTAAACATTTCAATGAGAATTTTTAATTATTAGTACCGGTAAATGAGGTGGGAGAATAACACTAACTATGATTTGAGGGAAGTAGATTATACAGGGAATGATTGGAAAGCATTAGCTCAGGATAGGGATGTATGGAGAGCTTATGTCCGCGCGGCCATGAACCTACGAGTTTGATAGTACCAGTAAGTAAGGTACATCAAAGATTGCCGGCCACCAGAAGCTATCGAATGCTCGAGTAATATCAAGAGATTTAAGAATTTCGATTTCTATCTTGGTGAAAAATTCCTTCATTCAACAAACTGCGTCTTTTGTTAAGCGTTGGGGGAGGGATCCACATTGATTTTCCCCCAATATACGTTTGTTAGTAGGATTGATTTTCCCCCAATATACGTCTGTTAGTAGGTGTTGCATTAATCTATGACAAATTAATATATCAAGGCTTTTGCCCATGACAGGAAGCAGGCTAATGGGTCTGTAAGAATATATTGAGCATTTATTTAGGGAGTAAGGTTTTGGTACAGGGTTCTTCATTTATAACCAAACGGGCACACGGTGTTTTGCCTTTGTGTGTTTGGATGTGCCACAGCCGGCTTTGCTCCTACAAAAAATCCACGCTTAAAGCATGTATAAAAATCTTACCTAACCTCAGTTAAACAGGCATTATATCGGGAAAATACATTCTGATTCACTTCATTAAGTTGGGCCACTGTATTATTTACGATTTCATTTCTAATATTTTGTTTTAGTTCTAGCGATGTATGAGGATTTGTCTCGTAAACTTTGTCCTTCAGTTTACTGCACGAGTAAAAATCACACACTGTTAAATCAAGGGACCGAGAGGATCATACACTAACACTAATCGCTCTATCTTCCCTAATTTTATTAATGGACTCCGCTGCTGTATGAGCGGTAGCAGAAACTTGTTAAAACAACCCATACGATTTCTCTTCCTCTCACAGTTCACGAAAGAATAGGGTTAAAATATAATTTCGGCACCTCTTTGCATTTACAGTCTGCTCACAAAATATTGGAGCGATTATGCGTCTAGCGGTTACAGCACAGTATAAGGTAAGATTTTTACACATGCTTTACGCACGGAGTTATGTAGGAACAAAGCCGGCTGTGGCACACACACACGCTCACAGGCAAAACGCCGTGTGCCCATTAGGTTATAATGAAGAACTCTGTAGTACCTTCACAATTGCCCATTTCTAGCAATCCGGGAACACTGCTATATAAAAGCATTTGTTAAACAGTGTTGTAAATAACGTAGGATGATATGTTTGAACATTTGTAATTACATCGGTTTATATATGATCCATATCTGGTGATTTATATAATTTTATTTAATAATAACACGAGCAACTTCATTAAAGGAGAAAGCCATGTCCTCGCTAGAGTAAGGTGCTGTTTCGATACAAGTTTGGATAGTCGTCTGGAGATGATAATCAGTTGTATTACTTGGAACTATTTTTTTGGTGAATGCTACTCCGTTTCTTGTTAGTAGTCGTAAATCCTTCTTCTGTTTCTAGCGTGGTTAATATATTGTTATAAATATTTTGTATTTGACAGTATTTGTTATTCGTAGATAATATTCCTCGAATTTTTGCGAGTTTGAGACGCACGAAATTGTTTCCAACTCTTTAGGTGTACTTTGCATTGTCAATATCCTTTAATAATTTTATATTAAGTAGTGTTTTTGTTCGAATTCTATTCGGAGTAGTTCACAATGTTCTTATTTTCAATCTATGATAACTTGAAAGCAGACGCTTTAGAATCAATTTCCAACTCTAGATATCTCTTCAAATTGAGAATTCCTCCAAGATATCAATTATTCTATTTCACTTTCGAAACAATTCATTTTGGAGAAATTTCTCTGCCTTAGATTATCATCATCTGCATTCATGGATTAGGTCTGTTGACCCATTCCGACTTCAGCCCATCTCTTTCTAGGTCTGCCCACATCTCGGGTGCCTTTAGGTTTATATTTTGTTATTTGTTTTGGATATCTATCTTCATTCATTCTGTCTATGTGTTGCTTCCATTTTTGTCTATATGTATCTATTTTCTCTGCCCTAGATATTTCTTTAAATTCTGAGAGATATTTTTATTATTCACGTTTTTAACTGCTTTAATTTTTGTGTTGAAGACAATGACAAATATTATATGTAAAATTTGATTAAATATAAGGAATTTTATTAATATGAAGAAAGAAAAACAATTAATTAATTTCTTTCCAAGATACATTTATATACAAATACATTTCTAATTTGCTTAACAGAAAGATCACGTACTTTTATTTCGAACAAACAATAGATTGGAAAATACAAAATATGAAGTTAAATTTAAAGTCACAAATTAAATGGACATACTGACGTTAGATAATAATATTATTATCTTTCATTAATTTTACGTATTCCAAATCAAGTTGAGTCATTTCCATAATCTTCATTTTCAATATGACGTCACCCGACTGTTATACATTCAAAATATGCGATGTTATTTTTCACGTATATTTCACCTTTATTCTCAGAGCGTGTTCTTAAAAAATTGCGGAAAATTCTTCTCATATTATTTTGCCGTCTTTCCAGATGCGAAGATCAAATCATCTTCCAAGATGAAGTCAATTTTCTTCTCAAATAAATTCAATAAATCCATTCACGGGTGGATCAAAATATGACAAGACCTGAGCGGTATTCAGCACAATTATATATGCCTGAAAGCGGACAGAATATATTAAAACCTCTTGGCAGGTTCCATGAGTCACGTGGTCGCTGGTTCAAAGTAAGAACTCGATAAAGTTACATGAACAATATTGACTTACACGTGAACTCCACAAACAAATAAGCTCCATTCACAACAGTTTCTATTAAACATATCCGTTACATGACAATTTCACTTGTAAGATTAAATTATGATTTGCTCGATTCCCATTGGGAAATACAATTATGACGCATTAGTCAAGCTGCCTAATACAATAAAATAGCCAATTATGCAATAATTATGAAGTTAATGTGAACATCAAAATTATATTTTCATATCTGAGAAAGTATAATTCTTTATACAATAAATTAAAATAATTTAGTTTCAAACTAAACAAAATCTCCATCGGAGAAACGACACTCTCTCAGCAGATTTATTTAACTTGGCTCAAAAAAGTGCATAAATAAATTAAACGGAAGAAACTTATGTTTTTACGAGATTATATTGCTGTTATAACCAGAAATATAGCACTAATAGTAGAAATATTGGAGGTAATATGTACGGGTGATAAAGGGTTTTATTAAATTTATAAATATATATATATATATATATATATATATGAAGAGGCACGTATTCAATGGAAGAAATTTCTTGAAACCTATCAAAATTAACATCACGTATTTGAAAATACTGATAATTTCAGTTACTTGGGGTAGATTTAAATAAAAATTGATAAAATCAAATTGAACAAATTTAAATAAATAATAAACTTCTGTCTAGAAACAAATCTTATAATAAAGTATATTTTTTTTAAATACTCCCTTCCGTCCAGAGAATCGAAATAGAAACATTAATGTGAGCAGTAGTAACATAAGCAACTGAAACATTAAAAGACTAGAAATAGAAAATGAAATATGTTAAGACTATTAAAAAAAAAGACAATTCTATCGAACAATATGTGTAAGTGTAGTAGCAAGAATAAGAAATTATCATGAAATAGAACAAATTTACATGTAACAGGATATTTTAAAATTTATAAAATCACTTTGAGTGAGTAGGTTAGGACTCAATCATAGAATGAATGAAAATAGAACGTCCGAAATATCTTAAGGGGACCTGGAACGTCCTATACTTATAATGTTAAATGTAAGGAACATTTTCTCCTGAACTATTAATCCTATCAAGTTGAAATGTTTACAGTGGAAAGGTCCATATATTTAGAGTCTTCTTTCATAAGGATTTATATAGATATGCATTTATATGAAAAATATATTTTTTTCTTTAAAAATATTTTCTTTCAGTTTTTTTACACTGTTTTTTGCAACCTAAATTTTTAATTACTGAGCTACCACAACATCAATGTGGTACAAGTTGTATATGAGCACTATATTCAAGCCCTGAACATTTCAGGTCTGCAGCTTTAATAGTTTAGACGAAAATGTTCTTCATATATTGAAAAAATGAATGCTAACTATCGGAGAGAGTTGACGGCTCACGCCAACATTTTAGAGGGTCGGAGAATATTTAAAACAACTAATAAACACACTTAGAAATAAGATACAGGCATGATAATTATACCATATTAAAGAGGAATTTTTCTATTATTTTAATTGGTAGAAAATGAAAATGCATTTTTTCATCACATCTGGCCTTCCGGATCCCCTTAAATGGTGAGAACCATGGAAGTAAAAGAAGAAGTAGAGCAGTGAAGAAGCGATTACAAGTATTAGAGGGTGGCCTAACCACAATGAATATTAGTAATGGAAAACAAGAGAATCATGAACAGAATTGATTGGAGGAGGTGAAGTTTGAAAAAACAGAAACCACACTTGTAGAGCTGCAAAAGTAGAAGAAATATATGTTTTAACATTTCACCGTCCAGTTCATTAATTCGTTTGACCTCTATTGTCTAGTAGGCTAATAACAAATGATATAAATTAATATCTTGTATATGCAGATACGTACTTGTAAATATATATATTGATGTTATAATTAAATATGTACATTAGGCAATACAGGCCAAATATGACACGGATAAAAAAATGAACGCCTAAACAGGGATACGAAGCCAGGACCTTTGAATTAATACTTTAATACGCTACCACTTACGCTATCCAGGCGCCTAACTCAAAAACTTATTTTTCCTTTTTATACTTTCTCTATCATGAGAGTTAGCGGGAACTCAGTCTCACTGCCCTCTAGTGGCTACTATAAAAAGTGAGCAAATTAAAGAGAATTCAAAGGTCCTGGGTTCAAATCCAGGTTCAGGCTGATAACTTTGTGTTCTATACACATAACTTATAAGACGCACAATTGAGCAACATTCGAACGATTAATTCAGAAAGTTCTTGTAACTCGTCATGCTTTTGTAAATTCAGTGCTGATATAATGCAAAAAAAAATGTAACTCCTCTTATGATACTCCTGATATTCTACTTGTCAAATCAGTACGTGGATTTTGGTAAATGAGTTTTTCAAGTCAAACTAGAAGAATAGAGGCAATATTTATTATTAAAAAATGACAAAGCATGTGTTTGAGAAACATGATGTGCGTGGTTGTTTTGTTATCAAACACTGCTGGTTGATATAGTCAGTCTGAAGAGACTTGATGGCAGGTTGCATTCCAAAATTAAGCCCTTGACTGTATGCTCAAAGAAACAGGTGTACAGATTTTAGTTATTTGTATACATCCGGGATATACGAAACATATATGCAGCTAAAGTATTCTAAGAGGGATTTTGTTAGGGGCATTTGCAATTATATCATGTTCATGTGTACACAATTTATATTCCACAAACCATATTCACCAGACATAATCTAAGTTGGTTGCGATGACCATTTGTAGTCACTTCTGTTTATCTCAGCGCGTTTTTTCAGTGTTATTTATGATACGTTTGGAAGCCTCCAACTACCCTACGCCTATTAAGCTAATTTCTGTAGCTTAAGTTAAGACGGAAGTTAATGTGGAATATGGGAAGTTCTTTTTAATTGTTTGTATTTTTTATTATTTTATTTATTTATTTTACCTGATAGAGTTAAGACCGTAAGGTCTTCTCTTCCACTTCACCAGGGTTAAATTATAGATGCAACAAAAATTATGATTAATGATACATAATATATATATATATATATATATATACACTACACAATATAAAGTTGACAAGGGAAAGAAATTTAATAATAATAATAATAATAATAATAATAATAATAATAATAATAATAATAATAATGATAATGATAATAATAATAATAATAATAATAATAATAATAATAAAATAACAACCTATAATTAGATTAAGTAAAATGGTTATCAAAGAAAGTTTAAAATATAAAGGAATAATAAAAGAATACGTGAAACACGGTTATATATTATATTGCCTAAGGAAATATAAAGTGAGTTTTTTTTAAACTGCTTTTGAGTCGGGCAGTCCTTGATATACGAGGAGAGGGAATTCCATAGTCGTGTGGGTGAAACAAGGAAGGATGAGGAAAAGAGAGATGTTCGATGTAGAAGAACAGCTAGAGTCAAATTTTCTCTGGATCGTGTGTTTACGTTATGGTGGGAGGATAGCGAATGAAAGCGAGTAAAAATATAAAGGGGTGATGTGGTGGACAAAGTGTTGTCCAAGATGCAGGGGCAATGTATCTTTCGCCTGTCTTCCAATCGGAGCCAAGACAACATTTAAAATACTGGAGTTATGTGGCTCTATCTTCTTGTCCTCTCGAACTTCGATGAAACCAAATCTCCAAGCGAACACATTTTCCTTTGGAAGCTGCACGACTTTAATTAAAGTATTTTGCTAATTAATATTGATTTATTTATTTTTATTTATTCTTATTGCCATTCACCTTCGAAAGGTGTACTGTAACTTAAAATGCTACGTCACATGAATCATTACAACTTGTGCTCTATTGTATCCATTTCTTGATGTTTTTGAGTTCAGATATGACATTATTAGACGATTTCCTTTCTGATATTCTCATTATATCAGCGAGCTCTCTACTCTTTATAAATTTGTGTTTGAGCTCGAAACTGTACTAACCAATTATTTTTGAAGGCACAAAACTTGATTTGATGTATAAGTTCGTTATTCGTACTTGCAAAACTCTATTGTAGTGAAGGTAGTAATAAAACGTGGCAGTAAAACATATTTGCCTTGCAATTCTTTATCACTACTGAGTATGAAAATGAAGAACGCAATCTTAATCTCTTTCAAAGGTAATTAAAAGAATCCAAGTTTAAAGATTACACAAATGCAAACTTTGAATTGTGAATACTGATATTTTAAAGGTGTGAACAAATATTTAAACTCGTGAGAACAATATAAACAGTTTACAAGTAAATAACTGAAATTGAACGCTCCATAGCTTAAATCTCTATATAATCTAACAGTTAAATCTCAGAAAGCCACAGAATTAATGAATACACGGAAATAATAGTAAACACAGTGAACAGCAGCTATTTCACTGTATTATCTTGGAAAGTGAGTGAACAGATTTAGCAACTTCCAACTGAATATTGCTACCCCATTGTCTGTTAAACAACGATTCACTATCAAGCTTGATTTACTCGCCTTGTCTCCGGAAATTTCGTTGTTGTAAATAATTGAGTAAAATAAATAATCATCATGTTTGACTGGAAGAGCTTTTTTTTTAGTAAGATTTGGGAAAAAAAGCTCTTCCAGATGGATGGAAAGAATCAATTTATCGTACCAATTTATAAGAAAGGAGATAAAACTGATTGCAACAACTATAGGGGCATCTCATTACTTTCAACTTCGTACAAAATTATAACAAATATATTAGTCAGCAGACATTATAGAATATCATCAATGTGCATTTAGAAGAAACAGGTCAACAACAGATCAGATTTTTAGTATAAGACAGATTTTAGAAACGAAATGGGAATATAATGGTACTGTACATCAACTATACGTAGACTTCAAAAAAGCATATGATTCAATTAACGGGGAGAAGTTATATAGTATCCTGCTGGAGTTCGGAATTCCTAAAACGTTAGAGTTATACGACTGTGTCTAAATGGCACAAAGAGTAGGGTGCGTGTAGGCAAACAGTTTTCGGACACTTTTGAAATCCAGAATGGGTTGAAGCAAGGAGATGCAGTATCTCATCTACTATTTAATTTTGTACTACAGCATGCCATTAAATCTTTAGAGAATGAGGAAGTATTAATAAGCTGTTAGTTTATGCTGATGATGTAGTACTATTGGCCGATAGCGAGGAGATACTAAAGGACAACACGCACACACTATTGAGTAACACTAAGAAATTAGGACTGGAAGTAAATATCAATAAAACTAGATATATGGTCACACGTAGAAATACATTATATAATGGAAATGGACAGCTAATGACAAATGAGGGAAATGTTGAGGAAGTGGCTGAATTCAAATACCTAGGAACAATAATCACAAATAGGAATGAGATGCACAAAGAAATTAAACATAGGCTCAATTCTGGAAATGCGTGCTATTATGCATTGCAGATACTCTTGATGCCCCAACTCCTTTAAAAAACGCTAAACTGAAAATATATAAAACTATTATTCTACCAGTTATATTATATGGGTGCGAAACATGGACTCTTACTTTAAGGGAGGAAAGGAGATTACAAGTATTTGAGAATAAAGTACTTAGGACAATTTTTGGACCAAAGAGAGATGAACAGACAGGTGAATGGAGAAGACTACATAACAATGAACTACATGGTCTTTATAGGAAGCCGGATACAATAAGAATAGTTAAGTCTCGTAGACTGCGATGGACAGGACTTGTGGCAGGTATGGAGAATGAAAGACTTGCATGGAAGCTTCTTGTAGGAAAGCCAGAAGGAAAACGCCCAGTTGGTAGACCAACTATGATTTGAGGGAATGATTTGAAAGCATTAGCTCAGGATAGGGACATAGCTTATGTCCACGCTGCCATGAACCTACGGGTTCGATAGTGCCAGTGATTGAGTGAGTAAGTAAGTAAGTAAGTTTGATACTACAGTATATTACAGGCCTTTGCCGCCCCAACTATGCGCCTCCATCCATTTTTGTATTTTTTTCAGTTCAGCTTCTGAGTTTGGGGGTTCTGAAATGTGTAATTATTTACGGGTTGAGGTTGCCAGCAAGTCCAAGCCCTAACGAACCAGAGAATTTCCTTTTTCTGTGTTATCATCCACGACCTCTCCGACTTGGAACGCCCTACCAGTAGCATACCTACCCGGCATATCTCTTGGGATCATTTAAAAACGTAACTCCACCAGTCCGACAAAGTCGAGGAATGTTCTGTAGGACTAAACTAAATATTCACTTTGTATTTAAAACAATGTGTATAAGTGTAAATTAATTGTATTTATATAAGATTCCAGTTAATGCCCATTAATATAATTTTTAAAATAGTTTGATTACTTGTGAAACTCGCTTTTAACACTGTTTATCTCTATTTGAAACAAATGAGGAATACACTATAGAACATACGTGAACTGGTGTATTTGGAACAGGCAAGATAAGTTATAGGAACACGATGTGCTAGATGTTGCTGCAGATTCTTCCAGATTTTATCAACACCCGTGATGTTAACCATAGCACATTTTAATTTTTAAGTTTTATACAATTTTTATGGTCATCTGCTTCGTTCAATAGACAAATTAGTTGCGCACTGCTTAAAATAAAAAAATCATCAACAAATATAGAATGGGGTTACGCCTATAGGCAAGAAAAAATGTATATAATTAATGGTCATAGTACAAAGGGTTCAATTTTCCTCAGAAAATATATTCAAGAATTTTAAGGCTATGGTAACTATGAAAACACGATTTCACACAAATTATTTGCAAGTGTTTTACCACCTCCTTTCATTGCAGTTGAGTAAATTTCTATGAATGGTGATCGCCTATAGCTACTATTTTTTAAATCAAAGTATATTGATACATATTGTTGTTTTATAAGGTACGAAATGTGAATTTGTGATGTTAGTCATATTGGATGATGGATGGTACAGCGCTTTTGACAAGACCCCATTCTATGGTCAAAAGCGAAATTAGTTGTGTGTTTTGAAATGCCAGACCAATCAATTGATCATTCGTTTAAGTTCATATACTCAGCATGTCTAACCTATAGGCCTTAGCTGAATAGTCGGGACGGGTCTAACCCTTGTTTTAGGTTTAGCAGACTGATGGATTCACTCTAGGAAGATGGAACATTTCAAGATCTAAATCTTATTAAAATATTCAGCATAAGAGTAGTACTTTATATGGACTGTTTAACTCATGCCCCAAATGGGAGTCAGTGACCAATCACGAATCAATGATTTTTTATTTAAACCAATAACAGTCGTGTTTCGCCTAGAATTTACCAACTAAAGTTCATCATAATAAAACAAGCACCTCCTTTCTAACATTCTTAATAGGTCATACCATTATTTTGCAGTGACTGACTCCCCAAGAAATACGGCTACCAGATTGTATATATTATGCATGAATGCCAACACACAGAGCATGCAGGAGTTAATATAAAAACATTTGTAGCAATTGATTAAACCACCAAAAAAAAGAAACCACTGTTAGCACTTTATTAAATGTATTTTTTCACAGGGAACATTCCAGAAAAATATAATTGTCATATTTACATCATAGGACACCAGAAATGAATTAATATACAGTTTGATGCGTTTCATTTTCCTCCACTAGAGTGCATTCTTACTATATTGCGTTTCTTTGGCAATAAATAATATGATCTGGTTGCAGTGATAAACAAAAGAAGCAAATGAAGCGTACCAATCGTTTCTCGTTTGTTTTCAAACATCGCCGTTTACATTAAATTTATAAATATTTTAAAATAACTACATTTAAATAATGATTTGTGAGTAAACAGCTTAATTTATTCGTTAAATAGTCCTAACAAATGTCACTCTTGATTTCCAAATTATCTAGATAAATTCACTCCTCACTTCCTGAGTCGTGAGTTTATCGATAATTTGGAATCACTCGTGGCATTACTTATGAAAATGTTTAACATTTGATTATGAACACTGCCGTTGCATGAAGTCATGAATATTGTAACATTTCGAACTAATTGATTTTGAATTGGAACCTCGAGTTTCAAAGCACACTTTAATAGGTATAAAATCTGTATCGTTGTGCTTAGACCCAAAAAAGTTCAAAAAGTCTTACCTAAAATGATAATTTTTTCATCACTAACAAACCACAAATCGGTTGAGAAGTATTTTATCGCTAATTCCATGATTTATACATGTTAAGAAGTTCACGATTTTTTCCCCAACGATGAACATTTGCTACTGCTATTAATAATTAGCCTATGAACAGGTGTAGTATTTAGTTTTTACTTATTCGAACATACAGCTTTTTAAAATCGATGAGCTACTATACGACGGAGTTTGAAGAAGCTAAACAGCAGGTAATAAGTATTAAATTGAGCTCTTGTAATAATGCTTAAGTGCAGTTGAAAATTAGTAATAAATGCGTATTAAATCATGAATGTTAATAAACGATAATATATAGATTTTATTTTGAAAAGACGTCACTATACATGAGTTAACTTAAGTATAGAGAACAAGTCGCACACGAGCCGGGATTTATATCCTAGATCTTCAACTTTTAGGCTGGAGCTCTACATTTACGCTAGGCCTACTTAGGAACACCTCCAGGAGAAAACAGCATTGTTCTCTCTTTTAATCAAATATTTTTTCAGAAGCAGACAAATATGTGCCTTTTTCCTGGAGATATGCTTAAGTGCCAGTTTGTAAAGCTGGAGATCTTAGGTTCAAAATCCGGCTCAGGTGAAAATTTTTCTCTCTACTTATGTTGACAGATACTATTCCAGGTTATTACATTGAAACGTAGGGCTTAATAACTAACAAATTATATATTTAATACACAAGTGATCTTCTTGGTGATAAAATATTAAAATACATATATACAGTCAATATGCCCATTTCACCAATTAATGTTTTATAATGGTCAACAAGTTTCCACAGCCAAGCTGTCATTCTAAAGACCAGATATTGAGTCAATATCTGGTCTTTAGAATGACAGCTTGGCTGTGGAAACTTGTTGACCATTATAAAACATTAATTGGTGAAATGGGCATATTGACTGTATATATATATATTTTAATAAGAAATTATCATTTATTCTCGTGCTTCATAAAAATATGCTACTAAACTTAGTATTATCCTTCCAATTTACAGAATGAATGTATCCGTTAGAGGCAAATTTGAAGAAATATTGTTTTACGGCATAAATAATAAAAATATATTTCGCATAATCCATATTATTTCATTTCCACACCTTCGATGCGATGGCCTGGCATAACGAAAATGTTTGTTGAACATGTTGTTGTTGTTGTTTTCAAATGCTGGGCCTTGGCACCGAAGCCATTAGCGTTCTTGCTCTCCAATATTTCTCTATTGTGGATCCAACAGGTAATACTTCACAGGTTTGTAGGTGTTCTTCATTCATTTCTTCGTCTTTATTGCATAGAGGACAATTTGGATTCGTGTAGATTCCTATTTTATATAAATGTTTGGCCAAATAGTCATGTTCTGTAAGCAGTCTAAATGTTGCTACTGTAGTTTTACGTCGAAATTCTGGAATAATATCTGGCTTCTTTACTAAAATATTCCATTTTTTGTCTTTGGCTTTATTACATAGTTTTACGTGGAAATTCTGGAATAATATCTGGCTTCTTTACTAAAATATTCCATTTTTTGTCTTTGGCTTTATTACATAGGTCTTGGTTTTGTTTGTTTGTTGAACATTTAATACTTATTTCTGGACATCAATCAGTCCATCGACCAAGCGACAAGATTAAAACTATCACAAGAACATTAATTGTTAGTAAAACTATACTTTAACAAAACATAAGGTGCTATTTGCATATTATTTAAATTAGGTGGAATTCTTTACAAGTAACTGTCAATTTCTATCCGCGCGGATATACGTTCTATGTATCTCTATCCCCATATTCAATTTTCTAATCATCCCCTGTATAATTTATATCTCTCAAATCAAGGTTAAGGTCATTTCATCACCAAATTCTTTGCCGACCTACTGGGAGCAAACCATCTGGTTATACTACAAGGAGTTTCCATTCGCCTATTTATTTCTCTAGTCCTGTCACATGTCCTGCCCATCTATACTAAATCGTTCGACTTTTAGGAGGGGAGGAAGAGCTACAACAGAGGACAATCTGAAGTTAGGAACAACACCCCTGAGAATAGTAAATAAATTCAAATATCTAGGACTGACCCTACAGACTACAGCGAAATCCTTCAGCCAATATGTACATGACAAAACAATAGCTGTCATGAGAGCAATCTACAGCATCAAGAACTTAGCGAGACTATCCCTGCCGACAGCTATGATTCTAGTCGAAACCACGATTTTTCCGATTATAACTTATGGAATAGATCTGATATGGGAAAAACTGAATCTCAACGACCTTAGCAAGATAGAAAACCTGAAAGTGCGCTTCCTAAAAACATCACTGAGAGTGGGGAAAACTGCACCCTCACGACTCGTCTATGAACTCACAAAGGAAACATACTACGTAGAACATCTACAACTTAGAATGCTACTAGCCCTTACCAAGAATTTTTAGATTTAGTGTTAGATTTAGATTTAGATTTATTTATTTAGCCTGGTGGAGTTAAGGCTATGTGGCCTTCTCTTCCACTCACCAGGGCAAACATATATTACATCAGAATATAACAATCACAATGAACTCTAATATTAAGTACTAAATAAAAATTTGATCAAAAATATAATATCTATTATATTACGATCTATAATGCAACTAGTTAATGTTAGTTAAAATTAAGACTAAAACTAATAATAAAATGTATACAAGCAAGACATATTAAATTGTCCCTGTCTAATGTATATACACTGCTCAAAACAATTAGAGGAACACTATGAAATACGCAATTTTTTTTTCATTGGATAAAGGTACAAACACGAAATTAATAAAGTACATTATTTGTGGTTATTTATTTATTTATTTATTGCTCATGTCAGTAAAAACAAATGAATAACGCTGACAATTAACTTTTCAAATAATTCCGCTATGTAAGCAATTGGATCTTGTGCTTATTTTTCAAAGTTAAACACTCGTTATATAGAGTTACCGAAAAACAGGAAAAACGTTTTTAAATTATTATATTGTCACCATTGATTAATTTTCCCTAAGAATATTAAACTATTATAGAATCCCTGGCCCCCAAAATATTCGTTCCAACCCCCATCAAAAGATTTTAGTATCGTGTATGGCCTCCACGGAATTCGATGACACTTTGGCACCTTCGTGGCATGCTCCCAATAAGATTCTGAATTTCCTCTTGCGGGATATTCTCCCATTCTTCCTTCAGAGCATCTCCAAGTTGCTGCAGAGTTTGTGGAGCTTGATGTCGGTTCCTGACATTCCTGTCTAGAAGATCCCACAAGTGTTCAATAGGGTTGAGGTCTGGGCTGACCGCTGGCCACGCCATTACCTCAATTTCATTCCTCCTCAGGAAATCCCTGGTGACAGCCGCAGAATGTGCCCTGGCATTATCCTGCATAAACAGAAATCCAGGGCCTACTCCAATGGCAGCAGGTACTACATGCTCTTCCAGAACGTGCTCGATATACCGGACAGCATTCAGTCGCTGGGGAACAAGTAGCCTACAAGGTCCATACGATTGTTGTACATAACTCCGGCCCACATCATTATGAAACCTCCTCCAAATCTATCAATTTCCTGTACAGCCTCTGCAGTAAATCTTTCTCCTGGCCGTCCCCACACCCTCAATCGACCGTCACAACATGTAAGACGATACCTGGATTCGTCCGAGAAGAGCACAGACTTCCACTGGTTCAGGTTCCAATCACCATGGTTTTCAGCATATGTACGTCTTGCTGCCTTATGCCCATTTGTTAAGCGTGGTTTTTTAACGGGCCTTTTTGGACGAATATTCTCTTTCCTTAATCTGTTCCTTATGGTTTGGTCTGAAACCCGGATTCCGGAAGCCATATGAAGGTCATAGGTCATTCTGCAGGTCTTTTGCAGTTTTTGTACGCTATCGAAGAGCAGAAAGAACAATGTATCTGTCATCCTGGGGGGTTGTTTCAAATTTACGGCCCTGGCCACGTCTTCTACAATACTGACCTGTCTCTCTGTGCCTGTTACGTAACCTGGACACCACGGAAGGAGAAACCCCAAGCTCTCTGGCCACTTGTCGCAGAGATTGACCTTGTCGTAGAAGATGTAGAGCATGATACACTTCAAACTCATTTAAATGCCTCATTTTGTCAGAGACGTCAGTAAACAAGGCAATAATCAACATTCGTCACTGTAGCAACATCAGGAAGCTTACCAATTAGAAGCGGCCAGTGCCTTCCAAAATAAAAAAAAATTCTCTGTGTTTGTTATTTGAGGTAATTTCTCTGTATTTAGACCATGGATCTTTAAAATTTGTATCCAATGATAAAATTAATGATTCAATTTACATATTGTCCAACTTTCAGCATCACAGCTTTAAAAAACAATTACTTATTCAATTTATTACAAGTGTTCCTCTAATTGTTTTGAGCAGTGTATAAAACAAAGAAAAATAATGAGATATAGAAAACTAATTTTACGTTTGTACAATATTTAAAACAAAACAAAAGAAAGTATTTGTTAATCTTAATATTATTTTCATAGATAATTAAATTTATTAATTGTTAAAAGAATACTATCAGTGAGGTGTATAAGTTAGTTTGTTATTAAATAATTCTTTAATTTGTTTTTGAAGGATGTTATAGTTTGACAGTCTCTGATATAGGTCGGAAGGGAATTCCATGTTTTTAAACAAAAGAGAGAAACAGATAATGATAGGTGCTGATTTCTACACCTCAGGAGCTATGCTGGACAGTAACTGGACGAAAACCAACCAAGAGCTAAGACATGTTGTAACACGATACGCGGCTTTCATCATAAGGTACACAGAATCAAGAAATATCACGAAACTCGTGAGAAGCGCGTGTGTGAATTGTGTGGCGGACAGTGCGACAGATATAATATACCGAAATGCCCATTAAATACGAAATTGTTGAATGACTACAGCAAAGACTAAAGAACAATCAATTCCCATTAGGGCGAACCTTTCTTGTTATTGTTATTATTACTATTATTATTATTATTATTATTATTATTATTATTATTATTATTATTATTATTATTATTATATCTGGTTTCTAATGTAGATAATGTAGCTCACTGTTATGTAGTCTTCTCAATTCAGCTTTCTACTCATCTATCTCTTTGGTCCAAAAATTTCCTAACACCTTTATTCTCAAATACTTGTAATGTTTTCACCTCCCTTAAAGTAACAGTTAATGTTTAGCATCGTTATAATATAACAGTTTTATATACTTGGATTACTTTTTTTTTGAGAGAGGTTAAGGTGACAACTGTCCCTGTAATGAATAATTGTACGCGTTTCCAGAATTCAGCCTATTTTTTTCTGTACATCATTCCTATTTGTAATTATTGTTACAATGTACTTGAATTTTACCACTTCTTGAACATTTTCCTTATTTGTGACTGATAAATTAAAACACCTCCGTCCATAGTAATTCTGCCCGAAGGCAGGTCCTTCACTGCAATGATAGCATTTTCATGCTATGCTTGAAGATGTACTAGGAAATTGTAGGTGTGGTAGCTTCCCGTTGCTTTCCACACCGGTGAAGGATGGTGATGAAATTTATAAGCATGATGATGATGGCCATATGATTTCGGGGACCGTTTGGGCCTTAAAGTTTTCCTGACATTTGTCTTACAGGTGAGGAAAAATCCCGATAAAAACCTCACCCAGAAAAACTGCCCCGACCGGGGATCGAACACGGGCCCGCTGCGTGACAAGGCAGCACGCTACCTCGAGACCACAGCGGTGGACTTAAAACACCTAGAAACAATAATTACTAACAGGAATCACGTCTACAAATAACTTAAACGTGGTTCAAATCCGGGAAAATATATAAATACTATTATAGAGACACAGCTTTTTAGATGAAACAAAATAAAGCTATAACAAATAGTTAAAATGCCTTTTGTAATCTAATACTAGTAAAATAAGAGGAAAGCTGTCTTGAAATATATTCAGAACGAACGTTTCAGAGTATCTAAACAAGGTCCATGTTACACTCCCGGGGGAAGATGATCTGTGGTTCGACCACACAGAAGATGGTGGGAGACCGTAACAGGCCACTAAGCCTATTACCAGAGAGGCTGATGATATTTGAAATCTGTAGGTGCATTAGAGCATGATTCAAATGAGAAATTATATTCTGAAATACAGCATTCAGCGAACACTCGCTTCCTATAAAACACACACTTACTTAAGTACAAAGTGTTAAAAAGGTATTTTTATTCTCATTCTGGCAGAAATGTGTACGAGATTTAGAAACTGGAAATGTAATTATTTGTTAACAGTTGGCAGAATGTTTTTATATAACTAATAAAACATCTCATAGCTGTTCAGAATAATGTATCTTATTATTCATCTTTAGTAACGAATAACTAACCAACTTAATGACACTATCGAACCCATAGGTTCATTGCCGAGCAGACATAAGCTCTCCATACATCCCTATCCTGAGCCAGTGTTTTCCAATCATCCCCTGAATTATCTGCTTCCCTCAAATCATAGTTAACGTTACACTCCCACCTCATTTTTGGTCTACCAACTGGGCGTTTTCCCTCTGGTTTTTCTACAAGAAGCTTCCATGCACGTGTTTCATTCCCCATTTGTGCCACATGTCCTGCCCATCGCAGTCTATGAGACTTAACTGTTCTCATTATATCTGGCTTCGTATAAAGACCATGTAGTTCATTGTTATGTAGTCTTCTCCATTCATCTGTCTGTTCATCTCTCTTTGTTCCAAAATTTTTCCTAAGAACTTCATTCTCAAATACTCGTAATCTTCTTTCCTCATTTAAAGTAAGAGTCCATTTTTCGCATTCATATAATATAACTGGTAGAATAATAGTTTTATATATTTTCAGTTTAACGTTTTTTTGAAAGGAGTTGGGACATCATGAGTCTCTGCAATGCATAATAGCACGTATTTCCAGAATTGAGCCAATGTTTAATTTCCTTGTGCATCTCATTCCTGTTTGTGTTTATTGTTCGTAGGTATTTGAATTCAGCCACATCCTCAAAATTTTCCTCATCTGTCATTAGCTGTCCATTTCCATTATATAATATATTTCTATGTGTGACCATATACTTAGTTTTTGGATAGCTATATACTTCCAGTCCCAATTTTTTTAGTAACGATTGAATTTAGAAACATATTTGTTGAGTTCTATGAGATTAAATTTTGTTTTGCAAAACCAAATAATGTTCAACTGAGTTGTTAAAAATATCAATACTCGAAAATTAATTTTAAACACAATTGAGGTTATGTGGTAATATTTTAAAAATATTAAAATAAGTACCTGACATATCAGTTTGTTCAATTAAAATGTATTTCTGTTTAAAAAACTACGTCAATAATTAAAACTAATTACTTGACGAAGCTTTTGAAACAGAAATCCATTTTAATTGAGGACGATCGATGTGATGTATCAGGTGTTTATTTAAATATTTTAAACAGGAAAACGCTCACTGTGTTTACAAACAGACCTAAAACACGTCTGGGGAAAAGAATCGTATATACTCAACCTAGGATAAGGAGAGATCAGGGCTTACTTGGTTTAGGCTAGGGCATGGAAATTTCTAAAAATTAGCGACGATCACGATATGCGAATATGTCCAATGTGCGGGAACTTTGAAAATGAGATACATATATTAGGAAAATGTAATGATTTAGAATATTGGAGACGTCAGTTATTACCGGAAAGATTTCTAAATTCAAATCGGGAAAGATTGGCATGCTACGAATATTATTGGTAAATCCAGAAAATTGAATAAACCTCGGTAAATTTCTGGACAAAACGCGAAAAATAAGGACAACACTCATTCATGAATAAATATATGTTATCAAAATGCAATACCATTAATTATTAACAATTATATATAAATTAATTTGTGCATAATGCTATTGTGTTATTATTTAATTGTAATATTAATGTGTTTTCTTTATGAATTGTAATGTTAATGTTTTTTTAGTGTATAATGCTATTGTGTTATTATTTAATTGTAATATTATTGTGTTTTCTTTATGTAATTGTAATGTTAATGTTTTTAGTGTATAATGCTATTGTGTTATTATTTAATTTTTACTATTTATTGTGTTTTCTTTATGTAATTGTAATGTTATTGCTGTTTTTGTTGTTTATTTTTCTTTACACTAGTACCAATTATTACTTTATTGTAACGGACTGTCAACAGCACGTACGGCTTACTGCCCGTGCGACCCATATTTGTAAATAATATTGTAAATAATATTGTAAATATCTTACTTTTTGTCTAATAAAGTCCTACTACTACTAAATATTTTAAAAATATTGGGGGAAAAAAGTCGTTAAATAAAATCCTGCTTCTACTCATATTACCGCTACTACATTCATCTGTACTTTGGTTTCATGCAGATGACAGGATGTGTCTTCTTTCTCGAATTTTCCATAAAGCTTCTAGAACGCTTCGTAATACTGTAAAATTGCCGGAAATATAACATTATAAAATCGTGTGCTGTAATATTCGCAGGAAGAGACGCCACATTTATGAACATATTGAATAAACCATTGCAAATATAACTAGTAATTTTTACAAATAACTTTGGTCTACTTGAGCAAAATGTACTCTACGGAATGGACATAACAGTTTCATATCATAAATACTTAATTTATTATATGGGCAACTTAAAATTAATTACTTCACGTTAAAAATTACTTAATAATAATAATAATAATAATAATAATAATAATAATAATAATAATAATAATAATAATAATAATAATAATGGGTGGATCAGATTCTTCGGTGCAGTAAAAGTAACTGATTTGTGGTAGAGTCCGGAATAAAAGTCTCTGGTTCTCCAGGTTGGGGGTTGATGCTATGGGCCAGCTACTCGTACATTGTAAAAGAAAATAAAGCTAAAAAACCAAAATATATAGCCTCGGTTACGAAAATGGTATATTTTGGTTAGGGATACCTGTGTAAATAAACAATCCTGAAATAAAAAAAATGAAAATGTTTTATTCATTCTGACAGAGTTAAGGCCTTAAGGCCTTCTCTATCACTCAGCCAGCACAAATACAAATACATATTTGACAATATAGATATACACTATAGTAATAATAAATCGTTAAAAATATATTAAATGTTGCAACGTAAATTTCATATACAGACAACATTTTAAACAATAATAAAATAATAATACTTACAATGATGATGATGATAATAATAATAATAATAATAATAATAATAAATAATAATATAAATATGATAAATTGAACGACAAACACCAATTAATATATTTACCTTACGAATGGAGAAGACTATATAACAGTGAATTACATGGTCTTTATAGGAAGCCAGATATAATGAGAACACTTAAGTCTCGTAGATTGCGATGGGCAGGACATGTGGCGCGAATGGGAAATGAAAGACGTGCATGGAAGCTTCTTGTAGGAAAACCCTGTTGGCAGACCAAAAATGAAGTGGGAGAATTACATTAACTATGATTTGAGGGAAGTAAATTATACAGGGGATGACTGGAAAACATTGGCTCTGGAGACCTTATGTCCGCGCGGTCATGAACCTACGGGTTCGATAGTGCCAGTGAGTTAGTAGAGAGATAGAGTTACCTTACACTGGGTAATGATGAAGTAGAAGTTAGAGCAAATATTAATTTAAATGTATTTTAAAAGATATCAATGTCTGGCAGCCCCTTTTTCTTGTGGTAGGGAATTCCAGTTGCGAGAAGTGTAAAACGTGTATGACATGGAGTGATGTGATGTCCTATGTTGCGGTATATTAAGCAAGAGACTATGTTGTGATCGTGTGTTTAAGTTATGGTTGGAGGATAGATACTGGAAATAAGATGATAAATAATTGGGAGTCGTGGTATGTAGGATCTTAAATAAGAAAATAGAGGTTGTTTGCTAGCCGTCGAGAAGAGTGGACGTGTTTTTGTTAGAGTGGTTGAAGTGTGCAGGGGACAAAGCATTATGGAAGAAGTTAGAAAGCTGATTGAAACATTGTCAACTGAAGTGAAAGAGGGGTTTGAAAAGTGCAACGTGGGTGAAAAAATTCGTGATATTGAGACGAACATGCATCGGATGGAGGACAGATTGAAATGGCTGGAATCTAAATTAGACTATCTCGAAAACCAGAGTCGCCGTAATAATATTGTGATATATGGTGTGCATGAAGAAGGCAGAGAAAGCTGGGAAGAAACTGAACATATAGTTAAAAGAGTAGTGGCGCAAATCGGAATTGATTTGGTGGACAGTGATATTGAAAGAGCGCACAGAGTAGGTCGTTGGAAATGTGGAAAGAGACCGATTGTATGCAAATTATCACACTACAAAATAAAATGTTGGATCCTTAGAGACAGTAAATATCTTAAAGGGACCGGTATCAATATTGCCGAACACTTTAGTGAGAAGGTGCGCCGCGAAAGAGACTTTCTTAAGCGACACATGCTCGAGGCGAGGAGGCAGGGCTGCCATGCAATCATACAATTTAATAAATTGATTATAAATGGACGAATCTGGAGCAGGGAAAAACTACAAAATATGGACAACTCTGAAAATGAATTTGAAGAGGTCATTGACAGCGAGTCCCCAAAACATACAGGGGACGCTTCAACAGCAGGTGGTCTCCTTACAGCAGAGGAGGGAGAAAATTCTACACGAGAGAAAGAGAGAGGGACCACTACCTTAATAACTCCCAGAAATCCAATAAACATACAGCAAAAAACGGCCGAACGCAAACAGCATACCCCACCTCTAAGAGGTGAACGACCGGCGGACACAAGAACTCCAACAAGAAAATCACTAAGACTTCAGAATCTACCCGCAGAAAAGGAACTATTGAGAGGGGGAAGTTCGAAAAATACAGGTAAGACTAACGACAAGGAAACACAATAGGGTTTGTTGACAGTCGGTTCATGGAATATCGAAGGGTTAAAGCAAAAACTTTCAATGGATAGATGTGTAGAGTTTATTGAGACTTTTGATATATTAGCTCTAGGAGAAACATGGTTAAAAGCTAATGAATGCGTAAATCTATGTAATATGAAAGGTTATTTTAAGGGTAATCAAAAGAGAGGAAAGAGAGGTAGATATCCAGGCGGTGTTGCCATTTTATATAAAGCTAACTTAGACCCATATATTGAAAAGGTAAATATTACTTTAAAAGAGGCAATTTGTATATATTACCATACAGAAAGAGCAGAAATGTGTCTGTTGTCTATTTATCGCCAACCACTAAATTCCAGGTATGCCAATCCAAATTTTTTCGTTGAATTGTCTGACTCGTTGGCAGAAATAAAAGATAGGTTTCCGGAAGCGGGAATAATAATTTTAGGGGACTTTAACTGTAGGATTGGGGAGGAAAATATCACTATAAAATCGGATGATAATGAAACACGAGGTGAGGGTAGGAGAAGCAAAGATAAGATTTTAAATTCAGAAGGAAACCAATTGTTAGCTTTTTGCGATGCATTTGAACTTGAAATTCTGAATGGTAAATATGGGGAAGATAAAAATGGAGAACTGACATTTATTAATAAAAATGGAAGTAGCGTAATCGATTATTCAATATGCACACAAGACATGATTCCAGTCCTAAGTAATTTCTGTATAGTTTCCAGAATCGAATCACACACCTTCCCAAACAAACTTATTTTAAATATGAAAGGTATTAGTGAGACAGTTAATGATGAGGTGGCAACAATATTGCGGCCAATTATCCGTTTCAGGTGGATCGAGGATCTGAGAGAAGAATTTAACAGGAGTTTGGAAACGCTAATACAGGATCTGCAATTAAATGATCTTAGCGGGGAGGAAATTATTAAAACTTTGACAGAATGTTTTCAAAAAGCAGGGAAAAATTCAAGGTTAAATACGCAATGAACCAGAAGGACAAAGGGGTGGTACAATAATGCATGTAGAAAGAAGAAGAAATTTGTCGAAAGTAGTCTTTTAAAGTTTAGAAAAGAAAGCACAGATGAAAGCAGAAAAAATTATGCGCAAGAGAGAAAGGAAAATAAAGAATTATTGGCAGAAACAAAACTAGCATGGCAAAATAAGAAAATCCGAAGAAATGAGAGTCGCGACTGAAAGTGGGAACATTGCGGACATATGGAAAGCGATAAGGGAACTCAAAGTAAAGTCCATAAATCGGACAAGAATAACGCCCGGGGAATGGAGAAGTTACTTTGATAGGGTGCTGGGAAATGAGAGGTTAAGATATAATCAAGGAAATATAGTTGAGATCTCTGACCCAATTCATATTCAATTACTGGATCAGGATATTTCGAAAAATGAAGTAGTTTCTTCCATTAAATGTTTAAAGAATGGTAAAGCACCTGGAATTGATGGAATACCAGGGAAATTCTTGAAAAATATGATATCATCCAATAAATTATTAGACGTTTTGAAAACTGCGTTCAACAAACTTTTTAATGGAGGGAGATTATCCGGAAGCCTGGGCGACAGGGTGTCATCCAACCGCTATACAAAGGGAAAGGTGGGGCACAGATACCAGAAAGTTATAGGGGAATTTGTCTCTTGTCATTGTTCGGAAAAATATATTGTAAAGTACTTTACGAACGAATCAGACAATGGGCTAAAGAGAACAATAGGCTCTCAAAATATCAGGCAGGTTTTAGAGAAGGGTACTCCACGGTGGACAACCTATTTGTTCTGAGAACATTAATTGATGACAATCTGAAAATGAAGGGGGGTAAATTATTTTGTGCATTCATTGATTTTAAGATGGCATTTGATACTGTGGACCGAAGCGCACTTTGGGAAAAATTAAATCGGAAAGGATTGTCTTGTAAAATGATACATGCTTTAATGTCAATTTATAAATATGTTAAATTTTGTATAAAAGTAGACCAAGGGCACATTACAGAGAGCAGCGAAGCCAATCGGGGATTGAGACAAGGTTGCATTTTATCACCAATGCTATTTAATCTATTCGTTGATGATATTGTAGACGTAATGCTAGAAGGAGAAATTGAGGCTCCGGAGATAGGAAATGTTAGAATCCCAGTCCTGTTATATGCAGATGATTTAATTATCTGTTCCAAGACAATCAAGGGATTGCAAAGAGGTCTTGACCTACTGGAAAGATACTGTAGGAATTGGGGATTGACTGTAAATGCTAGTAAGACAAAAACAATGACATTTAAAAATGGGACGGTTTATGGTAGAACAGAGGAATGGGAAATACAGAGATCAAGTTCTTCAAAACGTGAAACATTTCGAATATCTTGGTACGACGGTTGAAAAGGAACGGAAAGTGGAAAAAAAAAACACATTGATATAGCATTATTTAAAGGGAGGGGACAACTTAACAGTGTACTCGGTATTCTGGGTCGAGTGCCTGATATTCCAGTCAGCACATTAGAAAAAATGTATGGAGCTATGGTCAGGCCAGTCATGCACTATAGTAGTGAGATTTGGGGTTTCCAAAGAACGGAAATACTAAATAAGGTATATACGCTTTTTCTAAAGTATATTACAGGACTTAGTAAGGCCGTTTCTAACTGTGGAATTTTATATGAATTCGGGTCATTCCAGGACGATATTAACTGTAAAATTCGTGTACTCAAATACTGGTTGCGAGTAATCCAAGGTGAACAAACAATGCTTAGAGCAATTTGCTACGACCACCAAATTAAAAACATAGATGTTAAATTTTGGGCAGACGAGGTTAGGAGAGAACTCCAAAAGATTGGGATGGGCTGGATATGGGAAAAAGGGACTGAAAATCGCAAGAACGTGTGGAGAAAAATAAGGAGGAGGTACTTAGATGTAAACCAACAAGATACCTTCGCCGAATGTACAGGAAAAACGCTCACTGTGTTTACAAAGAGACCTAAAACACGTCTGGGGAAAAGAATCGTATATACTCAACCTAGGATTTAAGGAGAGATCAGGGCTTGCTTGGTTTAGGCTAGGGGCATGGAAATTTCTAAAAATTAGCGACGAGCACGATATGCGAATATGTCCAATGTGCGGGAACTTTGAAGATGAGATACATATATTAGGAAAATGTAATGATTTAGAATATTGGAGACGTCAGTTATTACCGGAAAGATTTCTAAATTCAAATCGGGAAAGATTGGCATGCTACGAGTTATTGGTAAATCCAGAAAATTGGATAAACCTCGGTAAATTTCTGGACAAAACGCGAAAAATAAGGACAACACTCATTCATGAATAAATATATGTTATCAAAATGCAATACCATTAATTATTAACAATTATATATAAATTAATTAGTGTATAATGCTGTTGTGTTATTATTTAATTGTAATATTAATGTGTTTTCTTTATGTAATTGTAATGTTAATGTTTTTTTTAGTGTATAATGCTATTGTGTTATTACTTAATTGTAATATTATTGTGTTTTCTTTATGTAATTGTAAGGTTTAATGTTTTTAGTGTATAATGCTATTGTGTTATTATTTAATTGTAATATTATTATTGTGTTTTCTTTATGTAATTGTAATGTTAATGTTTTTAGTGTATAATGCTATTGTGTTAATATTAATGGTAATATTTTTATTGTGTTTTCTTTATGTAATTGTAATGTTATTGCTGTTTTTGTTTATTTTTCTTTACACTAGTACCAATTATTACTTTATTGTAACGGACTGTCAACAGCACGTACGGCTTACTGCCCGTGCGACCCATATTTGTAAATAATATTGTAAATATCTTACTTTTTGTCTAATAAAGTCCTACTACTACTACTACTACTAAATAAGAAAATAAGGCAGTGTGACTTTCTTCTCTCTTTTAGATGTAATCATGACAATTCGTGGAATAATGGAGAAAAGTGATCGTATTTTCGGACATTAAATATAAATCCTGATACGCATATTATGGACAACACGCTGTCCGTTTGTCCGACACTCCGTCGCTTATATCAGTTAGTAGAACGTTACAATATTCAAAATGCGGCATTGGATTAAAATTTTTTTAAAAGAGCTGTAGGAAGAAAAAATTAAGATGCTTTAATTACTTGAATGCAATTATGGAGAAGATTTTTTTAGATATCGGTTTTACTACTTGGGCCATTCCAATTTAAATTAGAATCGAATAAAGCCCCAAGTTTTTTACGACGTCGATATAATGAATTTGTTCGTTATCTAACATAATAGCCGGCACATTGTTATTGTTTGTGGAGTGTAATAGTCTTGGATGTCAGATAAATATTGCTTGCATTTTGTTTATATTTAGTTTTAGCCCAAATTGTCTGGACCATAAAGATATATGTCTGCGTCAGTGTTTACTTTGTCAATGCTAATTTCGTGTAAATCTGTTAGTCTCGGCGTAAAGATGATGCTTGCAGTTTTGTAGTTTTTTGGTCATTCATGTAAACCGAGAAGAGAAGAGGGGCGAGAACGCCGCCTTCAGGTACCTCTTTCCTCTCCAAGCGCCAGGAAGAAATGTGATTATTAACAGAAACTGATTGCTGACGATTAGTGAGGTAAGAACTAAACCAATCAAGGCAGTTTTCCGACAGATGTAGTATTTTTTGTCTAGCTAGCATTAAGTCTATATCTACTGTGTCAAAGGCTTTGCTCTAGTCGATTAGGACTATTGCGGTGAGTTTAAGTTTGTCCATTGAGTCTCTTATGTCCTCTAAAATGTCAAGTAGTGCAGTGCTTGTATGATGTCCTGTTCTAAAACCAGACTGATGCTCATCAAGTAAGTCGTTTGTGGTGAGGTAGTCTGTTAACTGTGAGTGTATTGTGTTCCAGTGCTTTAGACAAACAGGGAAGAATACTAATTGGTCTATAATCATCGAGTGTTGTGGGAGTGTTTGATTTCGGTGTTGGACCAACTAGAGCCATTTTCCAGAATCTGGGATAGGTCCCGGTCATTGTAGAGGCATTACAAATGTTGGTTATTGTCAAGAAAAGTCATTTTATTTTTTGTAGGAAAGTTATTGTTATATTGTCTATTCCCTGTGCTTTAAATTCAATACGTAATACTGCTCTTTTAATGTCATCAGGTGAGATGTAGGAAGAAAAGAATTTGTCTCGGGTGGGTTGGGAATATGACACTAGTTCATCTATTGTCTGTTGTTTGTGTTGCGGATTGTTGTCAGTAGAGAGGTCATTCATCTCATATAGTGGTGGGTCAGCTGTTTCTAGCTACAGTTTGTTTTGACAAAGGCCTATTGATTTTTTCCACATGTCAGTTGAGTTGGACATAGTTTGTGTAATAATACTACGGGCATATTTTAATGTTGCATTTAAAAAAATCTGATTGACTTTATTCCTTAGATGTTTGAATGTTTGTATGTCTGTCAGTTTTTTATCTCTCCTATATTGCCTATATGCTGCGTCTCTCTCAGTCATAAGCAATCGGATATATTCGGACATCCAGGGTGCAGATGGTCTGTTTTATATTCTAGTCTCGATAGGTGCGTGTTTGTCGTACAATTGTAAAATCATGCCATTAACATTTTCAGCTTTCTCGTCTACGGTCCTAAGTGTCCAAAAGTTGTTCCAAGGTAGTTTTGCAGCGTCAGAAATTAATTGAGTATTATTTATATGTTTCAAGTCTCTGTATGTTACAAGTCTAGGTCTAAGTTTAGGACAAAGGAGTGAATATTCAATGGATATTATATCATGTGCAGAGATGCCTGGAACTTCTATTTGTCCACTAGTTATATATTTTTGAGGGTTATTTGTTAAAATTAAGTCTAGTTGTGTGTCAGTGTAATTTGTACGATGGGTTGGTTCTGAAGGCAGTATTGGCATATTGCATGACTGGCACATTGTCTGTAATAAAGTTAAGATAATTTAATTTAATTTTGTCAATTAGTAATAATGAACATTACGTAGAAGTAGAAACAATCTTAAATTGTTTCTTTTCACATGTAATACTGGAAATGATCGCATTCATAACTGTGAGTTCATGCAATCATTAATGATTTTCTACCTATGATCAGTGGCGGGTCTAGGTAGAGAAAGTCCGCTACAGCTTACACAGAATGGATAATGGAAATGTTATCAGAACTTATTTAATAACAATGATAACTAGTTTAATGCTCCTTAACATTTTTGACAAACATTTTAATTCAATTGTGTTAAATAGTTTGTAGTTTTTATAGTTTCGTATTGATTGAAATTCCTCATATTGTTTCTTTGTTGCAATCAATGTTGTAAATAACCGACTTGTATTCAAAACTGTAACGTTATGCAATGAGTAATACTTTGTTAGTGTTTATTTTGGATACGTTACTTGTATTCATATTTAATCTCAACACTAATTCTTCTAACTTCAGTATTACAGAAGGTCCAATTTTCTTCAGTAAATATAGGCCTATTTTACACCAGTTGTTGCAAAGAATCGTAAACCCTTAGGCATGGAATTTGATAGATATTAAGGGCGTACAATTATTCTACGTTACGATCAAACGACCTTCTGATACACAAGAGTATAGGTCAAAGCCAATATGTGGAAAATATCCGCAACATGTTAAATCTGTCTAACATTCCAGGAAACTAATACAGAAAAGGAGTGATAACACATAATAGCCAGTCAAATTCGATATACGTCCTTTAATGTTGTACATTTTCAAATTTCTTCATTAAAATGATGATATTCGACATTTTTTCGTTCATAGAGTTTAGGACGATTTGAAAATTCACTGAATCGCATCTGAATACATTCGTATAAGCCCATCACGCAGGAAGTACTTTTTTATTTTTTAGTTTTTAAATACAATTTTATTTAGAATATTTTATGATGATAAATTAAACTGTTTTCAGAGTAGTATAAAATCAGATTCTGTGGTCTTGAGCCATCTTTCACCAAGTATTGTTACCCAGTGACTGTAGTAATCTCTGATTCCTTTAAGCGTACAATTTGCTGATACCCAATTCAATAGCTCCAATGTTTTCAATGTTTCCAAAATTCCACGTAAGAAATGAACCATAATAAAAATAGATGATGATACGAGTATCAACTGTCATGGTAGAAGTTAGATTTATTCTAATTCGTGAATTTTTGTCATGGTTGTTCGTGCAGTGTGTGATGTCGCATTGCCTGCCAGAGAATTCTGTTTCAATTATCTGATTGTGAGTTTCTCAGTCTCAAAATTTCATGAATTCGTTACAGTTGTTGAGAATAAAAATCTGCATGGACAGTACGTCCGTTTGGAACAAACTCGTAATTAGTCACGCCTTCAAAATTGCAAAAAGCACACAAAGTTACACTAAAAACCGACATCATGAATTGGACAATACAATACGATCGATGGAGATACGTAAAAAAAATACCATTAAAACAACCTCAAATGTTTAATTCAATCGAAATTCGCAGGAACTCAATTTAGATTCTTGTAACGTGAACAACGTACATATATGCAAATTATATTGAGATAACGACGGAATTGAATATTTTTTAACGAATGCCTGTATGTCAAAATTGTTATCAGATTTTTAAACTAACGAAGTGAATAAAGAATTAATATATGGTAAAAAATGCTTAATGAAATTAAATTCTGGGAATTAAATACATGCAACTATGTATTTCAGTGAACTCTTACAGAAGTAACAGTTGTAGATTTTAGGAAGTGTTGTAGGCAGAGAAAAAAGTTGGAGTGTTGTGTGCAAACCAACAAGCGTCAAGTGGCTCTTAAACCGGAACAAACTTTGGGAAGGAGAGTGTTCTTCACACGGCACTCAACCTCCGCAGATAATGGGTGTCCAGAGTCAGCTAACAACTTTTACTGCTCTCGGGGAATGCATATCAGTTCTCGCTGGTGTTGTAGGCGTTACTGGAATAGTTGCATAATGGTGTTTGTGCTGTTGTACACGAAGAATAAACCTTCTTAGATAAGCGAGACAAAAACTGCAAGTGGAAATTTAATTTGATGGAAACACTTGAGCTTTAAATTGGTGAAACCCTAATTTCTTGTGCCAGTTATTCAAATAAATCACGTAGGTCTAAACTACAGTGGAATTATGCTGCGAATATAATTTCTCATTAGTATATAATGGCTGATTTAAGCAATGTACGAAAATTATTATTGCGATTTTTTGTAATTTATGGAAAATGTTTTAAATACAAGTCCCGACTACTATTTACACAACTTCTGATAAATTTTGACTCGCTTTACTTATTTTCATTTGTTATTTAGCACAATAATTCTTAGATGAACATTTGTATATAATACATTGATTTTGTGTAAGATTGTGTTTTTTATTAATTTGTTTTAAGAATGTCAATTTGCATTTTAAAATAAATAGCCTGAAGATAGGTTCGAACTGTATCAAGATTATAAGAACTGATTAAATTACATTGTTTATGTTCCATTGTACAAAACAGTGGCGGCCAAACTCTGATAACAATAAAGATCATCAAATCGCAAGATCGACGGAAAATGTTCTCAGTGCAATACGAAAATTTGCACGTTCGTCATTGTGATGTTAGAGGGGTTTGTAAAGACGTAGAGCTTGAACTGTCGTTAAAGCGATGTTAGGTGTTGCGTGAAGATCATGAAATTTTCCGTAATTATAAAATATATTAATTATTATATTGAAGTTCTTTACAACTTTCGATAATTACTTATCTCCTCCTTTATACTACAACTATTTTACATTAATTATTGGAACTAATTTTCAATCTTAGCTTCCAACTTCAATTAAGTAGTAATTATATCGGCCCAGTAAGAAACATTTGCTACCAACTTAACTTCTCCTGGCGCGACAGGCCTAGAATGCCCTTAGCCTACCAGCCGGCTACTGGCCTCACATCCACATGTGTCAATCACAGAAATAGATGATCATCTAGCCAGTGAGCCAGTGTAGGGGTGACAAGTGGTCACCATGTCACGTCCCCCAGTTGTTATAGTTTCTCATCCTGGAGCCGCTACTTATTATAGCTACCCAAATGCCTCACGATGCTGGGTGGGCACCGGTCTGATACTGGCCGAAATACCATGAGAAAATTTCTTCCCCCCCTGGAGACTCAAACCAGCGCAAGTCCCGTGCTCTGTGCCAAGGCTTCCTGCCTTAACCACTCGGCTACGGCGCGGGATTATTTAATTTTTTTCTTCTTCTTCTCCTGATCCACTTCACGGATTTTCTGCCTGTTTCACCATCACAATGTCTCTTTCCATCTCTTTCTCAGTCACCCTACGTCTCACTTTCCCTTAGGATCATATTGCAAAGCTATTTTTGACAGTCTCGATTCTTCCATGATTGAGATGTAAATGAATAGCCATACTACATCACCAAAATGTCAGTATCAAGCTGCTGCCGCAAATCCAAAGAAGCGACCTTGGTTAGATGATTGATTTCTATACGCCAAACTAATTTCAAGTCTTGAATTGCTTATTTCAACATGTTCAAACCATCTTGTTCTGTATCTATCTTTTTGAGTTGATAGCTTCCACTTATAATTTTTCTCTCATTGCTTCATTTATAATTCCGTATTCTCCTGTACATGTTTTTGTTTTTCTCAAAACTCTCATTTCGCAACTTTGTATTTTAATAATTGCCTTTTGTTTACAAACCCAGCTATTACATCCACAAAGTAATGTGCGAAGTTTCATAGTATTACAGCATTTAATTCTTGTTTCAGGTCTTGTTTAATTGTGTATTGTTCCATAAATTGTTTGAAATCTCATTATTTTTTATCTATGACTATCCTTTTCATCACTAATTTCACATCCTAAATAATTTAATGAGGAAATCTGTTCAAGTACTTTGTTATCAACGAATATTTTCGACCTTATTGGCATTTTCCCCCGATTTGCCATTAGTATTGTTTTCTCTTTTGATATTTCGATATTATAATTTTTGCATAATTAGTTAAGGTGGTGTATTGAACGTTGATTTTCTGTCACATAATACAAATAAACCGTTACTGAAAAATCCGCATATATTTATAAGGAATTTGATCATAATTAAGGTGAAATGTACACCTTGATGCTATTGTATTTAATACAACCGCGCTGAAGTTATCTTCTCACTAGAATTGGTCTTGACATGATGGATGTTCTAAAAGAAGAAGCAGCTTTGTGATGAGCTGGCCTTGAGAATATCTGAAATCAATGCTCAGTCTCCACATTCATATGAAGTCGGTAAAAATGGAAAAGATGGCTTAACACGCTCATATTTTTATCTTTTTTCTTTTAGTTTTTAAAACACAGATGCATTAGTTTTCAAGATCATGCCATAGAAAAGAGAGGAAATAAGTTTCTTCAAGAATCCGATTCAAAGAAATCGATACAAAACTGAAAAAACTAAAAACGCGAGGGAGTTATCAACGAAGACTTACGCAGTATTCATATACATGTATATGAGTGATTCCATGAAAATTTCATACCGAGGTGAAAATTTCGAAATTGAAGCAGAAATGATTTTGATGACGTGATATATATTTTAAAGATCAAATTTTCTGATTCTATAAGATATTGTTTCAAATGTGAATTATTTTAATCTAATATTAGTGAAAAAGTGTCATATTCGTAACCTGTAAAAACACGCAGAATTTTACCAATTTTTTATTTATTGATTCGGTCGTATTAAATCGTTTTATTTCACAAACCTCTTTCGTTAAACCATACTTTAACCCTCTTTAGTAGTAAATGTAATAATATTAATTGCATTATAATGTTCTAAACACCTTAAATGTGTCTTAAAATTGTTAACTGTAAGCTATGATCAGTCAATCACGGGATGGTATAAAATTACTTTACACAGCGTAATAATTGATGGATTAAAATTTCCTCTTGGTCCTTCACTGCAAACATAGCATTTTCATGCTATGATTTGCAGCTTTACCAGGGAATTTTAGGTGTGGTAGCTTCCCGTTGCTTTCCACGCCGGTGAAGGATGGTGATGATGATGATGATGATGATGATGGCCATATGATTTCAGGGACCGTTTGGGCCTTAAAGTTTTCCTGACATTTGTCTTACAGGTGAGGAAAAACCCCGATAAAAACCTCACCCAGAAAAACTGTCCCGACCGGAATCGAACACGGGCCCGCCGCGTGACAAGGCAGAACGCTACCTCGAGACCACAGCGGTGGATATATATATATATATATATATATATAACATGACATTAAAAGGAAAATAAATTCCTGATCCGGGATTTGAACCCAGACCTCTGAATTGATTCTTCAGTGTGCTACCGATTACGCCATCCAGACAAGCCTAGCAAAAACACTTAATTTTCTGTGTGTGTGTGTGTGTGTGTGTATATATACATTACCCATCCAAGTGTTTTGAGCAGGCGGAAAATATGTTAACTAACAAACTGTCTATCTCTTTCTCTTCCTTGCTATGTTGCCACTTCCTGTCCTTTGTATTATGTTGTTTCATTGGCAGGTAGAGAGCTGACAAAAACTATGTATTTTAATGATTCTTCGTTCTGCGCGGTCAGTGTCAGAAAGACTAATATGACAACCCTGTTACTTCTGGCGTTATGTCTAGGAATGAGCTGTCATTTCCTGACCCTTCTCGTTACATGTTTCAGCTAGTGATTCATTGTGAGGCTGGCAACGGAGGGAGGGCAAATACTGTGATTTTAAATGATCCGGCCGCTTGAGCGTTGCGTGCTTAAATGACTAATTTGTCAACCATGTTAAGATCTTTCACACGTGTTTAGAGATTCTCCGCCCACATTTGAAGTTGAAAAAATTCAATACGTGATCGGATGTACAGTTTTCTTCTACATCCCTTCCACAGATTCAGTAGATCGGCGACACTAGCGCTAAAACTCTTGCCCCCCGTCCCTGCACAGTTAACTTGGATGTGTAATATATGTGTGTGTGTTTTTTTATCACGAGAGATAGCGAGAACTCAGTCTCACTGCCTCCAGTGGCTACTATAACAAGTAAGCAAATTAAAGAGAATGTTTCCTTTATAGCAGTGACTGTTCTTTACTTGGATGTTATAATTTAATTTTTTGACACTGCCTAATCTAACACGAAAAGAAAAATAGATGCCTGAACCGGGATTTGAACCCAGATATATATTTGGTTATGACAGGTTTGATTTTTCTGCAGTCGACACGTGTATATAACCTGAGATAAGAAACTAAGTTTCTACAATTTAACAAAGATTGAGACAGAATATCCCACAAACCAGCGAAACCAGAACACAACTTTAATATTCGAAGAAATTCGCTTAGATTACACAGTTCCTGAATGACGGACATTTATAATTTAGGTTCTGTTAAATTATTTTGTTTATTAACTTAAGTACATTTTATCTGCATGTGGATCCCGTCATTGGCAAAGTTAATGGATGAAATGTATGTGCTGTAAATAATAAATCTGCTGTGAATTGTAGAGGTCAAAGGGTAATAAAGTTTGTAATATAAAGTTTTCATACAAACAATAGAATACAGTCAAATGGGTCCCCACTGCAATTAAGATTTTTATTAAATAAGCGTATTTATAAATTAATTGTATAATAAAACCCACCACTGTGATATAATTGCACATTCGTTCCGTCGGATGCAGCGATTCAATTCCCACTTGTGACAAATTTTCTTGGTGTAATTCTGTGTAATTTTTTAAAAATGTATTTCATGAACTCTAAAGGAAAATGCTAGAAAAAGTTAACATACAAATAGTATCATAAACACCCTATCATATTCGCCTTGTTTAGTTTGAATATATGAATTAATGAATTACGAGTCCAGTCTTAAATATTCTATTCTTTTCTCGGTGATCCAGTCGTTGATGCAACCATTCAACCCCATTATTCCTTTTGTGATTAAAAAGGGTATTTTGTGCTATGAAGTTTAATTAAAGATGTGATTTTGAAGACTGACGGCCGGCTACACTCTTATGGACCAGAAAAGAAGTTCAGAGACAAGAGATCAATTCTTCTTGTGTCTTGTAAGACCTTGCTTCCCTCAACGAGATAATAGGCACTCTCCCCTACAGGGAAGAAATTGAACCATACTAATTTATCGGCCGCGGTGGACTAGTGATTATGCTCCTTGCCTCTGTTCCCGAGGGTCGCGGGTTCAAACCCGGCCGGGGTCGATGGATTTCTTAGGATGGAAAAATCCAAGAAGCAAGTCTTCCGGGAGGGACTTTAAGCCGTGGGTCCCGAGTCTGGAGATTTTCAGGCTCGTAAAAGGTCCTTAAGCCTGAATGAAAAGGCCTCTAAGCAAAATTTACCGAATTTTCCCGTCCTAGTACTACCTTGGTTTCCTAGATGTCAATATGAGGCGGAACGCTGACCACGGACCACTCAAATGACATCTATACGAAAACAAGTGTAACTAAATTAGTATGGTTAAAATTCTTCTCTGTAGGGGAAGAGCGCCTAAATCTCTGTTAAGGGAAATCATGGGCTTACAAGAAGACTAAATTTAGTTACACTTGTTTTCATATATACGTCATTGGAACGGCCCGTGGTCAGCATTCCGCCTAATACTCACATCCAGGAAACCAAGGTAGTACAGGACGGGAAAATTAGGTAAATGTTGATTAGAGGCCTTTATATTCACGCATAAGAATCTTTTACAAGCCTGAAAATCTTGAGACTCGGGACCCACGGCTTAAAGTCCCTCCCGGAGGAATTGCCCCTTAGATTTCACCTTCCTAATAAAATTCATCGATCCCGGCCGGGTTTGAACCCGCGACCCTCGGGACCAGAGGCAAGGAGCATAACCACTAGTCCACCGCGGACGATTCTAAGAGATCAATTAAATATTTTTAAATTGACAGATAAAAACAAACACAAAAATGGTACGAACCTCCTAAAATTATTTTAAACTACAGACCTACTGGATGTAGAAGTCAAGAAGGACAATTTACTGGATGGAGGGACCAAAATCGGTTCAAGTCGGAACGGGACAGAGGGCCAAATCCTTGATGTTGATGAAGTTAAATGTTTTCTCTCTCTACGAACCAGGAGGCACGAGGCATGTATAGCACGTAGAGTCAATGAAAAAGATCAATAAGTAACTTCTACTATAATTATCTATGAAATGAACCTAGAATTTATGAACTGGTCAATGTAATTTATTATACAGAAAGTGACAAAGTTATTTCCTATAAGTGGTAGACGTGAAATAACTGATGGAGAAATTCAACATCGTCAGTGATGAATTATACTTGTAGGTAAATAAGCAAACTTAATCATGTCCCCTCGCTCATAACAATTTTCATGTCAAGTTGTTTAGCTTGCATAGCCATTTGAACATCAACAACCGAGCGCACCTGCAATAAAGCATTACATGCTCGCACAAATATTATCACGGTTGTGTTTTTCATCATGTCGCTTCATAATTGAAACGTAATGAATGCAGCAGGAGTTATTGTGCGCATATCAATGTAAATATGTACCGTACTAGCACAGCTGCCACCTGCGGTGATTTTATGTACTATATTCCCATGACAATTGTTTTTTAATTGTCTTAAAACAGAATCCCAAACACATTTATTTGAATATTAAATGATTTTTGAATAGTTTATCATAAGTAATGCCACGAGTGATTTCCAAATTATCGATAAATTCACGACTCACGAAGTGAGGAGTGAATTTATCTAGAGAATTTGGAAACCAAGAGTGGCATTTGTTAGGACTATTTCACGAATAAAATTAAGCTGTTTACTCACAAATCATTATTTAACTATAGTTATTTTAAAATATTTATATATTTAATGTAAACGGCGATGTTTGAAAACAAATGAGAAACGATAGGTACGCTTCATCTACTTCTTTTGTGTATCACTCTCAGAAACCTGATCATACTATTTATTGCCAAAGGAAAGCAATAATTGTAAGAATTCTCTAGTGGAGAAAAAATGAAACGCATCAAACTGTATAGTAATTTCCTTCTGATGTCGTATGCTGTAAATAATGACAAGTATATTTTTCATGGATACTGCCTACGTACCTGGGAAAAAATACATTTAAGAAAGTGCCAACAGTGGTTTCTTGTTTTGGTGGTATAATAAATTGCTACAACTGTTTTCATATTAACTAACTCCTCGTTTGTTTGACCTTCTCTTCCCCATCTCCCCCATCTTTTAGCCTTATGTTCTGTTATGCTCGGTCGCCCTAGCTGCAAAATAATGGTCAGACCTGTTCAGAATATTAAAAAGGAGGAGCTTTCTTTAATATGGTAAATATAACACTGATAAATATTTGGTGAAACACGACTGTGATTGGTTGTAAAACAGAAATCATTGAAACGTGATTGGTCATCGACTCCCATTTGGGGCATGAGTTAGATAGTCAAAGCTAATACTTTTAATATTCATTACAAAACACTGTTGAGATCACTATATAAAAATTAAAAAGTAAAATAAGGACCTGAGATATCAGTGGTCCTCAAGTTTATAATGTAAAATATCAAGAATACATATAACCAGAATAAATAGGTTACAAATATATAATTCAATAGTGACAAGTACTGTCACATATGGAGCTGAAGTTTGGAAATTCAACAAAAACTTAGAACAAAAACGTATGTCGATGGAAATGAATTTCATAAGGAGAGCAGCAAGATGTACAAAATTAGAAAAAAGTAAGAAATACTCTCATATGAGAAAACAAATTAATATTTGATATTCAATAGTAGATTATATAAGATATAAGCAATTAAATTGGTATGAGCATGTACGACGAATGCAACAAGGAAGGTTACCCAGAAAAACATTGGAATGGTGTCCACTTGGAAGAAGATGGAAAGGAAGACATTCAAAACTCGCGGATGCAAGAAGTAAGTACTTGAATGAGAACAAGAGGACCGGAGGACATGGAATGTATGGATAGAGACGAGTGGAGAAGAAAAATACAACTTTAGGCACAGAAAGATGCGTAAACATTAAAAAATCTGTATAAAAATACAATCAAGTAGTACTTCCGGAACACATGTTACATCTTCTGCTTGCACATTGGTAATAACTGTTGCTTCCTAGAACTTTGTAAAGAGGGTTCAGGTCATTGGGTGTGTTCTCGTTAAGTGTATGCTCCGAGATATTGAAAGAAGACAGGAACATAACTTACTTAACGAGAAAACACACAATGACCTGAACACTTTACAAATTTCTAACAAACAACAGTTAATACCAATATACAAAGAGAGAATGGACCATGGGTTTCGAAACTACTACTTGATATTCTAAAACATTACAAAGTTGAGGACGACTGACATCTCACGTATCTATTTTATATTTCAATTTTTAGTTTCTTAGAAATGTAGGGCCTATTTAAAATATATAATTCTAAATTTGCTTTCATGGAAATGTTTGGAAGAAATGAATAGTGTGTGTATTTAGTCTGTTATATATAGCATTGTATGATGTACATACTTGGACATTACGACGGAATGAGGAAAAGCGACAGGAAGCTTTTAAGATGTGAATATGGTGAAGAATGGAACGTATAAAATGGACAGGAAAAATTAAAAATAAAGATGTACTAGACAGAGTGGGTGAAGGAAGAACAATGCTGGAACTCATAAAGAAGAGGAAAAGAAATTGGATTGGCCACTGGCTAAGAAGAAACTACCTGCTAACGGATGCCCTAGAAGGAATGGTCAATGGAAAGAAAGTTAGAGGCAGAAAAATACATCATATGATAGACAATATTAAAACAAAAGAAAGGCTGAGTTAAGGAAATAATATCAGATGATAGACAATATTAAAACAAAAAAGGAAGGCTGAGTTCAGGAAATAATGGAGAATGTTGAGTTTGCAGTGAAAGACCTGCTCTTGGGTAGAACACTATGATTCATTGATATAGAGGTCAAATATATATATATATATATATATATATATATATATATATATATATATAGACAAAAGAGAAAAAATTAGTATTATCTGAAATTATACTCTTCAAACTGATAACGGTACTTTGGTTTGAAACCGTAAACATATTCTTAAAGAAAAAGTAGACCCGTGTGAAATGCTGCATTCATGTTAAGGCACAGAACGCAATCTCCCATTCTTATTAAAATATATATATATATATATATATATATATATATATATATATATATATACGTACATTCAATGTCCCAGGTTGTCATTTCGACATTTCTGGTGTTCTCTCCTGTCTATTGGCGTAATAGTAACCCACTTCTGAATTTGGGGCGCCTAGAAGGTGGAGTCAGGTTACCCCGATGATATGTGTGATATATTATAATGACATGCCAGGAGAGTTCTTAGTATTATCTGAAATTATACTCTTCAAACTGATACCGGTACTTTGGTTTGAAACCGTAAACATATTCTTAAAGAAAAAGTAGACCCGTGTGAAATGCTGCATTCATGTTAAGGCACAGAACGCAATCTCCCATTCTTATTAATATATATATATATATATATATATATATATATATATACGTACATTCAATGTCCCAGGTTTTCATTTCGACATTTTTGGTGTTCTCTCCTGGTATTGGCGTAATTGTAACCCACTTGTGAATTTGGGGCGCCTAGAAGGCGGAGTTACGTTACCCCGATGATATGATGTGTGATACATTATAATGAAGTGCCAGGAGAGTTCTTAACGTAAACTTAACCTAAATTTCAGACCATAGGCAACCACAGGAATGATTCCGTTTAAGGAAAAATGCCTATGCTTTGACCGGGAATAGAACCCCGCACCTCATGAACAGTAGTCACAAACGCTGACCACTAGCCCATGAGGTTGGTCCCCAATAAAATATTAGGGAATATAATAACCAGTTACATGCGGAAATGTGCATAAGAAGCGTTTTTCGTTTACATTATTTAGGCATTCGGCGGCGATTTTAGTCCTGGAGGCAGTGCAGTGAACGAGGTCGGAAGTAGTAACACGCTGGAGTCAGACATTCTCTTTCTGCCAACGAGTCAGACAGTTCAACGAAAAAAATTGGATTGGCATATCTAGTTAGTGGCTGGCGACAAATACGCAACAGACGCATTTGTGCTCCTCCTGCATGGTAATATATACAAATTGCCCCTTTTAAAGCAATATTTACCTCTTTAATATACGGATCTAAGTTAGCCTTATATAAAATGGCAACACCACCTGGATATCTACCTCTCTTCTCCTTAGTTTCACTACCGTTGAAATAACCTTTTATATTGCATAGATTTACATATGCATTGGCTTTTAACCATGTCTCTGCTAGAGCTAATATATCAAGTGTTCAATAAACTCTACACATCTGTCCATTGAAAGTTTATGTTTTAACCCTTCGATATTCCATGTACCGACTGTCAACAAATCCTATTTTGTTCCCTTGCCATCAGTCTTACCTGTATTTTTTTAACTTCCCCCTTCTCTCAAATACTTTCTTTTCTGCCGGTAAATTCATCAGTCTTTTTGATTTTCTTGTTTGCGTTCTTGTATCTGCCGGTCGTTCTACATAACATAATTAATGTATAAGGTTATTGTATTATTATGTAATTTTAATATTATTATGTGCACGCCGTAGCGTAGTGGTTAAGGCACAGCGCTACAAGCCGGAAGGGTGAGGGTTCGAGTCCCGGTGGGGTCAGGATTTTTAAACTGACCCAAAACCTTTTGACGGCACTATTGCCCTGGGGTCGACTCAGTCTCTAACGGAAATGAGTACCAGATACGTTCTGGGGTAAAGGCGGCCGTCACGCAGGGCTGGCAACCCGGCTGACATCAATTGCCAATTGCCTTAACCTCCTACTATACCAAGGGCCTCCTAAGGCCTGTAGTGGGATCGCTTTACTTTATTTACTTTATGTATTTGAAATATTATTGTTTTCCTTTTGTTTTTCTTTATACTATTACCAAACATTACTTTATTGTAACGGACTGTCACCAGCACGCACGGCTTACTGCCCGTGCGACCCATATTTGTAAATAACATTGTATATATCTTACTTCTAGTCTAATGAATTCCTATTACTACTACTATTTCTGACCCTGCCCTTTCTCTCTATCCCTGTCTTCAAGGACGCAGGAAATCTGATTGATCCTGTTCAGTCGCCTTTGAGCTCTTTTGATATTTGTATTGCACGAGAAGTCGGGGGAATTACGGTATACTAACTCGCACGTATAAATTCATAATACCTTCGGAGATGTCAAGAATATTTGAAGTAGATGGACATCAATTTGAACAATATCTTTAGTCAATATTAGTAAATATGTTTAAGGAAAACTGTAATTTGAACACCCATTTCTAGCGACAGTGGCGGACTCCATTCACAGAGAACGACAAACACTAACCCTGGTCCAGCTTACGAGTTTCATAGACCTATGCCAAAGACTTAGACTTTCAGACCGCTCGCTCTGTTGAATATCTAAGTAAGTTTACGCCTGAAGAGAGGGTAGATTCTACATTGAGTTGAATCATTAACAGTCCGTAGTCCTTCCCTGTATAACTATATGCGCAAACTGGAGGTACAAAGGAGCCAACATACAACTCACCTACCTAGATGTATTGGTTAAATTGATCGTCATTATGCGGAAAAAAAATAAACCTTTCCATATATTGTCAAAAACACGCTGCAATTTCTATTTCGAAATTCGTTCAATTTACTGTCGAAATATCCGTTCAAGTTCTTCCAGCTTATATGGATTCCACGAGAGTTTTATTTTTCAATTTCCAAAGAAATAAAAATGCTTTACAAGAATTTTTCACTACATTATGAATGGATGTCCTCCGGTTACATCATATAAGAGAACTTAAATCGAAATTTCCTTTGTACTCTCATAAATGTAATTTTCTTTTGACACTTTATCAATCTGTACCTCACGCTATTCTCCTTCCAGCCAGACAAAGTAAAATTAATTAAAAGAAGAACATAAAATTTCGTAAATAAACAGCAGTTTTGTCAATAAACATCCAGAAGTTCCGCGGCAAATTTACTATAACAAGCAGCTATTGCAACACCACTCACTGAGCGCGAGAGGGGACGTTTACGGCGTCACTTGGAGCTTGCCTGTCGCCTGGTGCCAATACACGCCATGTCGTTAACATTTTTAAAATTTGCCCGGAAGATACCCTCAACAATTGCAATTAGTTACATGAAATACGGTATTACCCAATACATAAGTAAATATGTTAGTTAGTTAAAAAAATTACTATTATTACTTATTTGAATATATATATATATATATATATATATATATTCAAATAATGGGGAATATAATACATATATAAGAAAATAAATGTTTGAATTGGATTCGCCTGGTGGTGTAATGGATATCACACTGAGGTATAGACTCAGAGATCCGGGTTCGAATCCCGTCCAGGCATTTATTTTTCTTATCATACCATATGTATATATATATATATATATATATATCCCCTATATATATAGTATTGAAAAATAAAAAGTTCTCTACAACTACTGATGTCTCAGAAAAGTTCCCCTTATACCTTGAACATTTAAGACCCATTCTGAAAGTTTCTCGAATCGAAAGCCCGAGGACCCGATTCTTCTGGAAGCGATATATAGACTCGTGTGAAAATCTCCGCGGCAACTTTTACTAGTGATTCGCCAGGTCAAGACTCTCCTTGTGCCTTTTAAGACGAGATCAGAATCCCGCTCTGCCCGCGAAATTCAATGACGGCTATGTGATCAACGATTCATCAATGTGTCACAACATGTATACTATAGCCTTTAACAATTACATGTTTTGGGTTTAATCATAAGTAGGAATATACGACATTAAACCCAAAACATGTAATTGTTGAAGGCTATAGTATAGGAATATAGATAACAGGTCAAAAGGTCTAATTTCAAGAAGTGGAAGAAGAAGTAGGAATATAGGAACGTACACGTTTTCTTGACGTGAATTTTACAGTTATCTGTCTTCTGTAATAATTTTCACAGCGATTTTCCGAGCATTTTTATGTATATTTACAACTAAGCCTGTCTCTTATTCTTGGGTAATTATATTAGATTGCAATAAGTTATTAAATAACTGTAATGAATGTTGTTTTAGAGTCAGACCTCCATATTTGTATAACCTTATATTTAAATTATCTGTACCTGGGCTGTTTCCGCTTTTTGATTTTACCTATACTATATCAAGTTGTTCTAGGATTATTAAATTTATGGGTTCTGATATAGGTTCATTGTAATATATTACTTGTTCTTCTTTTTCTACTTGCTGTTCACTATCATGAGATAATGCCTTATAAAAATCAGGCCATTCCATATTTGTGATTGTATTTATTCGTAAATGATTATTTATTCCGATGGACAATTTCTTAAAATCTTCAATCAGCTTCTTCGTGGACCTGTTATGCGCCTTTGTAATGATTTAATTGACATATCTCAATTCTTTCTACGAACACGTCTAGTGAGGTTCCTGACTTCCGCTCGTAATTTTTTAGTTAATATGATCTTCATTTCTTGTCTGTAACTATATTTGGTATACGTTTTTTCTTGTGTCTGATTTTTTAAAATTCAGTATTACAGGAATGTAACCATTTTTTTCGATTTATTTGTTGATTTATAACTTAACATTCGGCTATTTTGAATATTACTGCTCTTCTTATTTATTTGCAATCTTCAACTATGTTCCTTTTAAAGGTTTTTAATTTATGTTAAGTATAATATGATACGAGGCACGAATACTTCCTTCCTCCGAATTATGAATTTTCAACATTATTTGTAGTGCAAAATTTGTTGTCAGTTTGTTGTCCATTACAATTATTTTTTCAATTTAAATTTGCGCACTACCAAGTAATAATAATCTGAGTTTATTTCACTCTACCTAAATACCCGAGTGTCCAGTATACGATTGTTGGATTGCACTTTCAATGATCTGTATGCCTTTTAACTTGTATCCCATTATAAATTTAGTGTAATTGCTGTATTTAAATCTACATAATAATGTACTCAACATCTATTGTGATGTATTCGTAGATTGTAACCTTAGAAACATAATTTTCAGAATGCTTTAATAGACATAAATGCAAATTTGTTGAATTAGCTTTAATAGCTTGAAAGTGAATAACATTAGCATGAAGTCTTTGTTCATTTAATATCATTGTCTCAAATATTTTGTCTACTGGATGAATAATCAACAGGGAATCTAGTTTTAAGCAATTAGAAGTCGATATTCGTGCTGATCTGCAAAGGGATATATTCACGAATATGAAAGACCACCGATCACGTTTTGCAAGAACGGGCATAACATTTTCAAAATCTATAAGCCAAAAGTTATTACGTATGTAATCTGCAGTGGAGGTTTTCTCAATATACACAATGTTACATTGGAAAATATCGCTGTATTTTTAGTATATGCTTTGCAACAACAAATATACTTCATGTAAGGAAATTTTATAAATTGAACAAAAATAACATCCAAATCATCAAAATGCAATGGAATGTCCTCTAACAAGGATATCGGAAGTGGATCGGTCTCTTATTAAAAATGAAGGAACGCGTTCTGAATGATCATGGATTCGAGATCGATACGAAACAACAAGTTGGAGTATTCACCGTTAATATCAAATTCCTTGCATCTTCAAAACGTTATAGAGCGACTGTTGTGAAATTGACGAAATTTTCTTTATATGAAGGGAGAAGTATGATGATATATTCTGTACGTGCACTGTAACATATGTTAGTACAAAGAGGTATTGCATTTTAAATAGAGATTACAATTTTAACTTCAAGGGAATTGGAGATAAAAATCAACATATTTGACTATTAAGAATTGTCTTAATGGCATTAAAAATATTATGTAGTAAGGAAAATGTGTTAGTCTACTCTACATTTTGACAAGGTCAAAATTCGTGGAACCATGTATCACACTCACGTGTGAGAAGGAAAGTGAATATCTGGTCGATTCAAGTTCTTACAAAGTGTGACGTCCCTCCTGGAAAACTTTATTGGTTACTTCCAGAAATCCGTTTGTGAATCTGATGAAGACATAGATTAACAAAGATGCGAATTTTATATTCAACTAATTAAAATAAAGTTAAAATGGATACCAAAAATAAAAATAAAATAGTTGGTTTGAAAATCTGTCTCCGCAATTTAATTTCCTAGCTAAAATTCCTCTCACAGACAGTCATGATGAAAGTAAAGTAAAGTAGTCCCACTAAAAAGGCCTCAGGAGGCCCTTGGGGTAGTAAGAGGTTAAGGCTCCAACGTTTTCTGGACAATCGGCACTTTATAATAATAATAATAATAATAATAATAATAATAATAATAATAGCTTTATTTCACCTGGCAGAGTTAAGGCATTAAGGCCTTGTCTACCACTCAACCAGGTTTAAAAAAATACAAAAGAAAAGTCTTAAATCTAAATTACAATATATGTATATATATATATATATATATATATATATATAAACGATTACAAGTTATGAATACAATACAATTAACATTTATAATGTATTTTGATTTACTCTAAATTTAACGAATTAAATATATAATATGTACAAGATATATAAAAAACGAGGAAAAGATTAATGACATAGTATAAAATTAAATAAATAGAGAAAAATTAATTATTAGACAACAGGTAACTGTATAAGCGTGACGTAAAGGTGCCAAGTGTGCGGCAACCCCTGATATCTTGAGGAAGGAGATTCCAGGAGCGAGCAGAGCTACTGTGAAGGAAGTAGAATAGGAGGACGTGCTATGAAGAGGAATTGTTAGCAGACTGCTATCTTGTGACCTAGTGTCAATATTGTGGTAGGAGGATAACTTCTCAAATCTGGATGCCAGGTAAGTAGGAATGTAGGAATTCCGATTGAGGGTCTTTCCACTTTTCAGCGGTTGCCCTTTTACCAGCCGGCTGCTGGCCCTTCACATCCACATGTGTCAATCACAGAGGTAGATGATCAACAGCCAGTGTAGGGGTGACATGTGGTTAGCACGTCGAGTCCCCCAGCCGTTATAGCTGGTTCCTCAACCTGGAGCCGCTACTTATTGTAGCTACCCAATTGCCTCACGATGCTGGGTGGGCACCGGTCCCATACTGGCCGAAATCCATGAGAAAATTTCTTCCCCCATGGAGACTCGAACCAGCGCAAGTCCCGTAGCTCTGCGCCAAGGCTTCCTACCTTAACCGCTCAGCTACGGCGCGGGAGGAATTCAGAAGCTTGAAAAGTAGTGAAAGAGAGTGCAATTTACGTCTGTCAGTAAGACGGAGCCAAGAGAGGTTATTAAAGTGTTCGGAAATATGGTCATAACGGCGGATATTGAAAATGAATCGAACGCAAGCATTATGAACACGCTGCAGTCTCTGCGACAAGGCATAGTTCAGATCATTATATATAATGTCACAATAATCGAAGTGTGGTAACACAAGATTCTGCACTAGGATTTGTTTTAACGAAACTGGGAGAAAATTCTTTAAACGTCTAAGATAATGTAAGATGGAGAAAGTCTTTTTACATATGTGTTTCACTTGTGTTTGTCAGGTTAAATTTGCGTCTAGATGTAGTCCAAGATCTATTACTGAAGACGAATAAGGGATAATTATATTATTTATAGTAATGTTTGGAAGTGTAGATATGTCAAAGGTTGTAAGCAGTCTTTGTTGCCCCATTAGAATTACTTGCGACTTGTTAGGATTTAGATTTAGACCGATACTTGAAGACCAGTTAAAAATGGATATGAGATCGTCATTCATTTTCGTCAAGCTGTTATAGAGAGAATGAGGAGGTGAATGTAGGTAAATTTGGAGATCATCAGCATAGAGGTGATAACGGCAGTGCTTTAGTACAGTTGGCAAATCATTTATGTAGATTGAGAAAAGAAGAGATCCGAGAACACTGCCCTGGGGGACCTCAGCCGGCACGTTACGCCAAGACGAAGACCTAGAGTTTAATGAAACGTATTGTTGACGACCGTGCAGGTATGAGTCGAACCAGGATACAGCGCTGTCAGACAAATGTAGGTGCTTGAGCTTTATCATAAGTAGGTCGTGGTCTACTGTGTCAATAGCTTTGCTGGAGTCAAGTAAGGTTAAAGGAGTCAATTGACGTCTGTCCACGGCTTCACGAATATCTTCGGTAATTTTTAGCAAAGCTGTGGTTGTGCTATGACCAGATCTAAAGCCGGATTGATAAGGATCAAGGAGGTGATTTTCTTGGAGATATTCAGTGATTTGCTTATGTACAATATGTTCCAGGGCTTTAGATAATGTCTGTCAGCCGGGTTGTCAGCCCTGCGTGACGGCCGCCATTACCCCCAGAACAAGCGTCCGTTAGAGGCTGAGTCGACCCCAGGGCCATAGTGCCGCCAGAAGGTTTGGGTCAGTTTAAAAATCCTGAACCCACCGGGACTTGAACTCCAGACCTTCCAGCTTGTAGCGCAGTGCCTTAACCACTACGCTACGGCGTGCCCCGAGAGTCATGATAATGACCCGAATACATTAAATGAGCGATGTGGGATAATTTTATTCAAGTAGGACCTATTAACTGGTAAATGACTGCATATGTCCTGCGGCAATGGAGGGAAGACACAATTTTACACGATCGTCCTATTTTGTATGTAATGCAGTTTATAATATTGAGTATCTCCCACAATCACTAAATATACAACATTTTAAGATATTATGATAGGCCAACATAATACAAATCTAATCTCTCCTATGCATATTGTGAAAAGGTATTTTGGTACGATGACATTTTTTTTTATTTACGTAAATGCTACAACACCCGTGTTTCAGCAATGGTATATCACGGGATATGTACAGTTTTACAATTGTTCAATTATTGTTCTAGTTGTTCTTGTAATTGACGGAAGATCCTCGTAAGAAATTAAAATAGTATATACAGTTTATTTATACTAGGCCCAACAGATAGAAGGTAATAAGAAAAAAAGCTTGATTGAAAAAGTAATGATCTTTCACTGTAAAACACAACCCTCAAGGAACGCGGACTTTGGTTTCATCAAGATAAATTTTGCCCCAATCGTTTTTCCAAGAGGTAACTACATCAGGAAGTCCATGGAAAATGCTGTAAGAGGCATGGAAACATATTGTATGAAAACCAGAGGGAAAACATCCAGAACGAAGTGGAAGAATGACATTAGCCATGATTTGAAGGAAGTAGATTATACAACAGATGCTCGGAAAATATTAGCTAAGATATGAATGTATCGAGAGCTTATTTCCAGTATTTTTCATTATATAATAATAATAATAATAATAATAATACTAATAATAATAATAATAATAATAATAATGTTTTATTTTAGCTGGCAGAGTTAAGGCCATAAGGCATTCTCTTCTACTCAACAAGCGAATAGTGAAATTATACAAAAATAGCATACATATTACAATTTTAAAATATTATTGAAACATAGACTAAACAAAAGACAACGGTGAAGTGATCTAATACTAGCTAAAATCAACAAAAACATGGAATATAATAAAATTGAAATAATATATAATAAAATAAAGTAAGTATATATTAATATCCTTCACCACACAATATCGAGTTTCAGATATCATGGTGTTTGAGATTATATTCTGGAGGTCCCGTACTGAAACCCCAGTTTTAACCAATCTGATTATTGTCATTTCAAACATGTGCAGTGTTTAACTGAATTATGCCGCATCCTCTAATATCGTAAATACATAATTTGAATTCAAAGTAGACAGTTTGTAATGAAACAATTCATTATCACATTTCACTGAGCTTTTTCTCAAAGCATTTTGTTGCTGATGTAGTAATAAATATGCATATCGTACAACATGATATAATAAATTACTAAGTGTGTAAGAGAAGTGTGAAGTTCATAGCGAAGTCGCTTTAGCTTTCAAACATGTAGTAACATTTAATCTTCTTACACGAACAAAATGAGCTCATTTGTGTAAACAAACGATAAATAACTAGCAAATAGATTAAATGCAATTTCAGGTGAAATTTTAGATAATTGGAGAAATTTGTTTTAGAATTTAAAAAATATTCAACATATACATATGGTATTCTGCCTTGAGTTTAGCAGTAATAATAATAATAATAATAATAATAATAATAATAATAATAATAATAATAATAATAATAATAACAATAATAACAATAATGACAATAATGATTCAATTAAGAGGGAGAAGTTATATAGTATCCTGCTGGAGTTCGGAATTCCTAAAAAGTTAGTTAGACTTATACGAATGTGTCTAAATGGCACAAAGAGTACGGTGCGTGTAGGCAAACAGTTTTCGGACACTTTTGAAACCCAGAATGGGTTGAAGCAAGGAGATGCACTATCTCCTCTACTATCTAATTTTGTACTAGAGCATGCCATTAAATCTTTAGAGAATGAGGAAGGCTTACAACTGAATGGTATTAATAAACTGTTAGTTTATGCTGATGATGTATTGTTGGCCGAGAGTGAGGAGATACTAAAGGACACACTATTGAGTAACACTAAGAACTTAGGACTGGAAGTAAATATCAATAAAACTAAATATATGGTCACACGTAGAAATACATCATATAATGGAAATGGACAGCCAATGACAAATGAGGGAAATTTTGAGGACGTGGCTGAATTCCTACATAACAATGAACTACATGGTCTTTATAGGAAGCCAGATATAATAAGAACAGTTAAGTCTCGTAGACTGCGATGGGCAGGACATGTTGCGTGTATGGGGAATGAAAGACGTGCATGGAAACTTCTTGTAGGAAAGCCAGAGGGAAAACGCCCAGTTGGTGGACCAAGAATGAGGTGGGAGAACAACATTAACTATGATTTGAGGGAAGTAGATTATACAGGGAATGATTGAAAATATTAGCTCAGGATCGGGATATTTGGAGAGCTTATGTCCCCGCGGTCATGAACCTACGGGTTCGATAGTGCCAGTGAGTAAGTAAATAAGTAACAATAATAACAATAATAATAATAACAATTTCAATCCATTAAGCAAATTGAAGTCCACCGCTGTGGTCTCGAGGTAGCGTGCTGCCTTGTCACGAAGCGGGCCCGGGTTCGATCCCCGTCGGGGCAGTTTTTCTGGGTGAGGCTTTTATCGGGGTTTTTCCTCACCTGTAAGACAAATGTGAGGAAAACTTTAAGGCCAAACGGTCCCCGAAATCATATGACCGTCATCTTCACCATCAACCTTATCATTATCATCATCATCCTTCATCGGTGTGGAAAGCAACGGGAAGCTACCACACCTACACAATTCCCTAGTAAAGCTGCAAGCATAGCATGAAAATGCTATGATTGCAGTGAAGGACCTGCCTTCGGGCAGAATTACTATGGAAGCAAATTGAACCTCTCACATTGTAGGTAGTTTTTAAAATGACATACGTCACCCGGGCCTTAAAGTTAAACGAACTCCCCGAAGAGGGCTTTTATACTATAAATAGTAAATCGCACACAAACTTTTCTAACAACATGTACGAATATTCTATATTAGATAACACAAGTCTACAAAATACAGATAACAATATATTGTACATTAAGTATACAAATGACTAATTTATAAATTATAGGCCCAAATATACACACTTAGTTATACTTTTACAGAGTAACAGGAATTATAAGTAATATTTTCAAGCCAGACACAGTAAAGCAACACACACGAACTAAAATTTATAAAACACTGGACAGGCCCATATTATGTTAAGGCAGTGAGGCCTGGAAAATTCGCAGTGTAGATGAACAAAGACTAACTGCGGCAGAAATGAATTTTATGAGACGTACTGCAGGTTGCACAAGAACAAACCATAAAATGAAATTCTGAGATTCTCAAAGAATTGCAAACATAATCAATCGTTGAATATGTGCAAAAAATACGGAAACAATTGTAAATCTCACGTAAGAAGAATGAGCAAAACAAGAATACCACATCACTAGGCGAGAGAAAATTGGGCAGACACTTCAAACTTTGGATTGAGACCGTAACAGACCGCTAGGCCTATCACATGAAATGAAGAAGAAGAAGAAGCTCTACTTTTTACTCGTATATACAAAACATTGTAAAAGTAATAATAAAAATAACAATAACAGTATATTATTATTAATTTCCCCAGTTTTCTTTCTGTTCCCTTGTACATTCCACGTTCCTAGAAAAACAGTCCTTTTTTTCTTAGCATCTTCCGTAGTTTATTAAATCCGTCCGGCATTTTATGTATGAGTCTTCTTGGTATTGTACATATTTTTAAAATGAACATTGAGCTAGCCTGATACGTCAATCCCCAACCTGGAAGATCAGGAGATTTTTAATCCAGGAGCATAAACATGTGAATTAAAATCTAGAACAATTAGTTAATTAAATTCTGCATAATTTGATTTTTGGAGGCATTTAGCTGGAATTTCTATAGGAAATAGTGTAAATAAACAAAATATGATTATTCAAACTTAAATATTATGGATTTTATTAAAAAGCATTTAAATATTGTGGTCATGTAAAAAAGAATGACAGAAGACAGATTCCCAAGACGAACACTAGAATGGATGTTACTTGGTAGAAGAAGACGGCCAAAAATTACGTGGATTGATGGTGTTATGAGCAACACGAGGGGAAAAGGATTACGCGATGGAGATTGGAATGACGGAGGGATGTGGAGGAGAGAGACAGTACATTAATTGGGCGCAGGAAGATACTGTGAAACCTGCTAAATAATACAGTAGTATTATTATTAGTATTATTAGTATTATTGTTATTATTATTATCATCATTATCATTATCATCATCATCACCATCACCATCAACATCACCATCACCATCATTATTATATTTCCACCGCTGTGGTCTCGAGGTAGCGTGCTGCCTTGTCACGCAGCGGGCCCGGGTTCGATTCCCGGTCTGGACAGGCTCCTCGGTGAGGTTTTTTCGCGGTTTTTCCTCACCTGTAAGACAAATGTCAGGAAACGTTCCCGAAAATCGTCCTACCATTATCATCATCATCCTTCACGGTGTGAAAAGCAACGGGAAACTACCGCATCTATAATTCCCTAGTAAAGCTGCAAAGACCGGCCCTCAGGCAGAATTACTATGGATCTATTATTATTATTATTATTAGTATTATTATTATTATTATTATTATTATTATTATTAACACCATCACCATCACCACCACCACCACCACCACCACCATCATCATCATCATCACCATCACCATCACCATCACCACCATCATCATCATCATAATCATAATTATAATTATCATTATCATTATCATTATCATTATCATTATCATTATCATTATCATTATCATTATCATTATCATTATCATTATTATTATTATTATTATTATTATTATTACTACTAATATTAATACCCACCAATTAATACATACACATACTCGTATATATATAGATAAACGTCAAAATATCATTTAATCTATAAATAAATGTATTTAATTGTAACTATTTTTCTTAAATCGATTATAATTAAATCAAATATGCATTATATTTCTCTTAAACTGTTCTACAATTCGGCAGCCCCGGATTTCCTGTGGTTGGTTATTCTCTTTCCGGGAGCCGGAGATGGCAATTCACGAGATGTTATGTTCAGAGGAAGATGTTATGGCATAATTTAAATTATTTTAGAGGATAATTACAACGAACGAGAGTGTGGTAATTTTGAATATCAGTTAGAAAAAATATTAAATAGGATAACTGGAAAGTGTAGTTTTTGTGGTATTTGAAAATGAACATTTTTAACAACATAATATTGTAAGAAGTAATTTTATACTTTATAAGTCCCATAAGGAAACATGTGCCAATAACTGACTACATCTTGGAAGCGAAAAAAATTAGTCGTACTGCGTACGCGCTAGAATTTAATAATAAAATATCCCAGTCAGATTGATTGGGGTTTCCTCGTAATCACATTAATTAATTTTAAATTTGGAAGGAGTTCAATTACATCAATATTGTTTTTATTGCTTAATGTGTAGCAAGTTTTTTCTGGCGATAACAACGCAAGTTCAAGCGGTATGGGTTTAGACGCTGATTGGTTGAAAAAGGGCGAAGTGGAAAACACCAGTCTGAGTAGTGAGAGATATATTATCTACAAGAGAGATATATAGGCAAGGTAAGAATATATTAACATTGCATTTTTTTCGCTGCCAATCTGTAATTAATCCACTAGCAAATACAAAATATATTCACGGGTGTGCGGACATTAGTTGTCTATGCATCCTTATCCTCGGCTAATTGCCTCCGGTCATTTCCAGTATAATTCACCTCCCTCAAATCATGGTTAATGTTATTCTCAGATCTCATTCTTGGCCTCATTACTTGGGGTTTTCATTCTGTGTTTGATGCCGTTATTTCATCGATCCATATGTCAAGCCCATCGCAGTCTACAATACGTATCTGTTGTTAACTATATAGTAGCTTCGGGAAAAAAAGACAACTAAAATTGTTGAATATAATGACTAAAAATAATTAAATGAAAATAAATGTTCTTCCTTTGCGAATATTTTTATAACCAATTAGTGTTTTAAATTCTTTATGAAGGGCACTTAGGATAGAATTTTATAGAATGAAATTTCGTGAAGGAATAAGCCAAAGCGTTGAAGGGAAAAAAGGTGTTTTTTGTTATGACTCAACTAATTGTAAAATTTCATCCATTTTTTACTTGAAAAGTGTTCTAAGTTTAGTTTAATGTCATCGCCATCACAACTCACTGTGTCTTTTTAGAATTGGAACTAGTTGCCTTCTCAGTTTTCAAAACTAGTGACATCTTTGTGATAATTCAGGCCATGGTTAGATGCTAGAAGTGTCACGAAAAACGATACAACTACGTGATTATTCCTCCATCTTAGATTGCAGTACTGTAATCATAAAAAACAACTTGAAAACAAGTGTTTTTTAATTTCAGGGATTACATGAAACTAATTACTTGTTGTTGACACATTTGGAGTTATGTCATTATTAGCTAGATTGCTATAATTACATTTTGATTTCTTGCCAATATTTTCTTACTTATGTTGGTTTTCCTTATAACATGTCAATTAGCTGTCCTTTGTTTAGACTGAAATGCTGTAGGTAAGACATCAATTCTTTATGTATCATTTAAAACCTTTTTTAATAAAATAAAGGGAAATAATGAATTTTACAAGAACTAGCGGATTTAATTTACTGATACGACTATTATTATTATTATTATTATTATTATTATTATTATTATTATTATTATTATTATTATTAATTATTAGGTATTACTAAGCGAAGTAAATTGTTTAAGTGTCTTGCAAAAACCAGTCATAGTTGGTTAGTACAACATAGAGAAATTGAGGAACTTGTTAATTATTACGTTCAATGAGATAAGATCAACTCCTTGAAAATTATTGTAAAATTTTGAAATAAATAGCCTTACAAAAAAAACTATTAGGTATTCAATAAAACATTATAATGTTGTCTGCATTCTGTTGCAGATGGGTATTTTTAAGGTTCTTCCAGCATAGAATTCCTACGTCTGTATTAAAGAATCGTATGGATGCCACTGGTTTTCTTAGGGATACCAGAAATACAGAATTTTGGTATCCTGAAGTAACCCACACTATATTAACGAAGAAACCTGTAAACAGTCGTGTAAATAACACCGAAAGAAGCGAGGAGACCGAAGCGTTGATTACGAAAGGCCGTCTGGAGATGCAACCTTGCATCGTACAGTAATCTGAGACAGGTGAAAATAAAATTCTTGAACAAATATGTATGTCCGCTATGTCAGTTGAAGTATGGGAGCTTGTGATGAGGCAAGCCGTTGAAATTCACGAGCCTCGGTCAAGTGAAGTTGTGTTATGTGAAGAGGTCAGTGCTGGAATTAATGATTGTGATAGGACAGAACTTGCTGGGCAGGGTACCCTTACTACCCGGTATGAAAACAATGGAACTATGTCAACTCCAGCTGATAGTAATGCCAATAAGAAACAAATATTTACTGGTGACTTATAATAAGAGAAAAAGAACAATCTTTTGATCTCGGATGATAGTGAGAAAGACTCTGATTACATACCTGAGAATGGTAAGAAGCGCTATGCTCTATACTCCACTACAGATGATGAAAGAGTATGTCCTGGAAGTAGAGAAGAAGAAAAGAGATCTTTCCAACTACTTTCAAACAAATGGAGAGGAAAAGAGTAAGACATGAAGAAAACTGGGCGAAAATCAAAGCAAAAGTTTTGAAATCATTAGGGAAAACTTAAAAAAATTTCCTGAACAAAAGGATCGGTACCTGCTAAAGAGGTGGAGCCTCCGTGCGGAGGGAAGTACAGACTGCAATGTTATAAATAATTGATGGTGCAAAAATACGCCAATTTTCTAACTCCTTCTGTGACCTGGGAAGCTGTGAACGCCAGTGAAATTTCTTTTTATGTTGCGTAACAGACATCAAAGGGAAGTTTTAGGGCGAGCAAAATTACAGAAAACGAGTGAAGATAAATGCTTTTCACTATAATGTTGAAAACTATTTTAAGGATTTAGAAAACCTATATTAAAATCACTCTTGTAATCCGTGACCGGCCTATTAGAACAATTCTTGTTAAAAAGAGTGACTTCAACTTTAAATTCAAGCGCGTCAAACATGGGAAGAACAGTACGATGCATAGCTGAGTTAACTAATCAATCGGGAAAAACATTATCAAGATTCCCACAATTGAAAGTCACGTGAGCAGAGCTCAAACAGAGCAACTTTATAAGGTAAACGGTTAAGGTAGGTAAACGGTTAAGAATCAAACGCTGGGAATTATGTAATGTATTATTGAATGTTTCGTGGAAAAAAATATGTATTCTTTTTGTAACTCAAAACCGATCAATATAGTATGTATATTATACGATAACTCTAATTGTGACGAAAGACAAGAAAATAGAAGAAAGATATGAAACTCATTTACAGAAGGAAAAGAAAAAGCTTCATTACTTCTTTCTAGACAATTTCCACTCATGGCGTTTAGTCATTTTGTGACGCCCTGACGAGTAAAGAGTGCAGTGGCTCTCCAGAGTTTATTTGTTATTTTGATGAATATTAAGAGGTGATGTGCGCGATGACTAAGGTAGAGTGGTTCCCAGCTTTGCCAATTTGTCGGCCGTTTCATTGCCATATATATGAACGTTGCTGCGAGGCCACAGCAATTTCAAATCAAAGTCTTCGCAAAGTCCGTTTAAGGTCTTCCTACACTCGTAAGTTCTTGTTCAGGCAGTTATAGTGTTTCAATGAAAGTTTCGGATGGCTCCTTGCGAATATGCAAATAAAACTGTTTCCCGTGTGGAAAGGAATTAATGAAGTTGGGTAGCGACTGCTTGAATTGCGGCAATTTCTTCGTCATAATTGCTTTGTGGAGCGTCGACCGAAAATCTTCATAAACGGTTTGAACGGGTGCATGTTTTAATTCCGATTCACAAGAGGAGTGTTTTGCCAGTTGATGATATTGTGACGTGTCTTTATAACGACGTTTGAACTGCGCGGTGCTCTCTCATTGTTAGAAATAGATTTGCGAGTCGCCGACTCGCATACATCATCGAAATGTCTAGACTTTTATTGCAGCCATTTATACGAACCTCTACTTATCCTTTCAGGAAATATCGATGCCAGAAAATTCTATTTGGATGTGTCTCGACCAAGTTTCCCTCCCCGCCCTATATATCTGTTGTTGCGGGCGATAGTCAGTCTGTTGTGAATTGACAGCGATAATTTAAGTGAGTGAGAGAGAGAACAAATGTTATCCAGTGGACTCGTTCGATACTATAAAACGTTTGTGTTCTATATAAACTTTAGAAGAAGATACATTATTGTGCAGATTGGTAGCGAACCGTTGCTCAAAGTTTGTAGAATCAAAAGTTATAATCAAAGTTATTATAAAGCATTACACGATCATCTGTGTTCATTAGTTACCAACAATGATGTGAAGGAGACACTGTGGCCATTTATGACAATATTTTGAGTTATAATTATCTTACGGCAGGTGGTCGAAGAAAGCTTCATAGGTTCAAATGGCGTTACATGAACAGGTATAATGCAATATTTCTCATGTTATTTCTTATATACAGTAGGTGTCGGAGTTTTAAGCCTGTTTCTTGCTTGACAGTAATTGTCCAATTGTTGCTTATAAATATTTCGAGACGAACATTGCATTTCGTTCACGGTGGACATGGAGAGGTTCCACTTGTGTCTGAGCTTCCACAGCTGCCACTAGGGTGGATTCAGGAGTACCGGTTATTAGTCTCAGAGCAGTGTTCGGAAAAAGGTTAATCTCGTAAGCAGGTGTCGAGTTAATGGTGACTCACTTCGCTTCCACATTCTAGGACTGGTCTGGTAAATGTTCTATATGTTGTCAATAACAGATTCTGGTTAGCTCCCATTTCGTAGTTTTTTTATACGAGAACTTTTCATTGCTTTTCCTACATTTTTTTTCGACATGTGGTTATCAGACAAGTCGTCGCTACAGATTAATCCTAATTATTTAGATATGCTTTCTTCCAGTGTTTATTTTGAGTAATAGTTCCGGTGCTTCTATAAGAAGTGTGAACAGTTCAAATGTAGTTTTTGTATTATTGACGGATATGACGTTGAGTGATGTCCAAAATTCAAAATTCAGCAAAACTTTATTATGACATACTTCCAATGAATTTACGTTACTACCAGTATCCCCCATGAGAGTATTATCTGCATACAAGAAGGCTTTGATACCTTGGAATTCATTGATTACATATATCATTGTTCACGATATCGAATATGGAAAACTGAAAATTAGGCCTTAGGGAAGGATGTTCCTTTTGAATGTTGTATTTGGAAGTATTGTTGTTGTGGTGCACTGGAATTAATCTTTGGCATAGAAAGGACTAGACCCATTTGAATAGTGAGCTGTTTTGAGTTCTGTCTTATTTATTCCGGGGCAGCGATATCTGGTTTCCCATAAAGCACATGTAACTCACTGTTGTGTGTCTTCTACATTCATCTGTCTGTTCGTATCTCTTTAAGCCAAAAGTTTTCTTCCGATTGAGGGTCTTTCCACTTTTCAGCGGTTTCCCTTTTACCAGCCGGCTGCTGGCCCTTCACATCCACATGTGTCAATCACAGAGGTAGATGATCAACAGCCAGTGTAGGGGTGACATATGGTTAGCATGTCGAGTCCCCCAGCCGTTATAGCTGGTTCCTCAACCTGGAGCCGCTACTTATTGTAGCTACCCAATTGCCTCACGATGCTGGGTGGGCACCGGTCCCATACTGGCCGAAATACCATGAGAAAATTTCTTCCCCCATGGAGACTCGAACCAGCGCAAGTCCCGTAGCTCTGCGCCAAGGCTTCCTACCTTAACCGCTCGGCTACGGCGCGGGACCAAAAGTTTTGTTAAGAACTTTATTCTCAAGTGTTTCTCTTCCTTTAAAGTATACCACCATTTTTCGCTCATCCATATAATATACTAGAAGAATAATTATATATATTTTTGTTAGAGTAATTTTGTTGGAAGTTGGAATGACAAGAATCCTAGTATTGCATAATAACAATGGTTTTCAGAGTTGAGCTTATATTTAATTTTTTTCTGTATCTCTTTCCTGTATGTTGTTATTTTCCGTGCGTATTTTAATTCAGCTACGTCTTCAAAATATCCGGCATTGTTTACACTTTTTTTTCCATTTAGCGGCCTATAGGCCTATATCAAACTGCTCGTAACGTATAGATAACAAGCAATTTTCTATTCCCGTCTATATTGAGCCTGTCGTTCGAGCGACTAGAATTTGATTACGGACTAGTGGTAGAAAGTCGATTAAGAATATCATATTTATATATTTTACTCAATTTTTCTGTACTTGTTTCGATCCCTAGTCTGAAAATATATGCTACTTTTAATTCATCTTACATCATTCTTCGAGTTGTACGATGATTTCAGCTTTTAATTTCCGACAGTTATTTCTTTTTCTGAAAATTATGTTAAGGCAATAAATAAATCTACTTAATCTAAGAATAAGTGATAGCATAGTTTGCATTTTTTCAGGTTAAGTAAAGATGTTTAAATGAATTTTAAACAAGCATGTTTATTGCACTTAAACTCAGAGGCTTGATTTAGGAGACACTTAAAGTACGCTGGTGAAGTAAATTGTATTTCGCAGCTGTGCGAAAAGCACACGTTTTATTGCAACTTCTAATTTATTCTACTTCTTAATTGTAATAAATTTTCAAGGCGCAATTAAAACCTTTACAATTGTTATAAAAACAAATTTCCTGATTCTATTTTACTGAGTCCCGCGGCATAGTTGAATGTATTAAGGGATAAGGCATCATGCCAGAAATATGGGATTCCCATGATTGCAGCCCCCATAGGGAAGGTATATTCTCATGATATTTCCTCCAGTATGATACTGCTCTCCCACACAGCATCGTAAGTTATTTGGGTAATTAGAATAAATAGGGGATCCATTTTGAAACAAAATCACGTTTAATAACTAGAGGACCATATACCAGGCCTATTCTGGCTGGTCGATGGTCCATCTCTGTTATAAACACATGTGGGTGTGAGAACAGCAACCAACTGGTAGGCCGAAGTACATCTACATCTTTCGTTCTATGAAGTAGTAGTGGTAGCAATATTATGAAAAAAATAGTCTAACAATTTAAAATTATATAATGTCGTAGAATAATAGCAATTGTATATTACACTCAGGGGATTCTAACACAGAAATGATTATAACAATTTATAATGTCTTATGGTAAGAACAGTTGTATATCACACAGAAAGTAATCTTAGAATTTAACATTATATGTATAATGTCTTGGAGTAATAGCAATACTACATTACACATAAAAGAGTCTGATAATATAATATTTTAATAGCATGTTTTATCTAATCTAATTAAGCAGGTTGCCAGCTAATACCTTATTCCCAAACGTAATGAAAATGTGATTCGCGTCTTCATTAAAGAGTGCAGCTAAGTTGGGATCTTAAGAGTTAGTATTTTATCTGACGATATTATTTTATATTCGTGATAATTAGCGTCGCATTTCAAATCTGGTTGTGAAATAATCTAGATATTTCATTCAAACCTCTTATTAGAAACTTCTGAATATTCTTTGCCGAAAATTAAGGAACTGGGACTCAACGTGTAATTTTCATCCGACGAAAGTCATTCACAAGACTTTATCATAAGTAACGCCAACGAGTGACTTCCAAATTATCGATAAATTCACGATGTCACGAAGTCACGATTGAATTTATCTAGAGAATTTGGAAATCAAGAGTGTCATCTGTTAGGACTACATAAGGAATAAAATTAAGCTGTTTACTCACAAATCATTATTTAACTATAGTTATTTTAAAATATTTATATATTTAATGTAAACGGCGATGTTTGAAATCAAATGAGAAACGTTGTGTTTCATTTGTTCATCACTGCAACCTGATCATATTTATTGTCAAATAGAATCGCAATATTGTAAGAATGCACCCTAGTGAAGAAAAAATGAAACATCATTATAGGTTATTAATTAATGTCTGATGTCCTATGATGTAAATATGTTAATTATATTTTTGTGCAACGTTAATTCTTGGGAAATATTACGTTTAAGATAGTGAAAACAGTTTTTTTTGTGGTATAAGCAATTACTACGAGTGTTTTTCTATTATATCTCACAATAAGAATCTGGTTACATTCGTACACTATACGTACAATCTGAGAGCCACTGATAAAATGAAAGCGATAAAATAAAAGTATTAAAATCGAGGTGAAAAACGACTGTGATTGGTTGTAAATCAAAATTCATTGAAATGTGATTGGTCATTGACTGCCATTTGGGGCATGAGTAAAATAGTCGATTTTAATATTCATGGATTCCGACTGGGTTGAAACGAGGTACCTCAGAATTAAAGGTGAGCTGGGATAGTGCACTCCATCGAATAAGAGAGCATAAAACATGTCCATCTTAGTAGAACCTCAATAGAATACTTATAGAATAACAATAAAATATTCAATTGAGTTGGTGTTTACTTGATGAAAATCCATATTCATTAATTAAATAAATGAAAAATGCACATACTACACCATGAGGATTTCAGTCGACAAAATTAATAGTCACTTTAAGAAATATATGCTGATCTAAATATTTTAAATATCTGAAAGATGAAAAAGGTGGCAAAATTATTGCTTGTTAAGATACATATGCAAGTTTATATTAGGATTTGTTTATCTTTTTTTCGAAGATAAATCTTTTTTTTTTTTTATTTCGGATCACGCAAGCGCCTGTTACACAAAACAAATTTCATTCAAACAAAATAATTTAGCCGTGTGTATGAATTAAGTACAAAATGGAACTTTGCTGCAAAAAACGGGCTGTGACATTCTGTGAGTAAGGTTGATTTTCCGGAGTAATATTGATAAGTAGACCTACTAATTTTTCCGTAGGGTATATTATAGCTATGTACTGAATTATTTTTCTCTATCTTTACGTAGAGCATATTATAGGTAAGTACTAAATAATTTTGCCATTTTTATGTAGAGTGTTGGCCAAATATAGCTAAGAAGTAATTATAGTTTCCGTTTTTCTGTAGGGTGTCTTATAGCAACATACTAAATACTTTTGTTTTCGTTTGATGAACTATATATTCAATTTTTCATTTTTTTATAGGGTCCGTTATAGCTCCGCACTAAATAATATTTGTACATAGAAATCTCATGTCTTGCTTTAGAATTTTGAGAAATTACTGCCACTGATAATAACACAAAGGTGGCATCCGCGTATCACTGACTGCCTGGAATGTTAAATAATTCCTGAATAAGACCAATGCTCTTTTATAAGCAATTCGTCTTTATAGAGAAACAGATTAATTATTTTATCACACAACGTCAAAATGTACCGACCTCAATAATACGTAATGTCACGGAGTACACGACTCCTACCGATTCACCTTATTTCCGCTCCTAGTGACATAACTGTGGATGTGGATGGATTTCAATACATAAAATATTTGGACGTCTCTTTCATCCCACAGTCTTCGTGGACCGTCGGTTAGGATTTTGTGGATGCTCTCTCTTCTTACAGAACCTATCTTCAATTTTCAAACTAACTTGTGACATGCAAGTCATCAAGCACAGTCTGTAGCTGGGCCCAAAATACAGACTAAATTCAGCTTTCTTGCAAACGACCTCTAGTGTATTAGTCAACATAGATATCTCAAGAGAATGCAAATCATATTTGACTTTACTATTTATATAATTTACGTTTATCATGAGAGGAATGGGAATTGCTCTAAAACGCACAAAACGTAGGTTCAAGTTCAGATTGGCACAGTTAAGAAAAATACATGAGAGCTTAACTAAAATCAATATAATTAATGATGTCAAAAAGTAGAGTATACAATTAGCTGTTTGAAATAATAAATTAAATATAAATGTAATACTTAAAGAAAATAACAAGAACAGTCGTCGGCTTTAAGTAACAATAATGATAGATAGACCATACTAGAGTTCTCAATCACGCAGAAATAAACTACCTTCTTAACAGCTTTTCGTCTAGTTAAAACAAATGAATAGTTCTTGGCAAGGGATCACTTTTTCGACCCCCGCCGAACTTGATGGAACGAAACGTTGATTCGGACTGGAACAGTATTCTGATCGCGGACATCGGTCAATGCGCATACTAAATCGCGACGATGACGTCAGCAAAGGGACATTAGGAGGGGTTAAAGTTGGAAGGGATAGAGCACAAAACACATATTCATCATCACAGAGTCTACTATGAAACCTCACGGCAGTAAAATTAAGTCACCAAGGTACATTGGGAAGAAATGTATTTTACGTCTCTCTATGGAATATTTTGTTTATCGTCGTGGAGTGGTTTGCGTATTTAAATGACCTTGAGAGCTATTCTGGCGGTAGCATTACTTCTAAAAGTGTTAAGCCATGTCGGATATGGCGAAGTCGGTAAGCCAGACGAAAAAAGGGTGGTATGTCACAAAAAAAATATTACAACCGTTAAGATTTGCGGAGATGGGTACCACTCGGATAACATTTTCCGGAGGTAAACTATACCACTTCATCGAGCGGGGATTATTTCAGGAAATCTATGGCAAAGACATAAAACTGGAAATAATAAAACTTTTATTTTCCCAGATAATTATGTTGATGAGAATCGTGGAATCCTACTTCAAGAGAGGAGAAAATATTACGAACAGTTGAGAACAAAGTTCTTAGGAAAATATTTGGACCAAGTAGAGTTGAACAGACAAGCGAATGGAGAAGACTTCTTAATACAGAGCTAATTATCTTTATAGAAAACCATATACAATAGCAATATTTAACTTCGTATATTGCTTTGGACAGGACATTGTATTCATTCTCTATTCACGCCTCAGACATGGAAATCTGCTTGTAGCAAAACCAGAGAAGAATAATGAATTGAATCTTATGGAAAATACATATGGCCTAACCGGAAAAAATAAGTTGCAAATATATTATTCATTAGTGAGATGTATTCTCACGTATGGAGTTGAAATTTGGAAATTCAACAAAAACTGAGAACAACAACTTATGTCGATGGAAATGGATATCTTGAGGAGAGCAGCAAGAGGTGCAAAATTTAAAAAAAATGAAATTCTGTCATACGAGATAAAAATGAATAATATATATTCAATATTAGATTATGTAAGATACAGGCAATTAAATAGGTATGGGCATGTAAGATGAAAGGTTACCCAAAAAAAAACACTGCAATGCTGTCCACCTGGAAGAAGAAGGAAAGGAAGACCATGAAAGAACTGAAGTGAGAACAAGAGGACTGGATGACATGGAGTGGTTGGATAGAGATGAGTGGAAAAGGAAGAGAGAACTTTAGGCACAAAAAGATGTGTAAAAATTCAAAATCTGTATAAAAATAAGGATGTATGGAGAGCTTGTGTCCGCATGGCTAAGTATCTGATAGTTCGATAGTGCGAGTGAGTTAGTTAGATAATACTTTGCGGCAACTTGTGATAGAAGATAATAATAATAATAATAGTAATAATAATAATAATAATAATAATAAGTTGTAGTGTAAGTCAGGGTGTTATGAAGGAAATGCCAAATTAATAGAGACAACAATAGTATTTTATTATAGCTTAGTTTCTATAGTAAGCTTAATATGACAATGAAAGCAGGAATGAGAATACAATGTTATTGGGTGAAGGCTGATAAAACTGAAAGTGGCTTAACTCGAAGATATGGGTTTTTAGTCGAGGTAATCTGAGAAAGAAGCTTTTTGCGGCTCTGAATTCAATTTTATTTAATTTAATTGTGTGTGGAGTGCTGGAAGAAACTTACAAAAAGATATATAGAGGAAAAAGCTAAAAATAAAATTTATATTACTGGTTTTTAGATAGAGCAAAAGCAATTCTTAACTGAAAAGTAAAGTGATATGTTAGAGGCCTCAGGAGACAGTTCGGAGTAAAACTAAATGTAAATAAAACGCAAGCAATAATTACCGGACATCCAAGACCATTAAGCTCCTTAAACAACAGTCATATGCCGTCTATCACGTTACATAATAAACGAATTCCATATGCCAATGTTGTTAATAACTTGGGATTTTATCTATATTCTAATCTAAATTCGAATATCCAAATAAAACAAACACCTAGAAAGATATTCTCCATAATACATTTCCAGAATTGGCTCATGAATCTCTTCCTACAGTTCTTAATATAATTTTAGTACAAACATTAGTGATGTTGCATTTTGACTTTTGTGACGTTCTACTTACTACTGGCATAAATTGGAGTATCCAAATAAAACAAACACCTAGAAAGATCTTCTCCATAAGGCATTCCCTGAAGTGTCTCAATAAACACTTCCTACAGCTATTAATATAATTTTAGTACAAACATTAGTGATGCTGCATTTTGACAATTGCGACGTTCTATTACTGACATAAGTGACGGATTGTTAGACAAAGTGCAGGGTGCTCATAATATGTGTAACAGAGTCATATTTAATGTTCTAAAACATCATCACATTCCTCCATTTTTCCACGTTATGTCGTGGCTCCATCTTAAAGACAGAAGAACATTACACTGTTTAATTCTCTTATTTAAGATTCTACATATCTCGATTATCAATTAATTAGCTTCTCGTTTCCAGTATCTATCTTCCGACCACATTTTAAACATCTAGGCCCTTCCCCACCCCTTGGGACACCTCGGTCATTATAACCATACTCCCAAGTCCTAGAGTTCTTGTGTCCTCCCTATCGTATCTTCGCGTCCATGTTCAAGTTCTGGTCCTAAAACCAACACCCCTAAGGAGAGGGTGTTGGAGTTGCAACTTCTGGGAATTGCTGAGCTTCGTAGTCGCCAGGTCGCTCATTCCTGACGACCCCACAGTTGGTCCACGGGCTCCATGAGCCTAGCCGGGAGGACTGCTGTCGCAGATCCACCGACCGTTCCCCTGTTCTGCCTCCAGGGACGTGTCCTGCAGCCGTTGTGAGACAGGCTAGGGCTACAAGCCCCACAGTGTGAGACTTTAGTACATCCAGGTGCTCATCTCCTGGCGACCCCACAGTCTATCGACGAGCCCGTAGGCAGAGACAACATTTTAAACACGCGACCACAACATGAACTCTTGCTTAATATACAGCAACATAGGACATCCCATCACTCCACGTCATATATCTGCCACCGCCACCACCACCACCACCACCACCACCACCACCACTAAAGTATCACTTATAGGTCGGCCTGCTTTTATATCCCTCACTGTCCCACCATTACAATGGATAGACTATTGGGAGGTGAATTTTAAATTTTGACCGCATAATGATATGTAGTGTCTCCCAGAATGAGTGATCACCTCAAACCTGGACCTCCTCCGAGACAACACAACACATTAAGACGAAACACACCAATCTCAAACATATTCATACTAAACATGGTGAATATGGTCATGATTATGATGACCAGATATTTGGGGACGGTTTAGGCCTTTCCCGAATTTTGTCTTAAAGATAGGGAAAAAAGCCCGAAAAAATCATCACCCTGGAAACGTATCCAGATCAGGGATCGAAGCCGAGCCCGCGTTACCCCAAGACCACAGCAATGGATAAACGTAATACTACAAAAAAAGATTACCATTTAAAAGTGTAGCCAAATAAGATAGTAAAGAAAATAATGCATGAGCCCGTAGACTTCATTTTGTTTCACATGCCATTGAATATTAAACAGAAAATAGATTTGGTGTTCTGATTATAAACTTCAAACTTTCTCCATTAATTCTGTGCACTCTATAAATTGTTTATAATTTTTGTTACTTTAAATAATAAAACTCTTCCAACAGATGATATCGTCAAGTATTTGGGAATGCATCTTGATCGTCGTTTAATATGGAGGAAACACATTCAACAGTAACGTACAGAGTTAAAACTAAAAACAACAAAACTTAATTGGCTCATAGGTCACACATCAAAACTGACTCTAGAAAATAAACTTCTAATATATAAAACAATACTCAAACGGATAGGACTTGTGGTATACAATTATGGGAACCTGCCAGCAATTCCAATATTGAAATTCCACAGAGTTATCAGTCTAAAACCCTTCGCTTTATTGTTGCTGCTCCATGGTACGTATATAATGCCACCATTCATCAAGATTCAAAAATATCTACTGTAAAACGAGAAATATAAAAGTAGAGCACTCGATATCTAAGGCGACTAGAAGTTCATCCTAATCAACTTGCAATCAATCTGCATCTTCTAGACAACAGTGAAGAAATATCAAGTCTAAAAGAAATAAAATATTAGAACTTCCTTTTATTTTCACATACAATTTTGTCTAATGGAGTTTTGTCAATGGACAGTATTCTCCTTAGAAGTGATGTATTTTTGACAAAGTTAGTTATTGTATTTTCAAGATAGATCGTAAATTAGCAGTACAATAAAATTGAAAAAGAGGCAAAACTTTTGAAATAATTGGATAAACCGTTGGAATTGACAATTTGGGAAATGATATTCGTTCAGAAGAATAAATATCGATCTATGAATTTCGATATTCCGGTGGATAAAAATTTAATTGCAAAGTTTATAAACCCAACGAATGGTGGCAGCATAAGTGGTGATGTCATCAGAGAAATCAGCAATCACTGAATTTCATCAGTGGAAGCCATGACTGAAGAGGGAAATGACATTGTCTGAAACCGTCGGTGTCAAAGAAATTTCAAATCATTTGAGGCGAGTCGATACAAATATGTTCTCCACTCACTATTAAAAAAATGAGTTTATGAAGATAAAAAAATGAGTTTATGAAGACACATAAATCGCTGACAGGACGGTATACATTCTAGGTAATATTAACAACCAGTAGGTCTCATTATGTGAGAATGTAACCATAACCAATGCAACATAAGAAGAATAATGCTCACAGAATACGTTAATGGAATGTACGATCATTAGTGACCGTAGAGAATACAACGACAGTTCTTTTACAAACCTCACACTCTGATTACTTTCTTTTGTTTCGTTGGTTTTTCGCTCAAAGGTAAATAACATCTCGTGTAGCAAATAGGAAGGCAGTGTAATCTACTGGCAGTGAAATGAAGCTCAAATTGAACGCTTCCATTTCCTTATTCCTTTCATGTCGCAAGTTTCTTTTGTTTCATGTACTCTTTAATTAAGTATCTTTATATAGTACTTTCCACTCAGTCCTTACTTCTGTTCGTGTCTCCGGAGGCAAACAGATTCTCATTAACACAAAAGAGAGGAACAAGAATAGAAACATTTCTTAACATTTATTTTGGAGAGCATGTAAGATGATCGTGAATATTTATTTTGAAGAACGCGTAAGAGGATCTTTCTACTTGTATGTATATATCGCTAAGATTGAAAAACAAAATATATTTTCAACTTTTAGAAATATACGAAATTAATATAGCATAATTAAAGAGCTAAAGAAGGTAGACCATGGATGGGAGAACAAAAAGAGGAAGACCAACCAATAGATGGATAGACAGTGGATGCGCATCCAATACGTCTTCCTCGGATGAATGATTTGGGCAATAAACAGGATGAAAAATTCTACAAATTATGAATAAGGAGAATAGAGCATAATTAAATGCATTAAACTTATATATTTATGGTTTTGAAAATTGAATTGATAAACGTTTTCTTATATACTTAATTTAACCATTAATTTTAAGTCTCGCATGTCACCCGGGCCTTATAGTAACACCATTTGTAGGGAGAGGATGTTTAAAATTTGGATCACATATTGATTTTATGAACATACGTGGATATGAAGGGTTTTCCAAAATGAGAATCTAATTCAACGCGTAGCCACCTATGTGACAACACGAACGTTTAGCACAAGACACATTAAATAACACAGTCACACTAAAACAAGGCGAATGTAATAGTAACATTATTGTGGCCGAATGGTGTTCTGAGACTACATGGTTTTTTTTCAACATTTGTCTTAAAATCATCATCATCATCCAGTACAATGACGTAATGCAGTTACCTCTCTTGGTGAAACTGGCCCTAAATGTAATAATAATTACTAATGTAGGAATTAACAACATGAGGTAAAGGTAATTTAATTTCGAGCGAATTCTCTCATCCGGACGTGTTTTGGAGACAATCGTTTACTAGATTTTGACTTTATGGATCAAATGTCTTATACAAAGTGGTTTTCAAAACTATGATGTTACCGATAAACAGGGATCATCTAATAGTTCACGTACCCAATATATATATTCTCTTAATCAAGATTTTGCTCACCTTACCAATAATATTAACAGCAATGCTTTTGTTTTTAATTATCTGGTTCTTCGACCAATAACAAGGCGTTTTTACAGCTTTTTTTAGTACATTTTTCTGAGACCTTATATATTATTTCAAGTCGACCGCGGTGGACTAGTGGTTATGCTCCTGCCTCTAGTCCCGAGGGTCGCGGGTTCAAACCCCGCCAAGTTCGATGGATTTTTTAGGACGGAAAAATCCAAGGAGCAAGTCCTCGGGGAGGGACTTTAAGCCGTGGGTCCCGAGTCTGATGATTTTCAGGCTCGTAAAAGAAATCCTTAAGCCTGAATGAAAAGGCCTCTAAGCAAAATTTACCGAATTTTCCCGTCCTAGTACTACCTTTGTATTCTAGATGTCAGTATGAGGCGGTACTCTGACCGCGGACCACTCAAAATTACATCTATACGAAAACAAGTGTAACTAAATTAGTATGGCTCAAATTCCTCACTGTAGGGGGAGAGCGCCTAAATCTCTGTAAAGGGAAAACATGGGCTTACAACATATATTGTTTCATTCTGCTTTCTGGCATTTTTCTGCATTATTTTATTTCAATAGATTGTTAAATCTGAAATTATTTCTTGCTCTTAATGAAATTTTGATTTTTCGGAAAATTTTTGTTGAGAGGTCAAAATTGCATATGAACTTCTATAGTAGACATTTTCTGCTTTATATGTTTACTAACTCATATACTCACTTACTTACTCACTGGCACTATCGAACCCATAGGTTCATGGCCGCGCGGACATAAGCTCTCCATACATGCCTATCCTGAGCCAATGCTTTCCAATCATTCCCTGTATAATATACTTCCCTCAAATCATAGTTAATGTTGTTATAATACATTGAATATCAATATAATAAGATGGTTTATTGAATGAAGTACGGAAACAAAAAAAAAGAAAAAAAAAACAACTTTTTTACAAGTGCAGTAATTTTATGAAAGTTTCAGATTTTTTTGTCTATTAAGTACAAGATAACTGTTATTTTTATTACAATTTTATAATTGACTTACGAATTACGTTTCAAAATTCAAATTATTGAGACAAAAATATATTTTGCTTTAGAATTAATTAACGCTAAGCGGTTATGAAGTGAAATCTGGATTAGCAAACAAGAGCTTATATTTTCAAAGCTTTGGATGGTTAGTTGAGTTCTCAGTAGACTACAAACAAACACTGCGCTTTCGGATTTGTCGAGAGCAAATGAAAGTATTAAATATTAAGATCCAGCATTAAAGCAGCTGTTACACAACATACCTTCTCCATCAGGTATTAAAACAACCGTATGTGTGGTTCAAGCATAATACATTGGACATGATTACATTTTTGGCGTTATTGTTTGATTAAAACTATAAATATAATAAAAAAGAAAAGTGTTCAATTAATATTATAAAATAGCTATTACTTGACGTCCTCTGCTACGTCTAAATAAATGAAAGTTGGTGTGCTTTTATGTTTAGTTGAATAAATAAAGGGAAAAATAACTATAAATTTATATTTTTAGAAGTCCCATGCTGATTACCCGGCGTTGCCCGGGAATCTACTTATAACGATCTTCTTGACATAAATATGAAAATTAATGTGTTTTATGTTTAGTTAAATAAGTGGAACGAAACATTTATATCCAAATTATTTTTAGATACCCCGTGCTGTTTACCCGACGTTGTCCGGGAATCTACTCATCCCGAACTTCTTGGCATAAATGAGCTGAAAAACAAAAATTAATGTACTTCTAATGATTAGTTCAATAGGCAAAATGAAAAATGTTTCTTCTTCCTTCCAAGTATTAGGCCAAGGCCTGTTACGATCCTATAGAAAATTTTCCCTCCGGGAAATTCTCGTATAAGACTTGAAAGCATAATAATAGTCCCTTCGATTGGTTGCTGGCCAAAGGAAGGCAAGACCAGTGATGGGGCTGCCATCTTATAGCCTCTGGTCAGGCTTTTTCTGGAGAAGAAAAGAAAATAAAGAAAAGAAGAAATGGAAGAAAGGAAAGACTCCCTAGCCCTCGGATGCCCTAATAGCGTCAGGGTCGAAAAAAAACAAGAGTTAACCAAGAGAGGTTAGATAGTAAAGTTAAAAGAGTGCAAAACACAAGTAAGTGGAAGAAATGTTTTGCTCAGCTTGGGCACCTTGTGGTCGCCATCCACATATCCCCTAGATGAGGACCCCTGAGGGATGAAAAATGTTTACAAATGTATATCGTCATTATTTTAAGATTCCCCGTGCTGATTACCCGGTGTTGCTCGGAAATCTACTTATCTCGTTCCTCTTGGCATAAATGAGCTAAAAGTCAAAACTCCATATTGTGAGTTATCCATAAAATAATACCCGCCATGCCCTGCTATGCTTGCACAGGAATCTACGCACTTGTCTCGATCTTCTTGGTATTAATGAAAGACAAACATTGTTTATTGTGAGTTATCCGTAAGAGATAAACATATGCTGTCGAGGGCTTTTTTTGTAGAGCTTTTCGAGATATTAAATTCTGTGTACATTAATTTTGTGTATTTGTTATGGTTTAGGCAGCGTCAGCCATTTATGCGTCCAAAGAGCTAGAGCTGCTTTTTCACGTATTCCAATACAAAGGCCGATTTTAAGTGTGTAGGAGTTGAGTATCACGACTCTCTTTTGGCCTACGTTCATCCCGGGAACCTCTTGAATATTTTGCAAAACCCCCATCAGAGTCGGATCAACGTTATGGCCGCGTATAAAATTGAAAACAAACAAACATTCATTTTTATATACTCTTACTCTTACTTATTCTCTGGCACTATCGAACCCGTAGGTTCATGGCCGCGCGGACATAAGCTCTCCATACATCCCTATCCTGAGCTAATGCTTTCCAATCATTCACTGTATAATTTACTTCCCTCAAATCATAGTTAATGGTATTCTCCCACCTCATTCTTAGTCTACAAACTGGGCGTTTTCCCTCTGGCTTTCCTACAAGGAACTTCCATGCAAGTCTTTCATTTCCCATACGTGCCACATGCCCTGCCCATCACAGTCTACGAGACTTAACTGTTCTTATTATATCTGGCTTCCTATAAAGACCATGTAGTTCATTCTTATGTAGTCTTCTCCATTCACATGTCTGTTCATCTCTCTGTGGTCGAAAAATTTTCCTAAGTACTTTATTCTCAAATACTTGTAATGTCCTTTCCTCCCTTAAAGTAAGAGTCGATGTTTCGCACCCATGTAATATAACTGGTAGAACAAGAGTTTTATATATTTTCAGTTTAACGTTTCATGAAAGTAGATGGGACAAGAGTCTCTGCAATGCATAATAGCACGCATTTCCAGAATTGAGCCTATGTTTAATTTCTTTGTGCATCTCATTCCTATTTGTGATTATTGTTCCTAGGTATTTGAATTCAGCCACTTCCTCAAAATTTCCCTTATTTGTCATTAGCTGTCCATTTCCATTATATAATGAATTGCTACGTGTGACCATATATTTAGTTTTATTGATATTTACTTCCAGTCCTAATTTCTTAGTGTTACTCAATAGTGTGTACGTGTTGGCCTTCAGTATCTCCTCGCTATCGGCCAGTAGTACTACATCATCAGCATAAACTAACAGCTTATTAATACCATTCAGCTGTAAGCCTTCCTCATTCTCTAAAGGTTTAATGGCATGCTCTAGTACAAAATTAAATAGTAGAGGAGATAGTGCATCTCCTTGCTTCAACCCATTTCTGGATTTCAAAAGTGTCTGAAAACTGTTTGCCTACACGCACCCTACTCTTTCCATTTAGACACATTCGTATAAGTCTAACTTTTTATAAATTCCGAACTCCAAAAGGATCCTATATAACTTACCCATCTCAATTGAATCATATGCTTTTTTGAAGTCTACATATAGTTGATGTATAGTACCATTATATTCCCGTTTATTTTCTAAAATCTGTCTTATACTAAAAATCTGATCTGTTGTAGGCCTGTTTCTTCAAATGCACATTGGTGATCTAGAATGTCATCAATATAGGGAGTAAGTCTGCTTACTAATCTATTTGTAAGAATTTTGTACCAAGTTGAAAGTAATGAGATGCCTCTGTAGTTGTTGCAATCAGTTGTATCTCCTTTCTTATAAATTGGTACGATAATTGATTCCTTCCATTCATCGGGAAGAGCTTCTTTTTCCCAAATCATACTAAGCAACCAGCGTATCTTGTCCATCAATTTTTCTCCCCCTGATTTTATCAATTCTGCTGGGATCTCATTTGAATCTGATGCTTTATACAGCTTCAATTTTTCAATCGCCATTTCAACCTCTAATGCACTTGGTTCTGCGACTAGCATTTCTGCTGTCTGAAATTTATCCTCCTCAATGTCCTGTTTTGTACGTACATTTAATAGCTGATTAAAGTAACTTTTCCATCCATTTATTATACTCCTGGAATCTGCAATCATATCCCCATTTTAATTTTGAATAATGTTTGTTCTAGCCAGAAACCCTTTCTTCTCTATAGAAATTCCCTGATATAATTCTCCAATGTTCCTATTTTTTGCATTCATTTCGAGTTCATTAATATTCTCTCTCAAATATTCCCCTCTTTTTACTCTTTAGTAACTTGGTGGTTTCCCGTCTATTACTACGCAATTGCTCTCAATTTACTTCATTTGGCTCGTGTAACCATTTCATTTTTGCTAGCTTCCTTTCTTTACAATTTCGGCACATTCATCATCAAACCATTTCTTCTTTTGCCTCTTTTTTTAAACAACCAATGCTTTCTGTTGCTGACAATTTAATAGTATCTCTTATAGCCTCCCATTCTTTATTTATATCAATTTCTTCTTCGTTTGCCACATTGTAATCTGAAGATTCCAGTACTTCAAATCTATTAGCAATTTGATTTGGTATTCTTGCCACTTTCATCATTTTTCAAGCTTTTAATTCAAATTTTACAGAATCATCTTTAGCGTTTGTTCCTCTCATAAGCGATAGCCGTTGTCTGATTTTCACTCTGACCAGATGATGATCCGAATTGCAGTCTGTCCCTCTAACTGATCGGAGATCTATGATGCTACTGTGCCAGCGTTTGTCCACTAATACATGATCTATCTGGTTCCGAGTTTCTCCATCTGGGGACGTCCAGGTGTATTTATGAGTATCCTTATGCTGAAATGTTGTGCTCTTAACAGTGAGATTCTTTGATGTGGCAAATGTGACTAATCTAACCCCGTTGTCGTTACTATCTTCATGAAAACTGAATTTGCCTATTGTTGGTTTGAATATATCTTCACGCCCCACTTTTGCATTAAAATCTCCTAAGACAATTTTCATATGATATCGTGAAAGGCTATCAAATAAGCATTCTAATGTTTCATAGAACTCATCCTTGACCTTGTCATCTATCTTCTGTGGGGGCATGTACATTTACAATTATAAAATCATGTCGTTTAACCTTTAGAAGTATGTATGATACCCTATCACTAACAAACTTAATATCTCGGATAAAGGATAGGATCTTCCTTCTGACTAAACAACCCGTTCCAAATACAGGTCCTTCTGTACCCCCGTAGTATAATGCAAAGCTTCCTGATTCCTGACTACCTTCTCCTGGCCACCTAACTTCCTCTAAAGCGACTATATCCAAGGTCGATTTATCTAATTCCCGCGTTAATATCTCTAGTGCCCCACTATTGTATAAAATCCTAACATTCCATGTTCCTACGAACATGACCCTGTGTTTGAGCCTTTGGCATGGGTTCCCTGAAGTAGTCCCCGTCCGGAGAACCGAATGGGGGACTATTTGACCTCCGGAAAATTTTACTCCAGTTGAACCCATGTCCGCATTTCTTGACGGTTGTATTTTTACGGTGAAATACCGTCACTCTTTCGCCCAAGGTACTTTTTTCTTCTGGCTTATCACCTTCGACCAGTCCGGCATGGGTAAACCTATCGGCAGCAATGCTACCGCCGGCATAGCTCTCAGGATCATTTAAGCACGCAAGCCACTCCACCACGACAAGGTTAAGATACCATGGAGGGTTCATTTATATATATTATATATTACTTCAAGTTATTACCATATTACATTATAGACACATATAAATCATATTAGTATTTCATTAAATACATTCGCATGGAAACTGATCAAGTAAAATAAAAATTGTCCATATGGTACATCTCTTCAGACTAACTAACTAACTAACTCACTGGCACTATCGAACCCGTAGGTTCATGGCCGCGCGGACATAAGCTCACCATATATTCTTATCCTGAGCCAATGTTTTCCGATCATCCCCTGTATAATCTTCTTCCCTCAAATCATAGTTAATATTATTCTCCCTCCTCATTCTTGGGCGTTTTCTCTCTGGTTTTCTTACGAGAAGCTTCCATGCACGCCTTTCATTCCCCATTCGTGCCACATGTCCTGCCCATCGCAGTCTACGAGACTTTACTGTTCTCATTATATCTGGCTTCCTATAAAGACCATGTAATTCATTGTTATGCAGCCTTCTCCATTAACTGTCTATTCATCTATCTTTGGTTCAAAAATTTTCCTAACAAACTTTATTCTCAAATACTCTTAATTTCCTTTCCTCCCTTAAATTAAGAGTCCATATTTAGCATCCAGACTAACTTTGTAATTTAATGCACCAATAGGTAAATGTCGCATCCAATAATCTCTCTGACTTACAACCTCAATGGCACTATCGGACCCGTAGGTTCATGGCCGCACGGACATGAGTTCTCCATACATCCCTATCATGAGCTAATGTTTCCTAATCATCCCCTATATAATCTACTTCCCTCAAATCATGGTTAATGTTACTCTCCCATCTCATTCTGTTTCTACCAATAGAGCGTTTTCCCTCTGGTGTTCCTAAAATAATCTATCTACTCATACTTATTCATTCAACTGGGATCAGTTCTTATATCCGATATCAAGTTTCCCAAGAAATATCCGAATATTAGCTTCCCACCAATGGTTTCCTCTTCCTAATCGTATTTACCCGAGTGGTTCCCAATAATAATGTTCAAAGTTTTTATATTGCCACCAATTAGACTTACAAGGAAAGTACTTACGTTGGACTAGTTGGATTGTAACACAAATTGGAGGATATGTAAATTGATTGCCATTAAATATGATGACGTTAGTCATTTTGCTGCAAAATTAATAAAAACTCATGTTATTTGTTATTAAATTTCAATCGCGTCATTGACTGGTTCGTAATGACACGGTTGCTCATTACAGCTGGTTTCAAGAACAAGTGCAGCTAGCGGGGGCGAAGAACGTAAATATTAGTTTCCCACCTTGTTAACATCAATCATAATTTTTAATACAGTTTCTTCGTGTTTTTCAATTTATCCCTGAACTATACATTCTAAGATAGTTAAGACATAAAATGGATTTATATTGCCAGTTTCATTCTTTTGTTCAAATATTTTATTGACTCACATGATTATTACCTTCAAATGTACACATTTACGTGTAAATATACTGTTATGTCCTAAAAAATATTATTTTACACCATAAATATGCTAATCAATAAATAATTACCTAAAAAATATTCTAATGTACTTACAATATATTCAGTTTTTTTTTATGTATAATAGACAAAATTGGTATATATAGTTCGAATACTCGACTGCGAAAGTGGAAAAAAACATTCACACTCCGGTGCACTGCTCTTCAAGTAACCGTGCCGCTATGTTGCAATATTTATTTCGTTAGTTTATATCTCTCGCCCTCTCCCTTATTATTCCTCCTTCTTTCACCACACTATTATTTTCTATTTTTATTTGTTTTTTTCTAAATGTTTTACTTATATATTTTGTCATGTACCGATGTTAAGCCTTTTTATTTTCTTTATCCTTATTTCGTGTTAAATATTATGCATACTATTGAATTTGCAGCGAAATGACTAATATCACGGTGTTCAGTATCCTTCATTCAACATATCCTCCAATTTGTGTTACAATCCAACTGGTCAAACGTAAGTACTTCCCTTGTTAGAGGATCTGTCACTCAATCGTCAACACTTAGTACCATTCATAATATTAGACAACTATGTGGAGTTCCTCATTGTAGAGGTTTCTTAATTCTTACGTGGCCGAATTCTGTCAATTTTAATTATTTTGTTACCTTAATATAACATACCATATGGAAATTAATACGAATAACACAAAGTGCTTAACAATATCAAAATAACCAGTAAGATGCAAATTGGAAGTGGAATAGAAAAATATAGAACAAGTTTCACAATTTAATTATTTAGGTGTATTAATAACAAACACTAAACATTTAATAAAATAAGTAAAGAAACAAGCTGATAAAGCAGCTCAAATATCAGGATATATGAAATATTTAATTTGGCGCAACAAACACATGTCAATAGAAAGCAAACCCGCATATACAAAACGAGAGTTCGACCAGTTATCGTATATGCAGCAGAAACTAGGGTTGATATAACAAACACTAAACAAATAATAAGCACGTGTGAAATGAAGATCTTAAGAACTACTGAGGGGAAAAACATTATTTGATAAAATACACAACACAACAATTAGGGACAAATATATTCAAGACATAACCAAATGTATTATAGGTAGACGATAATATTGGAAGGGTCATATAGAAAGAATGGAAGAATGAAGCTAGACCAATGGACGGGAGAAGAACAAGAGGAAGGCCAGCCAAGAGATGGATAGGCAGTGAATGCACATCCAATACGTCTTCCTCAGAGGAGTGATTTTGGAAATAAACAGAATGAAAATCCTAAACTATGATTAAGAAGAAGAAGAAGAAGAATAAGAAGGAGATAACATACTATGTTTCACCTATAGTATAACAAACGAAAATGTATTCTTTATTTTTAATATTTAGATTCAAAATTGAGACAATAGAAATTACATTTTTCAGATCAGCTGCAGGTTTATCTCTAAGAGATCAAAAGAGAAGTCAAGATATCAGAGATGAATTACAAATATATAAACCAGAGAGAATACACAGAAATAAACGTAATTGGTTTGAACATATACAAAGAATGCCAAATAATCGTTTATCAAAACAGCTGCTTCATTATAGGCCTCTAGGCCGAAGAAATGTAGGAAGACCAAAACGTCGTTGGAAAGACGACCTGCATCTGCAGCATATAGTGCACCGGGGAGTGGAACGGACCAACAGGCCCATACCTTTAAGATGATGATGATGAGATTCTTCTAGGAACGTCGAAAAAAATAGGATACGTTTAACTAAATAGTAACACATATTAACACACTTATTCTAGGAATAACATCAGTGGAAGTGATGATGGAAACCTGAAAGATTATTTGTTTATTCACACAACATCCATTATTTACACTGTATATAAAACTGAACCTGGATATAGAAAAAACAGTACTGTTCGGTTCGAATAATGGAGATAGGATGATGTAATATAATATTAATTCCGATTTTAAACGGCTGATTTTTCGAGGAACACAAGTTAAAAACTAATATAAAATGTTAATTATCAGTAAAGTATTCATAATTTCGCCCCTTGGCATAACACATGTTTAATGGAGCTACGAGGAATGTCGTATTCCTTCTCGATGTTCTGTCTAGTGAAGGGACAAACGAGCATCATTTATGCGTTACTGCATACATTCCATGGTTTTGGGAATGTCCATACTTACATTGGTACAGAAATCGCCAAGTAATGAAAATGAACAGCGAGATTCCAAATGTAAGTAATGTCACGAGTGATTTTCAAATCATCGATAAATTAACTAGTCACGAAGTGATGAGTGAATTTATCTAGAGAATTTGGAATTCAAGAGTGGCATTTGTTAGGACTATTTAACGAATAATATCTCATATGAAGAAGAAAAGGATGTAAATGCAAAAATATCTACATTTTTAAGAATTTTAGGGTTAATAAATTCTATCTTCAAGCCACAGTTAGTCCAAAAGCATTCAAGATTAAAAGTGTATAAAACACTGGCTCTTCCAACTCTTTTGTATGGTAGCGAAGTATGGACGTTGAAACAGAAGGATATACAGAGACTTAGATCTGCTGAAATGAGATATCTTCGGACGACTACAGGATACACACCACTAGATCACAAAAAAATGAAGACATCTTAGAAGAATTACACATGGAATCTTTAGAAAACAAAATTTCTGATTATAAGTCAAGATGGATACAACATGTTCATCGAATGGAAGATCACAGAATACCCAAACAAATGTTAAGATATCAACCTGCAGGAAGAAGAAGACCAGGACGTCCACTCAAAAGACGTTTGGATGGTGTTTCTCTTGAGGCCGAAACAGGTCAACAAATGGCCTAAATTCGTGAATGTACTATGATGATGATGATGATGATTTAACGAATACAATTAAGCTGTTTACTCTAAAATCATTATTTAAATATCCATCCATCCACAGTAATTCTGCCCGATGGCAGGTCTTTCACTGCAATCATAGCATTTTCATGCTATGCTTTGCAGCTTTACTAGGGAATTATAGGTGTGGTAGCTTCCCGTTGCTTTCCACACCGGTGAAAGTTGGTGATGGCAATGATAAGGATGATGATGATGGCCGGATGATTTTCGGGGAATGTTGGGCCCTACGCTTCCTGACAGTTGTCTTACAGGTGAGGAAAAACCCCGAAAAAAGCCACACCTAAGAAGCTTGTCCCGACCGGGAATCGAACCCGGGCCCGCTGCGTGACAAGGCAGCACGCTACATCGTGACCACAGCGGTGGACATTTTTTAAATATAAATACTGGATTTTAAAATATGTATATATTTAATGTAAACGGTGATGCTTGAAAATAAATCAGAAATATTTTGTTATGTTTTATTTGTTCATTTCCTGCAACTTGAAAATACTATTTATTGCCAAATAAGATAGCATTATTGTAAGAATGCACCCTAGCGAAAAAAAACACATCACACTATATATTGTAACCAATGTCACAGGTTATTAATTTATTTTCTTTAGTAAACAACTCAGTAAGATCATTATTTAAAACACAATTATAAAATGTGTAGTACAATGGAATCTGTTCTTAATTGCTACATTCAATGCATTTGTTGGAAAGTCTGTAACTGCAAAATAATCCTATGCCCTGTTTGGAATATTAAAAAGGAGGAGCTTCCTTTATAACAAAAGCAGGAGCTGGTAAACTGAAATTCATAAAGAGCGAGGTGAAATACGACTGTCATTAATTAAGATATTTTGTCTGTATATTCTTACCTCTTATGGTTGTTTTTGTTGAACATATTTTTCAAGGCTTCTGACGGTCTACAATCGCTGACGATGGAGCTCACAATTCTTGCAACATTTGCTAAGCAAAAAACAGCCATAATATTTAAGAATGTACAGACAAAATATGTTAATTTTTAATTAAACCTCTTAATGTTACTTCTTATGCGTGCTGCGTGCTATTATGCATTGCAGAGACTCTTGATTTCTCAACTCCTTTCAAAAATGTTAAACTGAAAATATATAAAACTATTATTCTACCAGTTATATTGTATGGATGCGAAACTTGGACTCTTATTTTAAGGGATGAAAGGATATTACAAGTATTTGAGAATAAAGTACTTAGGAAAATTTTTGGACCAAAGAGAGATCAACAAACAGGTAAATGGAGAAGACTACATAACAATGAACTACATGGTCTTTATAGGAAGCCAGATATAATAAGAACAGTTAAGTCTCGTGGACTGCGATGGGCAGGACATGTTGCACGTATGGGGAATGAAAGACTTGCATGGAAGCTTCTTGTAGGAAAGCCAGAGGGAAAACGCCCAGTTGGTAGACCAAGTATGACGTGGGAGAACAACATTAACTATGATTTGAGGGAAGTAGATTATACAAGGAATGATTGGAAAGCATTAGCTCAGGATAGGGATGTATGGAGAGCTTATGTCTGCGCGGCCATGAACCTACGTATTCGATAGTGGCAGTGAGTAAGTAAGTAAGTAAGTAATGTTACTTCCTATTGTATTTTAAAATATAAACGGCTGTCAATGTTTGTAAAACAAAATTCAATGAAACATTATTCGTCATTGACTTCCATTTGGGGCATGAGTTAAAAAGTCGTAATAATCCACTCACTTGTAAATTATATGTTTACACCATTGTGGTATGTTCTGGATACTAGTAACATATTGTCCATATATTATACAACTGCACAATCTGTATATAAAATAAAAGACAATTGGTACCACTTTGATATTAATGTGTATAAAACTTCTTTAATACGAATGCGATTAGATATTCTGCTACCATTTATGTCCAAAGTGAACTTCTTTGACCTTATACGTTTCGCACAAATAACGTATCGCCTACCTCTGGGTGGATTACTATTTCACATCTGATAAAAATCGTAGAATTATTAGAGTGAATTGAATTTAAATATAATTTTATTTTATACAAGTTTAAGATTGATGGCATGATGCTGTCACAAAGCTGGATTCTCGATCCTCTGCTTCGGACACCCTAAGGTCTCTTTTTTCTTGTAAGTCTTAGTGAAGTATGACATGGTTTTTGGCATTTTGTCCATAAACATATGTTATATACGAGTTTACCACTTGGTAATTGTTTATAAAATGGACATACGTTCTTGCAAAATTTCATATCTTTTTTATCCCATCGGATATAATCTGTTGTTAATTTCATGAACTTCATTTCGCTGGTTGTGATTCTCATCTCTTACGTCCATGTCTCACATCCGTCACGTAGTGTTTGTCTTGCTAACATTTTACATAGGGTGTTCTTGTGTGTCATTGAACAATTAAAGTTTTCATAATGTTGTCTATACAGGGGATATTCTTGGTGGATATTAACACTCTAACGTTTAATTTTCGAACTATAATAAATATAATAGGGGCGTAGGACAAAGATGTGGCCTCTCGCCCTTGCTCTTTACCATATACATGGATAGAATACTCCAAGATTGGCTACAGATTAGACACGGTTCTATCCATATTAATAGAAACCATAAAATAAACTCTTTGCTTTTTGCAGATGATTTGGTATTAATAGCTCCAACAAAAACAGATTTACAGTATTCTATACAAAATTTTAATACAATTGAAAAAGGTACAATATGGAAATCAATACAAAGAAAACTAAAATGATGGCCTTTTGTGGGAAATACCCCATACCAACAAATTGTTTTGCATGATTAAATTTTGGAACGAGTAAACGAATTTAATTATTTGAGTTATAATTTAACATTTCAAGATGAAACTGGTATACCAAAGAAAATCACAAATTTTACAAAAACAACGGGGATAATTAAAAGTATAATGAAACCATCTTTAGTACACATGGTTACGGCTTTATAAGGTTCTCGCAAGACCAGTATTAAGATATGGTAGTGAAGCATGGACAATACGAAGAAGAGATGAAAGCCGAATAACAGCAAATGAGATGCGATTTATGCGCCGTACAGCAGGCTACACAAAGTGGGACCATAAAAGAAATGATGAAATTATGGAAGAGTTGGATGTAGAACCCATTCTTCACCATATACAAAACTACCATAACAACTGGAAAGCCCATCTTCAACGAATGCCATCTCATAGAATTCCAAAATACATATTTCGCTACTGCCCCAAAGGTAAAATATCGTTGGGACGTCCAAAAAAGTGCTGGATGGAAAAATCCTCTTTGAGACCGTAACAGGCCACACGGCCTAATACTTGCATGGATGATGATGATTAAATAACTAATTCACCTCAGGTTAAGTTTAAAAACGTAGAAGCGTTTTCTTGGTTACGAAAATAACGGTTGCGGTGGTGGTAACTTTCAACTCAGACATAGCCTATGACATAAGATTTAGATGACATTGTTTTCTCTAAATTATGGTAGGTTTGTCATTTTACTAAGTCAATGTAGAGACTGACAGCATTGCCGTCGAAACCCGTATATGGGTTTTAAACCAAACGATTGGTGAATGGGTTGAATTTAATTTAGCACAATAATTACGAAATTATAATGCTATATTGTTGTTAATTATTCCAATTGCAACTTTGTACTTTTGGATTTTATAAGTGATATCAAATTCGTCGAGGAAAAAAACAGAGTATGTTTACCTGAGGTAAGATATAAGATCTTTATTGTTACACAACTTATAGCTTAAACAACGTTTACTTAATACAGGGTATTTCCAACGAATAACCATCAATTATTTGTTTTACATCGATCTCCATATCCAATTTACCCTATCAATATTTAAATTATATACTGAATATTGAGAATCATCTGCATTAGTTGCTACAAGAATTAATTCATGTTCAAATTTAACTTTTATAGGAATTAATCACTATAAGGTTTAATTTATGGTGAAATTAAATGTTTCTTACCTCTCCTCATATAAATATTCCAAGTAGATCGCAATTTCGAGACCATAACAGTCTCACCTTCAGTACAATCTTGGCGACTGTTGTTATGTCGATCGGAAGAAACTCTTCTTCTTGAATTTCTTCCGATCGACGTAACATCAGTCGCCAAGATTGTACTGAAGATGAGACTGTTGTGGTCTCAAAATTGCGATCTACTTAGAATATTTATATGAGGAGAGGTAAGAAACGTTTAATTTCACCATTCATCATGTTCAAATGTTCTGCGTCAATTTGTAAGTTTCGGTTAATTAGGATAGATCCATGGCGTAACTGTCCACATTCCCGGACAATTCTCCTCATAGCCTATATAAAATATATGCGCACGTTTTATTTGTGGTGTTCGCAAACTGACCAAGTTACCCCGTCCCTGGAACAATTATCGTTACTTCGTCTAAGATATTGTAAGACTGTCCATTCCCAATCCCTTCTCTATAAATTACTTCACACATCATCGCCTAATTACTTATCACGCCGCTTCATCAGACTATCCGACACACAAAACCTTCACACTCGATCCCATCAGCACATTGTCCTTTATATCCCTCCTCATCACACTGTTTATTATTCATTATCTTTTACAGTCTCACTTGATAAAACATGGAATTCCGTTACGCCCTACGTCAGGGACTGTCGAACTGTAACATTGTTCGAAAATAAACTAAAGGATTATTTAATAACAAATTAACTTATACACCTCACTAATAGAATTCTTTTAACAATTAATAAATTGGAATATTTATTAAAATAATATTAAGATTAGCAAATATTGCCATCATCATCATCCGGTATCATGGCAGCTGCCGCCGTCTTCCGGAAACCAAACGCCATTCCTCTCTGTCCATCCATTCATCTTCCTCCAATCCTCTGATATTCATAGCTGTTTGTACTCCTTCTATCCAAGTTTCCTTCGGTCTTCCTCTCTTCCTCCTTTCTATTGAGATCGATTCCATAACAATTTTAGGCAATCTCTGCTCTGGCATTCGTTTGATATGGCCATACCATCATCATCATCACTCCAGGGATTAGGCAATTGCCCGTTCCGACTTCATAATGCATCAGCCCAACGTCTTCTAGGTCTTCCAACATCACGCCTTCCTCTTGCTTGATAATTTCTTACTAACAATGGATATCTCTCCTTACTCATTCCATCCATGTGATCAATCCATTTCTGTCTGTAATTCGTGACTTTATCCAATAAAGGCTGTACTTTCAATTCTTCTCTTATATCCTCATTTCTTATTCTATCAAGTCTTGTACATCCTTTTACTTGTCTTAGGAACCTCATCTCGGCCGTCTGTATTCTATCCTTCTGTCTTTTCACTGGAGCCCAAGTTTCACATCCATACAATATTGTTGGAACTGCCATAACATTATACATTTTTATCTTGGTTTCTTTTCTAATTTTATTTTTGAATGTTCTCTGTATTGTTCCACACACCGTCTGAAATTTATTTACTTTGGAGTCAATATCTCTTTCCACATTGTAGCCAACATCACAACCCAAATATTTGAAACTAACATGGCCATACCACTTAAATCTTTTCTTTTCTATAATGTCTATGATGTCCGGCTCCTCTTGTATACCCATAATTTCCCTTATTTCTTTACTTCGTATTCTATCCATTCTAGATTTTCCAGCTGATCTTCTTAAAACATCCATTTCTGTACTTAAAATTCTTTTCATTTCCCTGGTAGGAATTTGCCAAACTTCAGCACCATATGTTAAAATGCTCAGAATTATGGTTTGATATATTTGTAATTTTCTATTTATTGTGATATTTTTGCTCCACCAAACTGAGTTTGAAGCATTTATTGCTTGTTTTGTTTGTGCGATTCTATTTTTAATTTTCACTGTGTTATCGCCTGAATGGTCTAATTCTGTTCCTAAATAAGTGCATTCAATACTAGGATTTAGTTCTTCTCCATTGTTGAAGTTTATATTTTCCATTTTCTCTCCTACAGGCACAGATATTTAGTTTTTTCGATGTTTATGTAAAGTCCCCATTTTTCATATTCTTCTTTTAGTTTTTTAGCCATATATTCTACGTCATCATGGTCTTGTATTATTAATATCTGGTCATCTGCAAAATGTAATGAATATGCATGTGTATTTTGGATTATGTCCATTTTTTACACGTTTTTCCTCCAGTCTCTTAGTACTCTTTCGAGATAAATTTTGAATAGATTTGAAGGTAAACTGCAACTTTGCCTTAAACCTTCCGTAATAGCAAATCCCTCTGTTATATGATTTTCATTTTTTATTTTCGAAATAGATCCTTTGTATAATGGTTTTATAGCTTCTATTAATGATTTGGTAATGGCCAGATTTGCAAAACATTAAATTAGTTAAAAGGGAATACTTCAGCCAATTTAAAAATTTCCTTGGGGAATAATTATAAAAGTCCAAGAAATTTTATTGTTAACACAGTGGGGCCAGTAGCTCCCATACGAGTACAACAGAGAGGAGCCAGTTGCTCTCATACGATCACAGAGTGGGGCCAGTAGCTCCCTTACGAAAACAGAGTGGGGCCAGTAGCTCCCTTACGAAAACAGAGTGGGGCCAGTAGCTCCCTTACGAAAACAGAGTGGGGCCAGTAGCTCCCTTACGAAAACAGAGTGGACTAGGTGATCATATTACGAGTATTCAGAGGAGCCTGTTGCTCCCAATTTATTACCTAAAAGTGTGAATCAATCTATCTTACGTAAATATTCAATGGAAGTCTAGATTTGCTCAAGTAGTCTACAAGATATTAATTAATTAATTAATTAATTAATTAATTGTGAATATTGTGTTGCTCATAAGAGGTTAACATAATAAACCCTCTTTAATTAATTATACAACTCATTGTTACTGATCACCGAATTCCTTGTCCTTCACACCGGTAGAGCCCAGACATAAGCCTAATCTAAAACACGTCCTGAAGAGACCCTCGTGCTTACAAGAGCCGGCTGCAATAGTAACGTTAAATATACAGGAAGCTTGAGGTCTTTAAAAATATTATTATTGGGCCACGATTGCCAAACTGCATGTATGAACACTCTAGCAATATAAATAGGAGATCAGAGATTGTAGGCAATGGGTCTATATATGCAATTTTAATCTGCTGACAAAATAATTACAAGATTTAATATCAACGCAGCGTTGTTTTATATACAAACAGTTCACAATAATATTCTATTGTTCTAGGATCCGGTATTTTAATTAAAATTGCGAGGGACACATGGAAATGTTTGATGACATGGTTTGTCGGAAACAATTTCATTCAACATATTTCTCTCTCTACCTACATCTACCTGTCTTAGTTTAACTTTTCCATTTAAAACTAAGTTTTACGTGGACTACTTGTCTAAGGTCTTACAGTTTCAGAATCTCGCAGGAAACGATTTTTTACGATGGATAGCTATTTTTAATAATAAGGGTCAGTTTCACCAACAGAGGTAACTCTATTACGCCAGTTTTCCCCATGTATAAAGCATAGCTTAAACTGGCGTAATAGAGTTACCTATGTTGGTGAAACCGACCCAACTATCTTCTCAATAATACACTCATTAAATCGTATAAGAAATTGTTTACCGTTTGCTCTAAGGAAAATGTTAGAAGAAACACTTGTAATGCCCCATTTTGACTATTGTGATACTCTTTTTACTGACCTAAATACTGTTCTTACCCAAAGACTTCAACGTGTTCATAATTGTTGCATACGTTTTATTTGTGGTTTACGCAGAATTGATCACGTTACACCATCCCTGGAACAATTGTCATGGCTTCGTCTACAAGATTGTAGAACCATCCATTCCCTATGCCTTCTCTATAACATATTACACATATCATTATCTTATTATTTATCACACCGCTTCACTAGACTCTCTGATACACATACATTAGATACCCGATTCATCGAGCGCAGTGTCCTTTATATCCCTCCTCATCATACTCCTATTGTTCGAAATCTTTTACAATTTCTCTTGCTAGAACATGGGATTCCCTTCCACCCTATGTCAGAGATGCCAAACATTACCATATTTCAGAAACAAATTGAAAATAAAATTACTAACAGAAACAACTCACTAATGTCACTTTTTAAACATTAATAATCTGCTTTTTTCATTATTTAATAAGAATAGATTTAAGATTTCTTAATATATTTACCTAATGCCTTGTATAATAAGCGATAGATGAATTCATTGTAGTTAATTACTTTCTTTGTATTTTTTCTTTCTTTTCTTTTTATGTATAAAGATTCGAGCTGTTATTCCTTTCTGTATTCATTCTATCATTAATTTAATTTTAATTGTATTTAATTTTATTGTATTATTACATATTATTTACATTATTACTCAATTTGAGAGATAGTTAATTGTTTACTATGACTATTATTGCAATTTTTTATATTTATATGTAACATACGTTTGTCCTGGTGAGAGGAAGATAAGGCCACAAGGCCTTAACTCTATCAGGCTAAATAAATCTAAAATAAATATATAAATAAATAAATAAATAAATAAATTGACTCCACGGTTGAGTGACCAGTTTATTGGAGGCTCACATCCTACATAACATGAATATTCAAGATAAGTCAGCCATTCGCCCATACGTTCATAGTAAACAACGAGAGATTGCGGTGTTTAATTAAGGACCATTCTGGCCTAGTAGTTTATGTCTTCTGGGTTGAGAAAAAGCCCCGAAATATCAGATCCAGAAAATATGTCCCGACCGCGGATCGAACCCAACTATTTTAGAATATTTAATTTAAGTGGAGAATGGTAAATCGAGGAGTAGCTTTGCATTGGTAAGGCCACTAATGATAGTAATTTTAAAATATTTTGCAAAAATGAGCACCGAATTTAATTTATGTTCGTTAAACCCATCAACAAAATTATTTTGTATAAAGTAATCCACTTTCAAAACTTTGTAAGATGATTTCGCCTAGATGAACGTGATTGAAATTCCATGTTTCTCTCCTGCAAAACAAATTTGATAACTTCCTATGAGAAATCTTCCTTCATTATAAACTCTTATAATAGTTGAACTTCAAATGAGATATTTACAAGAGTTTGTCTTACCTATTGGAATTTCGAAAGTGGCTGTTGAAGCACTCACATAAACTGTATCAGACAGCAATGTCACAAACAACACCAACTCCTCAAATATTTGGTTTAATATTAAATTAGCGCTCACAAGTTTGTAAGTTCGCTCGTGGTATTTGACAATTTTTCTACTCAACTTTGCTGCATATAGTAGGCTATCATGTGAGCAAAGTAATCAGAAGCTCGCTTCGGATGTAGCTCAAATAACACCACATTAGATAATTATGGTAAACAGAGATGCGCCTAACTATGTGTTGTAACTTGACTCATGCGCGAATAAAATTGTTAGGCTTGGTCACCAATACTCATACAAATAATATCCATCCATCCATAGTAATTCCGCCCGAAGGCAGGTCCTTTACTGCAATCATAGCATATTCATGCTATGCATGCAGCTTTACTAAGGAATTGTAAGTGTGTTAGCTTACCGTTGTTTCCACACCGGTGAAGGATGATGATGATGATGATGATAAGGGTGATAATGATGATAGCCATATGCTTTCGGGGACCGTTTGGGCCTTAAAGTTTTCCTGACATTTGTCTTACAGGTGAGGAAAAACCCCGATAAAAACCTCACCCAGAAAAACTGCCCCGACCGGGGATCGAACCCGGGCCCGCTGCGTGACAAGGCAGCACGCTACCTCGAGACCACAGCGGTGGACTAGTAATAATACAACGTGTTAAAATATGTAATTACAGATATTTCGATGAAAGTAGATTATACAGGGAATGACTGGAAAACATTAGCTGAGGATAGGGATGTATGGAGAGCGTATGTCCGGGCGGTCATGAACATGTGGGTTCCATAGTGCCAGTGAGTTAGTTAGTTAATGCTTATTAGTATTGAATGCATTCAGGTGAAGTAACTGATTCACTGCTTTGGTAATAATATTGATCACTCGATTAATGAACAATGTCTTGTTATAACTTCATTCATTCATTCAATCATTCATTCATTCATTCAATCAATCTTTCATTCATGTGTTCTGCTCAAGAGTAGGCCTTTCAGTGCAAACTCAGCATTCTCCACTCTTTCCTTAACTCAGTTTTCCTTTTTTGTATCTGCATACAAACCATTTATTTTAATAATATTCTATCATCTGATGTCTTTACTGCCTAACTTTCTTTCCGTTGACCATTCCTTCTAGGGCATCCTTCAAGCAGGCAGTTTCTTCGTAGCAAGTGGCCAAACAAATTTCTTTTCCTGTTCTTTATGCTGGAACTCATAAAGAAGATGAAAAGAAATTGTATTTGCCACTGGTTAAGAAGAAACTGCCTGCTTGAAGGATGCCCTAGAAGGAATGGTCAACGGAAAGAAAGTTAGGCAGAAAAGACATCAGATGATAGAATACTATTAAAATAAATGGTTTGTATGCAGATACAAAAAGGAAAGGTGTGTTAAGGAAAGAGTGGAGAATGCTGAGTTTGCAGTGAAAGACCTGCTCTTCAGCAGAACACTATGAATAAATGAATGCATGTAGTTATAACAAGATATTGTTGATTGATCGAGTGATGGTTATTATTACCAAAGCAGCGATTCAGTTACTTCACCTGAATGCATTCAATGCTAATAACCATTAACTAACAAAAGCACTGGCACTATCGAACCCGTATGTTCATGACCGCTCGGACATAAGCTCTCCATACATCCCCATCCTGAGCTAATGAATTCCAGTCATTACCTGTATAATCTACTTCCCCCAAGTCATAGTTAATGTTATTCTCCCACCTCATTCTAGGTCTACCAACTGGGCGTTATCCCTCTGGTTTTCCTACAAGAGGCTTCCATGCATATATTTCAATTCCCGCACGGAGAACCGAATAGGGACTATTTGACCTCCGGAAAGTTTTACCCCAGTGGAACCTATGTCCGCATTTCTTGACGGTTGTATTTTTACGGTGAAAGATTTTCACTCTTTCGACCAAGGTACTTTCTTCTTCTGGCTTATCACCTTTGACCAATCCGGCATGCGTAACCCTATCGGCAGCAATTCTATCGCCGGCATAGCTATCGGGATCATTTAAGCACGCAAGCCACTCCATCACAACATGGTAAAAATACCATGGAGGGAATAACCATTACACAAAATCAAATTTCGATTACTGACCAGATTAGCAAATTAGAATTATGCAATACAATTTTAAAATAGTGATTTACATGAAATGAATAATACGTCATTTGAATATCATTTTTTAAATAATTATTTGAATACTGATTTGTATGCTGTTATTAGCGACCACAGTTCGGAACTTCAGGTATGATAAATCAATCATTACAGTAGGCAAAAAGGGATTATAATATATTAATAGGCATAAAACATTAATTGTAACTACATTAGAAACTAAAACACAAAAAAAAATCTTTACTAACTTACACATTGTATTCATATAAGAGAAGAGTTAGAAGTAATGCCAATTACACATCAGATTTGTGTAATTACAAGAAGCGATGGACTGAACACTTTCAACGAATGGGTAACAACAGATTTCCAAAGCAGACTTGGATGTACAAACCACGAGGAAGAAGATATCCTGGTAGACCAATAAAGCGATGGAGTATTGAGCCGGAACAGGCCATGAAGATGATGATGACTTGCACTATTTACTCACTCGGTAAATCGTAACAACGTAGGTGTACCGGTAGCTGTAGCAGGAATGATCAAGTTATTCCAGAAGTTAGAAGTTTCATTTCAATCGGCATAAATATATTATATGATTAAAATAAGCTTATCTAAATTTGAAACATTATAACTTTTAATTTAACTTGATAACAAAATATGTTTCTTGTATGACTATGTTCCCAACTGTGTAACATTACAACCGAATGTTTCTCTTACGTTTCCTAGGGTCATACTGAGCCTCATACCACTTGATAAATTTTCCAATTCACATTTTTTTTCAAATATCAAATGAAGTTAATGGGATAAATCTGAAACACACCGTTATAAGAATTAATAATTTCGACTGAAATAGAATTTTCACATTGCATATATTTTTTAAATGCTCCAAAGATTATCGTTATCGAAATGATTTATATACAGTGGACTATTACATCTTTTATTGCTAATATCTCCTCCACTCCGTGTTCATTGTACTGTATCATTCATACGATACGCTGACTTCGATACAGGCAGTCAGACGTGGCAAGAACCTTTGACAGTGCTGCAATGAAATTTCAATTATCATTCTCTTCCAAAGATTTCAGAGGTATCTTAGCTCCTACGTACGATGATGAGCCATTCACTAAATCGTTGTCACTTTAGTTATGCAGATAAAATTTGAAAGTAGTAAACTTCTACTGAAATCAAGTTTTCTCATCTAGTTATAGCAGATTGAGGGGATAGAGATATACCTGTAGCAATGATTCTAAATGTATGAATACTTGCCGAGACCTTCTAGTGGAAGAAATATACTTGTCTACAAACAGACACAAATTCTGTGCCTCATTTGACTTCTTATGAAGGCCATCTGTCAAATTTAATATTTTTTGTGGGATTATGTTAAAAATATTCTGTACAAGCCATCCCTTCCACTGACAATCATTGATCTAAGAGCGCACATCACTGTAGCCATATCAGTTGACCACCATACGCTACAGCGTACTTGGGCGGATATAGACTACAGGCTTGATATGTGCAGTCTTACACAAGGCGTTCAAATTGAATATTTATATAAGGTACTGTAACCAAATACGTATTTTGAGTTTATCTTCCCATTATTACTAGATCCATTTTTCTAAGTTTGACTGAAAGAAATTTACACGTATTCGAACAAGAAAGGTGTTTTGTTGGAACCCTGCACATCGCAATAGATAGGAATTACTATGTCATATTATGTGTCTATATTCTAAAATTTACTGTTCAAGCAACCTCAGAATTTATAGCATCATAAGAGATTTCTGTATTCAAAATAACGTCTCCAGATAATTTATCTCATAAATTAAACTTTTTATTATATGTTTTAATAGGTTTACGTGTGAAAATAGCTAATTGTGTAGTTGTCACTTTCATTAGAATAATTTTAATACCTATTTTGCCTTAATTTTCATGATATTTTTAAACTCACTAATCAAAACAAATACTTCGGTGTTACCTGAATTTCCACCTAGACTATAAATAATCAACGAATGTGTCATGTATTTGATATATATGTAAACTGTGCGTACGTCATCAGAGATTTTAAGAATTCTGTAAGCTACAGTTTGGTTGGATACACTGACTGAAATTATTTACTTGTGACTGTATTCCTGTTACAAACTTTTAACTTTAACGAATGGGTACTTCCGACATGCTGTCGAACATTTCCAGGTTCAATAGGAATTTTGAGGTGAGGAAAATTCGTTCTCACAGAGAATTTGTTATAAGTAAGACACTCACATGGAAACCACTCTCATGTTAATATTACCGGGTATACCATTCGTGAGTATTTAATTAAGGTGAATTCCACGGAAAATTTGACATAACACATGGAAATTTAAGTCCCTTCCCTCATTCCTAAACTGGTATTTGGAATATTAAAAAATATATGCAAGTGCCTACACCCGAAAATATTGAAGAATATGAACAACGTCAGAAATAATTATTTGTTTTATTAAAATTCTTACACCACGCCGAAGCGTTGGTTGTTACTTTGGTTAAATTAATTTTGTGTAGCTGGTGAACAAGATGAACAGACAGGTGAATGGAGAAGACTACTTAATAGTGAACTACATGGTCTTTGTAGGAAGCCAGATATAATAAGAATAGTTAAGTCTCGTAGAGTGCGATGGGCAGGACATGTGGCACGAATGAGGTATGAAATATGTGAATGGAAGCTTGTTGTAGGAAAACCAGAGGAAAACGCCCAGTTGGTAGACCAAGAATGAGGTGGGAGAATAACATTAACTATGATATGAGGGAAGTAGATTATACAGGGAATGATTGGAAAAATTAGCTCAGGATAGGGATGTATGGAGAGATTATGTCCGCGCAGCCATGAACCTACGGGTTCGATAGTGCCAGTGAGTGCCAGTAGCTAGTGAATAAAGTATATTAGGACATGAAACTCAAAACATGTACTTCGTAAATCCACTTAAAAACTATTCTCACAACTGCTTGCTGAAACAAACTTCGCAGAGATTAGTACTTTACTCTTATTCTGTAAAACGTGATGTCATTTTATGGTTACGTTGAGTTACCGGTCTATAAAAGTACAGTTTAAATACAACTATTAAAGATAGAATCTCAATATTTTCTGTTAAAGAGAATCAATCGTAAAACTGTTTTAAAAAGAAAATGTAGTGTCCTACTATCCGAAGGCTACAACAATTAAAATGTTATTTTATTTTGTTGAAATGTTTACATCTGTTACCGTTAATTTCATGTCCAAAAACCCAACCTAAAGACTGTACATAAATTAACGTTAAATCATGGTTCATGGTCTGGATATAATGACTAGAATATTCACACGGAATCCTAAGTTGTTTCAAGTTCAAGACATTCTTTTAAAATACATCTTATAAGCAAATTGTGATTTTTCGGGTAACAAAAAAAATACTTCCAATCCTTGTAAATTACAACATTCAAAGAAACAAATGCATGTATTTTCAGGATATAAACAGATATTTTATAAAACGCATGTTTTTACGTTACATAATAACAAACAATATAATGAGTCTGTACCAACTGAAGATGAAGCACAGATATTTTGAAACATGTCTTAAAAGTAAAGTAAAGTGATCCCACAACAGGCCTCAGGAGACCCTTGGGGTAGTAGGAGGTTAAGGCTCCCCACTTTTTCTAGACAATCGGCACTTGATGTCAGCCGGGTTGTCAGCCCTGCGTGACGGCCGCCTTTACCCCAGAACAGGCGCCTGGTAGGCCTACTCATTTCCGTTAGAGGCTGAGTCGACCCCAGGGCCATAGTGCCGCCAGAGGGTTTGGGTCAGTTTAAAAATCCCGACCCCAACGGGACTTGAACCCTCGACCCTCCGGCTTAGAATGAAATATGAGGTAAGATGAAGGTAGAGCAAACTTATTTGTTCGCAAATAATGTGTTTGAGTTTTTTCTGCTAATTAATATAATTAATATAATTGGTATTAATAAGCTGTTAGTTTATGCTGATGATGTAGTACTACTGGCCGATAGCGAGGAGATACTAAAGGCCAACACGCACACACTATTGAGTAACACTAAGAAATTAGGACTGGAAATAAATATCAGTAAAACTAAATATATGGTCACACGTAGAAATTCAGTATATAATGGAAATGGACAGCTAATGACAAATGAGGGAAATTTTGAGGAAGTGGCTGAATTCAAATACCTAGGAACAATAATCACAAATAGGAATGAGATGCACAAAGAAATTAAACATAGGCTCAATTCTGGAAATACATGCTATTATGCATTGCAGAGACTTTTGATGTCCCAACTCCTTTCAAAAAACGTTAAGTTGAAAATATATAAAACTATTATTCTACCAGTTATATTATATGGGTGCGAAACATGGACTCTTACTTTAAGGGAGGAAAAGAAATTACGAGTATTTGAGAATAAAGTTCTTAGGAAAATTTTTGGACCAAAGAGAGATGAACAGACAGGTGAATGGAGAAGACTTCATAACAATGAACTACATGGTCTTTATAGGAAGCCAGATATAATAAGAACAGTTAAGTCTCGTAGACTGCGATGGGCAGGACATGTTGCGCGTATGGGGAATGAAAGACGTGCATGGAAGCTTCTTGTAGGAAAGCCAGAGGGAAAACGCCCAGTTGGTAGACCAAGAATGAGGTGGGAGAACAACATTAACTATGATTTGAGGGAAGTAGATTATACAGGGAATGATTGGAAAGCATTAGCTCAGGATAGGGATGTATGGAGAGCTTATGTCCGCGCGGCCATGAACCTTCGGGTTCGATAGTGCCAGTGAGTTAGTTAGTTAGTTAATTAATATAAATTAAAATTGTCATAAGTAGTGACATCATACTATTAAATAATCAGATAATTACTACAAATACCTTTATAATTTTTAATAAAATTAAATAACATATTATCAGTAAGTTATCATACGAGTAGAACTAAACCACTATATTTGAACGCAGAAAAGCCTCATGGGCTAGAGGTCAACGATTCTGACTACTCTTCATTAGGTCCCGGGTTCGATTCCCGGTCACACCATAGGGATTTTTCCTTAAAAAGGAAAATCATTCCTGTGGTTGCTCATAGTCGTGGATTAGGTTACATTTAGGTTAAGAATTCTTCTGGCGCTTCATTAACATTTATCACACGTCTTATCATCGGAGTAACATTATTCAGCCTTCTAGGCGCCCCAAATTCAGAAGTGAGTTACAATTAAGCCAATGCCAGGAGAGAATACCAGAAATGTCGTAATGACAACCTGGAACATTGAATAAAAAATTGAATACTGTTGCATCCCCATAAAGGTTTGTAAATTTAAGAAAATACAACCAACATGAAAATGCTGGCATTATCAAGATATCTTAATAACGAAAGGGCAACATAAGTCTATTGACAGGGACAATTTTGTCGAAAACCATATTGAAATGGGCTATGGTGTTGTAAAATCGGTGTACATTCACAGTACTATTTACTTAACATGTCTGAGTTTTGGTATTTAAAATCAGTTCAGTTCGTGAAAAGTATGTTATAAATAAATGTCTTAACTCTTCATCACCATCTTAATCGATAGCACTACAGCCCATTTTGTGCACAGGTCGCTAACAAAGATCTTCCATTCAATCGTATCCAACGCCATCCTTCTCCATTCTTTTAAACCAGTTTGTTAGATCTGTTCCATCTAACCGTCTCAACTTCAGTTTGCCTATTGTTCTATTTGTTCTGAGAACATTAATTGATGACAATCTGAAAATGAAGGGGGGTAAATTATTTTGTGCATTCATTGATTTTAAGATAGCATTTGATACTGTGGACCGAAGCGCACTTTGGGAAAAATTAAATCGGAAAGGATTGTCTCGTAAAATGATACATGCTTTAATGTCAATTTATAAATATGTTAAATTTTGTATAAAAGTAGACCAAGGGCACATTACAGAGAGCAGTGAAGCCAATCGGGGAGTGAGACAAGGTTGCATTTTATCACCAATGCTATTTAATCTATTCGTTGATGATATTGTAGACGTAATGCTAGAAGGAGAAATTGAGGCTCCGGAGATAGGAAATGTTAGAATCCCAGTCCTGTTGTATGCAGATGATTTAATTATCTGTTCCAAGACAATCAAGGGATTGCAAAGAGGTCTTGTGACCTACTGGAAATATACGTAGGAATTGGGGATTGACTGTAAATGCTAGTAAGACAAAAACAATGACATTTAAAAATGGGACGGTTTATGGTAGAACAGAGGAATGGAAATACAGAGATCAAGTTCTTCAAAACGTGAAACATTTCGAATATCTTGGTACGACGTTGAAAATGAACGGAAAGTGGAAAAAACACATTGATATAGCATTATTTAAAGGGAGGGGACAACTTAACAGTGTACTCGGTATTCTGGGTCGAGTGCCTGATATTCCAGTCAGCACATTAGAAAAAATGTATGGAGCTATGGTCAGGCCAGTCATGCACTATAGTAGTGAGATTTGGGGTTTCCAAAGAACGGAAATACTAAATAAGGTATATACGCATTTTCTAAAGTATATTACAAGACTTAGTAAGGTCGTTTCTAACTGTGGAATTTTATATGAATTCGGGTCATTCCAGAACGACATTAACTGTAAAATTCGTGTACTCAAATACTGGTTGCGAGTAATCCAAGGTGAACAAACAATGCTTAGAGCAATTTGCTACGACCACCAAATTAAAAACATAGATGTTAAATTTTGGGCAGACGAGGTTAGGAGAGAACTCCAAAAGATTGGGATGGGCTGGATATGGGAAAAAGGGACTGAAAATCGCAAGAACGTGTGGAGAAAAATAAGGAGGAGGTACTTAGATGTAAACCAACAAGATACCTTCGCCGAATGTACAGGAAAACGCTCACTGTGTTTACAAAGAGACCTAAAACACGTCTGGGGAAAAGAATCGTATATACTCAACCTAGGATTTAAGGAGAGATCAGGGCTTGCTTGGTTTAGGCTAGGGACATGGAAATTTCTAAAAATTAGCGACGATCACAATATGCGAATATGTCCAATGTGCGGGAACTTTGAAGATGAGATACATATATTAGGAAAATGTAATGATTTAGAATATTGGAGACGTCAGTTTATTACCGGAAAGATTTCTAATTCAAATCGGGAAAGATTGGCATGCTACGAGTTATTGGTAAATCCAGAAAATTGGATTGGATAAACCTCGGTAAATTTCTGGACAAAACGCGAAAAATAAGGACAACACTCATTCATGAATAAATATATGTTATCAAAATGCAATACCATTAATTATTAACAATTATATATAAATTAATTAGTGTATAATGCTGTTGTGTTATTATTTAATTGTAATATTAATGTGTTTTCTTTATGTAATTGTAATGTTAATGTTTTTTTAGTGTATAATGCTATTGTGTTATTACTTAATTGTAATATTATTATTGTGTTTTCTTTATGTAATTGTAATGTTATTGCTATTGTGTTATTACTTAATTGTAATATTATTGTGTTTTCTTTATGTAATTGTAATGTTAATGTTTTTAGTGTATAATGCTATTGTGTTATTATTTAATGGTAATATTTTTATTGTGTTTTCTTTATGTAATTGTAATGTTATTGCTGTTTTTGTTTATTTTTCTTTACACTAGTACCAATTATTACTTTATTGTAACGGACTGTCAACAGCACGTACGGCTTACTGCCCGTGTGACCCATATTTGTAAATAATATTGTAAATATCTTACTTTTTGTCTAATAAAGTCCTACTACTACTATTTCTTTCAGATTTCAGTAGTGTGAGTTTTTAATAGGATTGTCCTCTGCTATGCTGGTAACATAGCCACCTCAACGTAATTTAACTAGGTTTATAAACTTAACAGCGTAAGGGATTTGAATAAGGATTACAATTCATTAGTGCATCTTATTTCATACCTTCCACTTTCATTCACTGGTCCAAATATTCTCCTAAGCATATACCTCTCAACACCTGAGTTGTTGTTCGTTATGTTTCGAAACTGTCCAACAAACGTAAGCATAATTAAGGACAGAACTTTATATAAATTTATGCAGGATCAATTTAGTAATTTAAGTTCACCAAATGTGATTTTAATGTGTATTTTAGAGCAAACTAGCATCCAATACACAATGAAATTGTTTACTTATTATGATGATCTTCTAGAAGATTTCCGGGATGTTGGCCGTGGTCTTGAGGCTTGTGGTTCTCCAACGTTTCGCCAGACTGCGTCCGGCATCCTCAAGGGTTGTCTTGAGACTTAATTTTGTCGACTAACTGCTCTATTTATACATTTATATAAAATTGCCAGTCACGGCCAACAGTCCGGAAATCTTTTACAAGTTCATCATAGTAACTCCGGCCGTGAAAGCATAAGTCAATATGTTTACTTATTGTTCCATGTTATTTCCGTTAGTACAAATATCGGTGTCCAAATAATTAAATTCATCAACGATTTTAAAATTACGGTTTTAAATGTATGTTTATGTTTATTTGGTGACTTGCATGGATTTAGTCTTATCTTCTTTCACTTCATACCTAACATTACAGCGCTTGAGAGAGAGAGAGAGAGAGAGAGAGAGAGAGAGAGAGAGAGAGAGAGGGGTAGATAGATAGAGAGAGAGACACACAGAGAGATAGATAGATAGAGAGAGAGACAGAGACAGAGAGAGAGGGAGGGAGAGAGAGCATAACAAATTTCATGAAGATAATGCATCGATTGACCCACTATGTCATTGTCATCAATAAAATGTCTTCATTCACTTAGATTAAAAGTGACATGAGCTTATTGAAATTATGTTAAGTTACTGAAAATGCCAGATAACTAAGAACAGTGAACGCAAAATATATACAACTTATTTACATGATAGTAAAATTAAACAAATTAATTGAAATAATTCATTTATTTCTATATATTTAATTGATGGATAAATATTTTATGTACAAATGACGTGACATTAATGGGTATTAATGAATGTTGCACCACCTGTTGTACACTTGAGAGCTGTGGCCAATTCACTTGATTTCAGTTTATAATAACATAACTTCATATAATCTTGAATTACAATGGAAATGTCCCGGGTAGTTGGAAAATGAAATGTGATCACAGAATTTAGCGTACGTGTATTCACACTAACACAAATTGAGTGACACTAATCTGCCAGGATTAACACATGCAAAACACGCACTGACAAATTAAACCATCTCACACCAATTTACCACATGAATGTCAGCTTCATATTGCATCGAATCCTTCATCCTCAGCAATGTGCATTCCCTCAGCTGCACCAGCTCTATAATTAGTTTGTGTATAAAGTAGAATTGCGTTTTGTGCAAGACAAGAATGTTTCAGTATTTACGACAATTCTACAGCATATCTTCAGGTTTCTACAGCATTTCTGTACGTTTCAAAGACAATATGTCTACAATAGAGTAATTCAAAATTATTTAAATTGTGTCAAGAATGTTTAAATTATAATTTCACTAAGCTTTTTTGAACTTATGCCGATTAGAAAAGATGTCAACGGAGAAAATTTTCGTATATTTTTCATGAACAGATTGACTAAGGATTCATTTAATGTCAAATAGGAGACATGTTTTTTTAGAAATATTTGAAATTTATTGGTATGCTTTCTAAGATTATAAAAAGAGAGTCGTATATAATATTGTTGGCTTCAATTTTGATTACATTGACATTTACTGGACATAAAGTTCTGAAAAATTGCACACATCGACATATATAAACATTCGTTTCATCCATTATGTATATCGTATGAAATACAGGTTAGTATCATTTAGTATATTACAAATAAGTATTTTACCTTATGTATTTTCACTTTCGATATTTATGTATTAACAGTACTGTATACTTACTTACTCACTGGCACTATCGAACCCGTAGGTTCATGGCCGCACGGACATAAGCTCTCCATACATCCCTATCCTGAGTCAATGATTTCCAATCATTCCCTGTATAATCTACTTCCCTCAAATCATAGTTAATGTTATTCTCCCACCTCATTCTTGGTCTACGAACTGGTCGTTTTCCCTCTGGCTTCCCTACAAGAAGCTTCCAAGCACGTCTTTCATTGCCCGTACGTACAACATGCCCTGCCCATCGCAGTCTACGAGACTTAACTGTTCTTATTATATCTGGCTTCCTATAATTAACAGTACTGTATACCACAATAAATAAATCTTAATATATACACGATATTCTTGACTATAATACTACGTGCAGAAGAATAAAACTTTCGATCTGAGAGTAAAAAATATCATGTAACAGATAAGGCTGCTCCTATGGTGGTTGTTATAAATAGGATAGGGATTAGTGTTTATAATTTAAGTTATTCGCATTGGTAGATTGCTTCAGATATAAAATAGAAAGGCTTAAAACCTTATAGTACGTTTCATGTTATGATGGATTTAGAATCTAGATAAGTAGGCCTATTAAATGCCAGGTCGCAAACTTATATTTTGTTAACTACATACCACTGTATTCACCACACATAAGTATGTCATCGTTCATCGTGGCAAAATAATAAATCACTGAATAAAAAAATAAATACGAATTATCTTCAGTTTATTCTGAGATTTTCAATCTTTCGGGCATTAATAATTCAGTATTATAGAATTGCATAGAATCTGCTACTGTTTTTAGTTGCTGCATGTAGAAAGCGTACGGAAATATAAGACGGAGTTAAATGAAGCCAGCTTACTTTTGATATTCAATAAAACCGAAAACGAGTTTCCTAGGGGAACGAAGTGTCAGGCGTAATAGTCACAAATTTTAATATCTCCGCACACGTTCAAACACGTCATTAATTCGATATTAAAACTATATCACTGACCATAGACAAACATTTTGAAGATGGCAGTGTTCAACTCTCTGTAGCGGTAGTAATGCTACGTAAACTGAAGAGCGATAATGGTAACTTAGAGAAAGTTGACTTCATATTTTTTATATCTAAATGAGTACAGATTATTCAGTTAGATATTCTTAAACTAATAAAACTCTACAAAATATAATAAAAAACAATAAAACCAAAACAAAAAAAGAAAAATTATCAGGTGTATATAAATTGAAGTGTGGCACATGTGACAATGTCTATATAGGACAAACTGGTAGACCTTTTATATCTCGGATAAAGGAACACATGAGAGCATATAACAGAAATTTAGAAAATTCAAATTATGCTAACCACCTATTCCAATTTAATCATTGTTTCGATCCAAATTTTGAAATTTTACATATTTGTGATAAGGGTAAGAAGTTAGATCTTTTGGAGGCTGTAGAAATTAATAAGTTTAAAAGTAGTAAAAAACTGTTAAATTCTCAACTTTATTTGAATGAATCCCCTTTGTTAAATTTAAATAAATATTGTTGTATTGTTGCTTAGATCAGTTGGAACACAATTCATAATTTGTTAACATGTCTGAAGAAGGTACAGTGTACCGAAACAGCTGTCACTGAATTATATAATAAATATGAAAATCAAATTTAATTAATATTCACTCTTTTTTTTAAATCAGAGACTTACGAAGTGTTGTTATAATAAAACCTAAAGTAAAATCTTACTAATGTAAGATTACACTGGTCAACATTTTTTTGTCTCATGAGTACCAATAGTTGTATTTAATGCAGTTTTTTTTATCGTGTTTTCAAATATGTATTCGGAATTTCTTCATCACCCACAGTTTTTTTTATTTCAATTTCAATAATTAATGGATTGAAATAGTTATTTGTTTTAATAAACGTTTTTTCGTCCATTTGTCCATTGTAATATAAAACCAAATGAGCTAACTCAAATGGTTTCAGGTATGGAAAAGAGATATCAAGGCAAATATAATCCTCATATGCTGGCCGATTATTCTTGGACCATCAAGAGGGATGCTCCATAGGCGAAATATAGCAGAAAATAGTCAGTTCTTACTTTCTAGGTGAGTCTGAATGTTCGAATATTGTGTGTTACGAATGTAGAAAATATTAACGTGTTTGAAATTATAAATGTCTGTCTCTCGGAAATCTTGCGTGATCGAGAAGAACTGGTATTATATTTGAATTCAGGAGAACAAATACTATCAGTATCACATATGTTTCTTTCTGAGACGAAAGAAAAGTTTCTTTTTTGTTGCTCAGTGTTATTTAAAACTGTTTTTTGTAATTTCCTTACAGTCCAGAACACAACGTCTTTATTTAAACCCAACACAAGTCATACAAATCTGAGGGAAAGTAGTTGCATTCAGATGCCCAAATTCTAATACTTAATGTGTGCTCTTTTCCAATAACTGTCGCCAAAGTACTTGTTAATACTATTTAAGATTTCCTTTTCTTTCACTATTAACTTTACGTCAAACCTGTTATTTTTTAAAATAAGGGAAATAATTTGCTGTATGGTGTGTGTATTTTAGTGTGTAGGCTATCACAGTGAGTAATATAACCAAGACATAAATTCCATTTTAATTATTTAATATAAACTAACTGAATTGTAAGATTAATATGGAATTTAAGTAGGGTGAATTGCAACATGTTAAAACATTAAGTAGGTGATGTGAAAACGTTTATTTTTCTGATGTGGCTAGAGCCCAATATGAAATCGAAATAAAAGTAAATATTTATTGCCACGAAAGCGATTTCAGCACTATTGCTGAAATGCAGTTTCTTGGGACTTTTCAAGAAAAGGATGTTTATGTTGAGATTGGCGGCACCGATAAAGTAAGTAATACTATCAACAACAGTAGGACCCCATTACAACGTCAAGAAAATTGTTTGAATGTGGAAAATATTTTTGTGGAATTTATTTTGTATTCTTCACAAAGGTAACATGAATAAAAAGAATTGGCTTACTACAGTCGCGATGTGAGAGGTCATAAACTAGAAGTTGCAATAGAACACTACAAGCTTTGATAAAGGTTCGAAAATTTGTATCGATAATTGAATATTGTTTGTCCCTTGAATAAAAGGCGCAGCATAAAAGTACGCTTCATTTATCCAGTTCGGTTAACTTATTTTTATTTGTTTTGTGCAAATTCATGTTAATAATATTATACTGCGAAAGTTTTCACTTATTTCTCAAGCTGACTTTGCGGTATGCATCATTCTGACACTATGTGTACACGTGCAATCATACATTCGGCGCGATGATGCAGCGACCGCTCCCACTACAAACTGTGCCCCTGACTGGGTAGGTTAATTACTTACTTACTCACTGGCACTATCGAACCCGTAGGTTCATGGCCGCACGGACATAAGCTCTCCATACATCCCTATCCTGAGCTAATGCTTTCCAATCATTCCCTGTATAATCTACTTCCCTCAAATCATAGTTAATGTTGTTCTCCCACCTCATTCTTGGTCTACCAACTGGGCGTTTTCCTTCTGGCTTTCCTACAAGAAGTTTCCATGCACGTCTTTCATTCCCCATACGCGCAACATGTCCTGCCCATCGCAGTCTACGGGACTTAACTGTTCTTATTATATCTGGCTTCCTATAAAGACCATGTAGTTCATTGTTATGTAGTCTTCTCCATTCACCTGTCTGTTCATCTCTCTTTGGTCCAAAAATTTTCCTAAGAACTTTATTCTCAAATACTCGTAATCTCCTTTCCTCCCTTAAAGTAAGAGTCCATGTTTCGCACCCATATAATATAACTGGTAGAATAATAGTTTTATATATTTTCAGCTTAACGTTTTTTGAAAGGAGTTGGGACATCAAAAGTCTCTGCAATGCATAATAGCATGCATTTCCAGAATTGAGCCTATGTTTAATTTCTTTGTGCATCTCATTCCTATTTGTGATTATTGTTCCTAGGTATTTGAATTCAGCCAATTCCTCAAAATTTCCCTCATTTGTCATTAGCTGTCCATTTCCATTATATAATGTATTTCTACCTGTGACCACATATTTAGTTTTACTGATATTTACTTCCAGTCCTAATTTCTTAGTGTTACTCAATAGTGTGTGCGTGTTGGCCTTTAGTATCTCCTCGCTATCGGCCAATAGTACTACATCATCAGCATAAACTAACAGCTTATTAATACCATTCAGTTGTAAGCCTTCCTCATTCTCTAAAGATTTAATGGCATGCTCTAGTACAAAATTAAATATTAGAGGAGATAGTGCATCTCCTTGCTTCAACCCATTCTGGATTTCAAAAGTATCCGAAAACTGTTTGCCTACACGCACCCTACTATTTGAGCCATTTAGACACATTCGTATAAGTCTAACTAACTTTTTAGGAATTCCGAACTCCAGCAGGATACTATATAACTTCACCCTCTTAATTGAATCATATGCTTTTTTGAAGTCTACATATAGTTGATGTACAGTGTCATTATATTCCCATTTCTTTTCTAAAATCTGTCTTATACTAAAAATCTGATCTGTTGTAGACCTGTTTCTTCTAAATGCACATTGATGATCTCCTAGAATGTCATCAATGTAGGGTGTTAAGTCTGCTTACTAATATATTTGTTAGAATTTTGTATGAAGTTGAAAGTAATGAGATGCCCCTGTAGTTGTTGCAATCAGTTTTATCTCCTTTCTTATAAATTGGTACGATAATAGATTCCTTCCATTCATCTGGAAGAGCTTCTTTTCTCAAATCATACTAAGCAACCAGCGTTATTTTGTCCATCAATTTTTCTCCTCCTGATTTTATGAGTTCTGCTGGGATCTCATCTGAACCTGATGCTTTATACATCTTCAATTTTTCAATCGCCATTTCAACCTCTAATGCACTTGGCTCTGCGACTAGCATTTCTGCTGTCTGTAACTTATCCTCCTCAATGTCCTGTTCTGTATGTACATTTAATAGCTGATTAAAGTAACTTTTCCATCTATTTAATATACTCCTAGAATCTGCAATCATATCCCCATTTTCATTTCGAATTATGTTTGTTCTAGCCTGAAACCCTTTCTTCTCTATACTAATTCCCTGATATAATTCTCTAATGTTCCTATTTGTTGCATTCGTTTCAAGATCATTAATCTTCTCTCTCAAATATTCCCTCTTTTTACTCTTTAGTAACTTAGTGGTTTCCCGTCTAATACTGCCCAACTGTTCTAAATTTACCTTATTTGGCTCGTGTAACCATTTAATTTTTGCTAGTTTTCTTTTCTTTACAATGTCGGCACATTCCTCATCAAACCATTTCTTGTTTTGCCTCTTTATTAAACAACCAATGCTTTCTGATGCTGAAAATTTAATAGTATCTCTTATAGCCTCCCATTCTTTATTTATATCAGGTTCTTCTTCGTTTGCCACATTGTCATCTGAAGATTCCAGTACTTCAATTCTATTAGCAATTTTGATTTGGTATTCTTGCCGCATTTCATCATTTCTCAATTTTTCTAATTCATATTTTTACAGAATCATCTTTAGCATTCGTTCCTCTCATAAGCGATAGCCGTTGTCTGATTTTCACTCTGACCAGATGATGATCCGAATTGCACTCTGTCCCTCTAACTGATCTAACATCAATGATGCTACAGTGCCAGTGTTTATCCACTAATACATGATCTATCTGGTTCCGAGTTTCTCCATCTGGGGACGTCCAGGTGTATTTATGAATATCCTTATGCTGAAATGTTGTGCTCTTAACAATCAGATTCTTTGATGTGGCAAATGTGACTAATCTAACCCCATTGTCGTTACTATCTTCATGAAGACTGAATTTTGCCTATTGTTGGTTTGAATATATCTTCCCGCCCCACTTTTGCATTAAAATCTCCTAAGACAATTTTCATATGATATCGTGAAAGGCTATCAAATAAGCATTCTAATTCTTCATAGAACTCATCCTTGATCTTGTCATCTTTATCTTCTGTGGGGGCATGTACATTTACAATTATAAAATCATGTCGTTTACCCTTTAGAATTATGTATGATATCCTATCATTAACAAACTTAATATCTCGGATAGCGGATAGGATCCTCCTTCTGACTACAAAACCCGTTCCAAATGCAAGTCTTTCTGCACCCCCATAGAATAATGCAAAGCTTCCTGATTCCTGACTACCTTCTCCTGGCCACCTAACTTCCTGTAAAGCGACTATATCCAAAGGCGATTTATCTAGTTCCCGCGTTAATATCTCTAGTGCCCCACTATTTTATAAAGTCCTAACATTCCATGTTCCTAGGAACATGTCCCTGTGTTTGAGCCTTTGGCATGGGTTCCCTGAAGTAGTCCCCGCCCGGAGAACCGAATGGGGGACTATTTGACCTCCGGAAAATTTTACCCCAGTAGAACCCATGTCCGCATTTCTTGACGGTTGTGTTTTTACGGTGAAAGATCGTCACTCTTTCGACCAAGGTACTTATTTCGTCTGGCTTATCACCTTCGACCAGTCCGGCATGGGTAACCCTATCGGCAGCAATGCTACCGCCGGCATAGCTCTCAGGATCATTTAAGCACACAAGCCACTCCACCACGACAAGGTAAAGATACCATGGAGGGCTGGGTAGGTTAATTAATATTACAAATTCCTTTAGGTATATACCATTAGGAAATATAAGTATTTCAACTGATTACGTTTATAATTGTTATTATTATTGTTATTATTATTATTATTATTACTACTCTATTATTGTTACTATTATTATTATATATAATGGAACGAATGACATCCTTAAAAGGATTCGAAAGTTGCTCCACACTATATACGAAAGCGGGATTATTTATAATATAGCCCCTATATTATTAGTTTAATCTTATTGAATTGTGTTTTAGTAGGAACAGTTTTTCTGAAAAAGGGATATAGACCTACTTATGAGGGGATTTCGTAAAAAACTGCTTACAGATGGATCAGGTCAGAATGCGTTTGATGCCGTTGACAATCCCATTATTGTTATTACTATTTTATTATTTTTATTATTTTCGTTGCAGATAACATGGCACGATTATCAGACTAGTATACATCTCAAGTTACTCTAGAATATATACGAAATGAATAAGGGACGAAATCTGAAGAAGTTTCGTGAACAACTACTTAGAGAAGAACATGCCAGATGTATTTACCTTTAATGTTGTTGATGATTATTATTATTGTAAATCACTGCAAACTCAACAATCTCCACTCTTTCCTTAACTCAGCCTTCCTTTTTGTATCCGCATACAAACCAAATATTTATTTTGAATATTTGTGCCAAACTGTATGATAGAGACTCCCATTACCATTTTCATTTTTTTCTTGTTTGTACCTCTCTCCAATAATACATCAGATGCCAATCTTTGATATATTGGTATCATATTTGCCACTAGTTCTGCGGGAGTTTAAAAATGGCTAGACTTAATTTTCTACTTTCACATATCCATACTATTCACATATATTTGGATATCTTTATGTTCAAAAAACGGATGACGTATCATCAAATCTTGATATCCATATATTTTGTTTCAGCTTTTCACCATTGTCTTTCATGACATCATCACCAAATTTACCAACAACTTTCGTTACCTACTCTAGCATTGAACTCACCCATTAGGAAAATCTCATTTGTTTTTGGTATGTTTTCAATTACATGACTTAATACTGTCCAGAACTCGTCTATTATATTATTAGGGTATGCATTTGTGGGTGCAAACACACCAATTATATATTTTTTCTGCTATATATATATATTCACTTCTATAGAAATAATTCGTTCACAGATACATTTAAAAATTGTGATAATTTTTTTTTATATTTCTTACGTTTTGATTCTCTTCCCCCTTTATCAATTCCGCTCCAAAAATTAATATCTACTTAATGTATCTTCTCTGTGTCCTCTTTTATTCGTTTCTGACAAAACTGCAACGTGCAAGTTATATTTTTCAAGTTCTTTTGGAATTCCGTCAATTTTATTCAACAATCCCTGTATATTCCAACATCCTATATACATTGCCCTATTTCTTTTTGCTTCTAGTGTTTCCTATCCGAGGATAAATATTTTGATGTTTTGGAATTATTTTTTTTTACAATGTATAGGAACTGGCCCATAGCTTCAACCCCTATCCAGGAGGACCAGTGACGTTTTCTGGAGTCTACCACAGACCAGTTGCTTTCACTGTAGCTAAGAGTCTGATCCACCCTTTATTGCCTCATCCGCTGTTTGCACCATACCATAGGTTTCTTACTTTGCTACACCCGCCTTTGGAACTTTACCATTACCCTGGCTAGGGACCCTTAGAAAGTACTATCAGCCAGGCGAGCTGAACCAAGGTTTTATCGAGGTGTTAACTCCTCCCTCTCTACCTTTCTCATCCGGACTTGAGACCGGCAATATTGGATTTTATTATTAATATTAATATAAATATTATTGATATTAATATATTATTATTAATACTATTAATATTATTAATATTATTTCAGTAATATTTTTACAGTGGTCAAAATAATACATCAAGAAATTTGGAAGAAATATTTAATCACGAAAAACTGAATAATGAGTTAAAAACTTAAAAAAAAAATTGAGAGTCAAGGACTGAATAATTTGAACACTGAATTTTATTAAAATATTGAGATATGAGTTAAGTTGACAAGTGCTGCAATCATTTCATTTGACAAAATAATAAGGAGATTAAAAATAATTCCTCAGGATTGGGTTTGGATTTGAGAATTTATACACACAACAAACGTTTTTAAATGTCTGGAGACTATAAAGTTACAACATTGTTATCCGCATCAACTATTTGTTGCAAATATTTGAGTAAGTAAATTAAATTAATACAGTTAAAAATTCTAAGAAGAAACGCAATGTGGATGTACGACAGATAGAGGTAAAACAAATGTCATTTTGACGTTAAAATAATTAGAAAGGGCGAAAATTTAATCTGCTTACAATGTTTGTTATTTACAGATCTTGCGAAAGTATATGTTAATATAAATAGTAATTTATTATGGAAAATATTAGCAGATGAGGAGAATCCTAAGTAACTAATTGAAACTATTACATTTTTATGTCGTATCAAACATATAATTTTAAGTAATAAAACGACAGAACCTCTAACAATAAAATTAATAAAGTTGTTCTACAATGATGAAGATTTCGTCCTGTTCTATTCAACATATATAGGCCAACATGTATAAACAAAATCATAAAAAGATTTCCAAAAAGAACCCAATTTACCATGGAATCTATATTTCAAAAAGCAATACGCTACAAATATTACTGTACGCAGAACATTTCGATTTTTTTTATATTAGAAAATGATTTACAAAGGCGAACTTCTTAAATAAAGAATATCGTTAAAAATTATAATATGTAACTACATTTTAGCAAGAAAAAATATGTGCGAATTTGGGGACAAAATAATAAGTTTTATAATAGAACTAACTCGACCGGTGTGGGTGGATTTTTAGGTTGGAAAATATCCAATGGACAAGTCCTCTGGGAGGGACGTTGAGCCATGGATCCTTAATTCAAAGATTTTCTGGCTCGTATTTGAACAACAAACCTGAACAAAAAGGATCCTATACAAAATTTAAATGATCTTAATTCTAACAGCAATACTACATGTCTCATTGAGCTGATGTGATAACCATATGCCACTAATTGACATCTGTAGATAATAAGCGTAAATAAACTAGCCTTCTTAATAAACTGCCGCTAGGAAACATCCTTGTCCTCAGGCGGGAGGTATGGAGTATATACCTACTTACAAAATAGAAATATATGTATTATTGAACAAATAACTTGTACGCTAATTTTAGAAATAAAAATTATGTAGATTTCAAATTTGAGAAATACAATAAGATATAATAATAATAATAATAATAATAATAATAATAATAATAATAATAATAATAATAATAATAATACTTTATTTATTCTGGCAGAGTTAAGGACATAAGGCCCTCTCTTCCACTCAACCAGCACAAATACAAATAAATATTCGACAAATATAGATATACACTATACTAATTATAAACAGTTAAAGATACAATAAATGTAGCAATGTAAATGTCATGTACAAACAACATTTTGTAGGGTAATAACAAAAATGATACGATAATAATAATAATAATAATAACAATATAAATATGATACATTATACGGGAAACACTAATTAATATATATATATATATATATATATATATATCTTACACTGGATAATAATGAAGTCGAGTTTAGAGCAAATATAAATTTAGATTTCTTTTAAAAGTTGCCAATGTCCGGCAGCCCCTTATTTCTTGTGGTAGAGAATTCCAGTTGCGAGAAGTGGAGATGGTATATGACATGGAGTGATGTGATGTCCTATGTTGCGGTATATTAAGTAAGAGCCTATGTTGTGATCTTGTGTTTAAGTTATGGTTTGAGGATAGATACTGGAAACGGGATGATAAATAATTGGGAATCGAGGTATGTAGGATCTTAAATAGGAGAATTAGACAGTGCGATTTTCTTCTCTCTTTTAGATGTAGCCATGACAATTCGTGGAATAATGAAGAAATGTGATCGTATTTTCGAACATTAAATATGAATCTGATACACATATTATGGACACGCTGCAGTTTGTCCGACAATCCGTCACTTATGTCAGTTAGTAGAACGTCACAGTAGTCAAAATGCAGCATCACTAAAGTTTGGATTAAAATTCTTTTAAGAGTTATAGGAAGAAAATGTTTAAGTCGCTTTAGGGAATGCATTATGGAGAAGATCCTTTTAGATGTTTGTTTTACTTGCACATGCCAATTAAAATTAGAATCTAAGTAAAATCCCAAGTTTTTAACGACGTCGGTATAAGGAATTTGTTCATTATCTAATATGACAGCCGGCATATTGCCATTGTTTATGAGGTGTAATAGCCTTGGATGTCCGATAATTATTGCTTGCGTTTTGTTTACATTTAGTTTCAGCCCATATTGTCTGGACCATAAAGATATATGCCTGAGGTCAGTGTTTACTTTGTCAATATATTCATTAATTTCGTCAGGCCTAAAGTGTGTGTAAATCTGTAGGTCGTCGGCGTAAAGATGATGCTTGCAGTTTTGTAGTTTCTTGGTCACGTCATTAATATAAATCGAGAAGAATAGAGGAGCGAGGACGCCGCCTTGAGGTACCCCTTTCCTCACCAAGCGCCAGGAAGAAATGCGATTATTAACAGAAACTGATTGCTGACGATTAGTGAGGTAAGATGCAAACCAATCAAGGCAGTTTTCCGACAGATGTAGTGTCTTTAGTCTCGCTAGCATTAAGTCTGTATCTACTGTGTCGAAGGCTTTGCTGTAGTCGAGTAGGAATATTGCGGTGATTTTGCTTTTGTCCATTGAGTCTCTTATGTCCTCTACAATGTCAAGTAGTGCAGTACTTGTGTGATGTCCTGTTCTAAAACCAGACTGATGTTCATCAAGTAAGTCGTGTGTGGTGAGGTAGTCTGTTAACTGTGAGTGTATTATGAGTTCCAGTGCTTTAGATAAACAGGGAAGAATACTAATTGGTCTATAATCATCGAGTGTTGTGGGAGTGTTTGATTTCGGTGTAGGACGAACTAGAGCCTTTTCCAGAGTCTGGATAAGTCCCGGTCATTATAGAGGCATTAAAAATGTGGGTTATTGTTGGGAGAATAATGTCTATTATTTTTTGCAGGAGAGTTATTGTTATATTTTCTATTCCTTGCGCTTTAGATTTAATACGTAATACTGCTCTTTTGGCGTCATCAGGTGAGATATAGGAAAAAAAGAATTTGTCTGGGGTAGGTTGGGAATATGACATTACTTACTTACTTACTTACTCACTGGCACTATCGAACCCGTAGGTTCATGGCCGCACGGACATAAGCTCTCCATACATCCCTATCCTGAGCTAATGCTTTCCAATCATTCCCTGTATAATCTACTTCCCTCAAATCAAAGTTAATGTTGTTCTCCCACCTCATTCTTGGTCTACCAACTGGGCGTTTTCCCTCTGGCTTTCCTACAAGAAGCTTCCATGCACGTCTTTCATTCCCCATACGTGCAACATGTCCTGCCCATCGCAGTCTACGAGACTTAACTGTTCTTATTATATCTGGCTTCCTATAAAGACCATGTAGTTCATTGTTATGTAGTCTTCTCCATTCACCTGTCTGTTCATCTCTCTTTGGTCCAAAAATTTTCCTAAGAACTTTATTCTCAAATACTCGTAATCTCCTTTCCTCCCTTAAAGTAAGAGTCCATGTTTCGCACCCATATAATATAACTGGTAGAATAATAGTTTTATATTTTTCAGCTTAATGTTTTTTGAAAGGAGTTGGGACATCAAAAGTCTCTGCAATGCATAATAGCATGCATTTCCAGAATTGAGCCTATGTTTAATTTCTTTGTGCGTCTCATTCCTATTTGTGATTATTGTTCCTAGGTATTTGAATTCAGCCACTTCCTCAAAATTTCCCTCATTTGTCATTAGCTGTCCATTTCCATTATATACTGAATTTCTACCTGTGACCATATATTTAGTTTTACTGATATTTACTTCCAGTCCTAATTTCTTAGTGTTACTCAATAGTGTGTGCGTGTTGGCCTTTAGTATCTCCTCGCTATCGGCCAATAGTACTACATCATCAGCATAAACTAACAGCTTATTAATACCATTCAGTTGTAAGCCTTCCTCATTCTCTAAAGATTTAATGGCATGCTCTAGTACAAAATTAAATAGTAGAGGAGATAGTGCATCTCCTTGCTTCAACCCATTCTGGATTTCAAAAGTGTCTGAAAACTGTTTGCCTACACGCACCCTACTATTTGAGCCATTTAGACACATTCGTATAAGTCTAACTAACTTTTTAGGAATTCCGAACTCCAGCAGGATACTATATAACTTCTCCCTCTTAATTGAATCATATGCTTTTTTGAAGTCTACATATAGTTGATGTACAGTGCCATTATATTCCCATTTCTTTTCTAAAATCTGTCTTATACTAAAAATCTGATCTGTTGTAGACCTGTTTTCTTCTAAATGCACATTGATGATCTCCTAGAATGTCATCAATGTAGGGAGTAAGTCTGCTTACTAATATATTTGTAAGAATTTTGTATGAAGTTGAAAGTAATGAGATGCCCCTGTAGTTGTTGCAATCAGTTTTATCTCCTTTCTTATAAATTGGTACGATAATTGATTCCTTCCATTCATCTGGAAGAGCTTCTTTTTCCCAAATCATACTAAGCAACCAGCGTATTTTGTCTATCAATTTTTCTCCTCCTGATTTTATGAGTTCTGCTGGGATCTCATCTGAACCTGATGCTTTATACATCTTCAATTTTTCAATCGCCATTTCAACCTCTAATGCACTTGGCTCTGCGACTAGCATTTCTGCTGTCTGTAACTTAACCTCCTCAACGTCCTGTTCTGTATGTACATTTAATAGCTGATTAAAGTAACTTTTCCATCTATTTAATATACTCCTAGAATCTGCAATCATATCCCCATTTTCATTTCGAATTATGTTTGTTCTAGCCTGAAACCCTTTCTTCTCTATACTAATTCCCTGATATAATTCTCTAATGTTCCTATTTTTTGCATTCATTTCAAGATCATTAATCTTCTCTCTCAAATATTCCCTCTTTTTACTCTTTAGTAACTTAGTGGTTTCCCGTCTAATACTACCCAATTGCTCTAAATTTACCTCATTTGGCTCGTGTAACCATTTAATTTTTGCTAGTTTTCTTTTCTTTACAATGTTGGCACATTCCTCATCAAACCATTTCTTGTTTTGCCTCTTTTTAAACAACCAATGCTTTCTGATGCTGACAATTTAATAGTATCTCTTATAGCCTCCCATTCTTTATTTATATCAGGTTCTTCTTCGTTTGCCACATTGTCATCTGAAGATTCCAGTACTTCAAATCTATTAGCAATTTTGATTTGGTATTCTTGCCGCATTTCATCATTTCTCAAGTTTTTTAATTCATATTTTACAGAATCATCTTTAGCATTCGTTCCTCTCATAAGTGATAGCCGTTGTCTGATTTTCACTCTGACCAGATGATGATCCGAATTGCAGTCTATCCCTCTAACTGATCTAATATCAATGATGCTACTGTGCCAGCGTTTATCCACTAATACATGATCTATCTGGTTCCGAGTTTCTCCATCTGGGGACGTCCAGGTGTATTTATGAATATCCTTATGCTGAAATGTTGTGCTCTTAACAATCAGATTCTTCGATGTGGCAAATGTGACTAATCTAACCCCGTTGTCGTTACTATCTTCATGAAGACTGAATTTGCCTATTGTTGGTTTGAATATATCTTCCCGCCCCACTTTTGCATTAAAATCTCCTATGACAATTTTCATATGATATCGTGAAAGGCTATCAAATAAGCATTCTAATTCTTCATAGAACTCATCCTTGATCTTGTCATCTTTATCTTCTGTGGGGGCATGTACATTTACAATTATAAAATCATGTCGTTTACCCTTTAGAATTATGTATGATATCCTATCATTAACAAACTTAATATCTCGGATAGTTCATCTATTGTCTGTTGTTTGTGTTGTGAGTTGTTGTCAGTAGGGAGGCGGGTAAAATGGTCATTCAACTCATCTAAGATATATGGAATGATTAAGCGACAATCTAAGAACAAATGCCCAAAAACACTAAATTACGATTTCATAGTATAACAGCAAGTAAAATATAGCAGTGGAAATTGGATTTTAAATTTTAGACACAATTTAAGGCCGCACAGATGAGAATTTTGCATCCTCGTTTATGTATAAATAGATTGAGACACAAAAATAACATGTTGACATTTGTGGAAAATATAGTTCAAAAGGATAGTAGAAACTATCCGAACATACGAAAATAATTAGTTAAATCTCCTCCACAGAATGAATTCAATCATTTACCAAAGAAGTATTACAGTATAGACCGAAAGGACACATAAAAAACACCTAAATCACACTGGAGAAATCAAATAACTCCTAATGTACAGGAACAGGCTAAACTGAGCCTAATATGAAACGTTCATAATAAAGATTATTGTTATTTTAATAAGTATCTAATATCCGGCGTGCGCTACAACAACTAAATAGATTAATTAGCTCCTCGGCCTAGAATATATTAAGTGCTTCGGTTGTAACTATATTAGGATTATAATTATAATTAGCCCATAATCATCTCATTTCGGGTAAGGGCCTCCTGCGACTGCAGGGGTGGCTTACGTTATATCCCCGGGTTAGCCAATCCCTTGAAACGATCACCTCAACTTTTTTATGGATTGCTTCCACCTTTGTCTGTCTTGCGCTATTCTAGTTCACAGTTTTCCTATATGACATTTGAACACTTCACTCCAACGCTTTTTTTGTCTTCCAACTTTCCTTTTCCCTAGTCTGGGTTCCCACATAGTCACTGTGTAAGTCCACTTTTTAGGAGCACATGACCCCCCCTCATTTCCATTTCAACCCCATTGCTGATGTTGCTACCTATTTTAGCCTCGTTATCTTGCGGATGTCCTCGTTCCTGAAGCGGTCCCTTCTTGTGATGTTTAATAGCTTCCGTTCCATTTTCCTTTGACAAATCTCTAGCATGGATGTTCCTTTTCTTGTTAATGATCAGGTATGCGAGCCTTAAGTTAATACGGATAGTACACACATGTCCATAACGGTTTTTTTTTTCATTTCTTGACTGATGTCTTTTTCTAGTAATATAAACTTTAGAGCACAGAATTTTTTCCATGCTTGTGCGAATCTCCTTTCTATTTCGTTTAGAGTTTGGTTATACGGCTTGGCCTTACTTACTTATTTACTCATTGGCACTATCGAACCCATAGGTTCATGGCCGCGCGGACATAAGCTCTCCATACATCCCTATCCTGAGCTAATGCTTTCCAACCATTCCCTGTATAATCTACTTCCCTCAAATCATAGTTAATGTTATGCTCCCACCTCATTCTAGGTCTACCAACTGGGCGTTTTCCCTCTGGCTTTCCTACAAGAAGCTTCCAAGCAAGTCTTTCATTCCCCATACGTGCAACATGTCCTGCCCATTGCAGTCTACGAGACTTAACTGTTCTTATTTATATCTGGCTTCCTATAAAGACCATGTAGTTCATTGTTATGTAGCCTTCTCCATTCACCTATCTGTTCATCTGCCTTTGGTCGAAAAATGTTCCTAAGTACTTTATTCTCAATACTTGTAATCTCCTTTCCTCCCTTAAATTAAGAGTCCATGTTTCGCACCCATATAATGTAACTGGTAGAATAATAGTTTTATATATTTTCATTTTTACGGCTTGGCCTTAGTAAACATATTCATTGATGTAGTCGATGTAACTATATACATATAGGCAAATCATGGTGAACCCATCCACTTCGCGTTGACACTGCTAGTTACCGAGGACCGAGTCACGCGGTATAACCGTTCAATTATATGTGGAGTAAAAGCCACATTGTAGACTGTCCAGAGATTGAGATGGCAGATTCATCACTGGATTACTTATTCTTGGCTAGCAACCAATTGCAAGGAACGTATGTTGCTTTCAAGTCTCTAATCAAAACAGGCCATATGGATTCAAAATAAATTAATATATTTTAAATTATCGTTTCGTGTGAATTTCTACAAATAATGGTTTAGAGTTTACGTTTTGTGTTTTGACGGTATATTTATCAACGAACCCTCGAAAATATGGACTCTTACTTTAAAAAAGGAAAGGACATTATGAGTATTTGAGAATAAAGTTCAACACATTTTTGAACCAAAAAGAGATGAACAAACATGTGAAAGGAGGAAACTACATAACGCTGAAATACATGATATTTATAGGGTGCCAGACATATGAATAAGAGTCAAGTCTCGTAGACTGCGATAGGCAGGATATGTGACACGAATGGGGAATGAAATATGTGAATGGAAGCTTGTTGTAGGAAAACCAGAGGTAAAACGCCCGGTTCGTAGACCAATAATGAGGTGGGAGAATAACATTAACTATGATTTGAGGGAAGTAGATTATACAGGGGATGATTGGAAAACATCACTTCAGGATAAGGGTGTATGGAGAGCTTATGTTCATGCGGCCATGCACCTATGGGGCTCGATAGTTCCAGTGAGTTAATTGTTTTAGACTATAATACATGGCGGTTTAATACACGCCATACCTGAAAATCTGTATGTACAAATGTTTAGGCTACATTTGGATGAACTAAATATGCTAGTCGTCGATATTTGCTTTCGGACTTCAGGTAAACCTTCAATTCTAATGGTCGGATTTCTTGATTTTTTGGTAATACCCAACTCGATATTAATATTACAGACTGAGTTTCGTTGTAGAGCATAGAAATTTACGAGCGCTAGAGTGATTTAAGTTTTTGTTTCAGGTGATATCCTACACCTATTAGGTCTAGAGCATAAGACATTTACGAGCGCAAGAGTCATTTTAAGTTTTTTGTTTCAGTTGATATCCTACACCCATTACATTTAGAGCATAAGAAATTTACGAGCACTAGAGTGATTTCAAATGTTTGTTTCAGGTGATATCCTACACCTATTAGGTTTAGAGCATAAGACATTTACGTGGGCTAGAGTGATTTTAAGTTTTTGTTTCAGGTGATATCGTACACATTAGTATATAAGAAATTTAGGAGCGCTAGAGTGATTTTAAATTTTTGTTTGAGGTGATATTCTACACCTATTAGGTTTAGAACATAAGAAATATACGAGCGCTATAGTGATTTCAAATGTTTGTTTCAGGTGATATCCTACACCTATTAGGTTTAGAGCATAAGACAATTACGTGGGCTAGAGTGATTTTAAGTTTTTGTTTCAGGTAATATCATACACATTAGAATATAAGAAATTTAGGAGCGCTAGAGTGATTTTATGTTTCTGTTTCAGGTGATATCCTACACCTATTAGATTTAGAGCGTAAGAAATTTACGAGAGCTAGAATGATTTTAAGTTTCTGTTTCAGGTGATATCGTACACCTATTAGGTTTAGAGCATAAGAAATTTACGAGCGCTAGAGTGAATTTAAGTTTTTGTTTCAAATGATATCGTGCACCTATTAGGTTTAGAGCATAAGAAATTTGGGTGCGCTAGAGTGATTTTAAGTTTTTGTTTGAGATGATATCGTATACCTATTAGGTTTAGAGCATAATGCTAAGCATCTAAACAACCGCTGCGCGCCGTATCTGAAAACGTGTATGTATAAATTTTCATTAAAATCGCTTCTAAAGGCAAACAAAAAAAATCACACATAATAATATAATAATAATAATAATAATAATAATAATAATGATACCAACAATAATAATAATAATTTCATTTATATGCAGAATTTTAATATTTACAGTTCTTGTGTACCTAAAGTTTTATTTTCTACTCCACTCGTCTATATTCATCCACTCCACATCCTCCAGTCTCTTGTTCTCATTTCAGTTCTTATTTCATGCATCCACGAGTTTCGAGGTCTTCCTTTGCTCCTTCTTTCAGGTGGACACCATTCCAATGTTTTCCTGGGAACCTTCCTTCTTGCATTCGTCGTGCGTGCCTATACCAATTTAATTGCTAATCCAATATATAAAAATGAATGTTTCTTTGTTAATACTTTATGCGCGGCCATACCGTTGATCCGATTGTGATGGGACTTTATTCAAAATGCTCGGGAGATTTCCGGGATGAACGTAGGCTATAAGAGAGTTGTGATACTCAACTCCTACACCCTTAAAACTCGCCACGTTTTAGTGGAAAACGTGAAAAAAGTAGCTCTTTGTACGCTTAAATGGATTACGTTGCCTAAACCATAACAAACACAATAAATTAATGTACACAAAATTGAATATCTCAAAAGCTCTACAAAGAAGTCTGCGACAGCTGTTTATCTCTTACGGATAACTCACAATAACCAATTTGTCTTTCATTGATGCCAAGAAGATGGAGACAAGTACGTAGATTCCTGTGCAAGCATAGCAGTACATGGCGGGCATTCTTTTACGGATAACTCAGAATAGCAATTTTTTTTTTTAGCTCATTTTGCCAAGAAGATTGAGTAGATTCCCGGATTTCGCCGGGTAAACAGCACAGGGTATCTAAAAATAATTACGATATAAATGTTTCCTCCTACTTCTTCAACTAAACATAAAAGCACATCAATTCTAATTTATTTAGGCGTAGCAGCGCACGCCGGGTATTAGGTAGTATCTTCTATAATCTACTATTGAATAATTAATATTTATTTTTTCTCGTATTACAGTATTTTTTATTTTTTTCTAATTTTGAACACCTTGCTGCCCTCCTCAAGAAATCCATTTCTATCGACATTAGTATATTACAATACGAGGTTGGGAGGTGGTACTTACAAAACCGAGGAAAGAGAGAAATTTGAAACCGAGCGATAGCAAGGTTTTTACTTTTCGAGATTGTGTAAAATACTTCACAATCGTGTGTTGTATATTATTTTTTGCGCGATGGTGTTTTCAAATAATAAATAATAGTAATATAATAACATCTTTGTTGGAAATATTTGAGTTCATTATAAACAATTGACTGGCGTTAACAGTCTGACCAATATATATATATGCTAAATGCCGAAAATAATTGTTGAGTTTACAGCAGGCCTAGGTATCAATCTCGCACAAAATGACTGAAATTATGAATGATTGTAACCAGTGCTTCTCACTATTGAATTATATATTTGTAACTAATGTAATACTACTACTACTACTACCACTACCACTACCACTACCACTACCACTACCACTACCACTACCACTACCACTACCACTACCACTACCACTACCACTACTACTACTACTAATAATAATAATAACTATTATTATTATTATCATTATCATTATTATTATTATTATTATTATTATTATTATTATTATTATTATAGGCCTTTTCAAATTTAGGGTTTGTATTTTAAAATATCTTTAAACTATTTACATTATCGGAAAACCATTATATTAACCACAGATTTATTATCATACAAAAACCAAGATATGTCTGAAAAACGAAACTTCAGCACAGGGATAAACAGTTAAACCTAGAGAACTAGGTAATAAAGAAAAAAATCCCCATTCTCCATGTTCCGCACCTCACATGTGATACACATTGAAATGCAGAACCAGAAAAGAGTTGAAGCAGTGCACTTTAAAATATTCAAAGTGATACAAATCTCCCGTGGGAGACACCTCCCTTGTGTGTTAGGTCACGTGTAACTTACGTGGTGAGGAACGGTGACTTAAGATTGTATTTTATGTAACTCTAAGATCTCGTTGCCTCTTTACTAAAAAAATACCACACAAGTGGTAATTCTGTTTTGCAGAGGAAAACCTAGTTGATATCTCCAAACGTAATCTTGAGAGGAAAAATAAGTTCATAAAATATAGTTTAAATATAGCTGGATAAGCTTTTTAACCAGACTATTCAGTATAGGCCTATACAATATTTCTGTAATAGATTTTTATAAATTTAAGATATTATAAATACGTTGTGCGCTTTTAATTCAGGATGTAAAGTGAGTACAGTGAATATAAATATACAGTTATATTACTAGTTGATATAGCGATGGTGTAGTAGTTTCAATCATTGCATATGTTGATCTGTAATATGTTCTTGATATGAACATGTTCTTAGGAAATATAAGTCTAATTCCTAGCATAAAACACCTTTGAGTTACTGATTTTCCCAGAGATTTTATTGGAATTATATATCACAAAACCCAATACTATAACATATTTACACCAATAGCAGTTAATAATACTATAATTAAATATAATAATAATAATAATAATAATAATAATAATAATAATAATAATTCTAACTTTATAGTGTATAGAGTAAAAACATTAATGTTTTAATTAAGGTTATTCAATTTTGGTTTCAGGGAAAAACCATATACCATTTTTTTTTTCCATTAACCAATTTAAATGCATAAATTATAAAGATAATTCAGATATTATCTAATCACACTGAGCAACAAAATATAAACTTATTTTTTTGTCTCAGAAAGTAAAATATGTGCTTCTGGTAGTATTTTTTTCTCCTGAATTCAAATATGATATCGGTTTTTGTTCCGGGAGACAGACATTTATAATTCCAAACACTTTAATATTTTCTACATTCTTAAGTACACAATATTCGAACATTCGAACTCACCTAAAATGTAAGAAATTATGATTTTCTGCTATATTTCGTCTGTGGAGCATCCCTCTTTATGGTGCAAACAATAATCGGCCAACATATTTGGACTCCATTTGCCTTGATATCTCTTTTCCATAGCTGAAATTTCCTCAGTTTGCTCATTTGGTTTTATTATACAATGGACAAATGGACGAAAAAACGTTTATTAAAAATACTTATTTAAATCCATTAATTGAAATTGAAATAAAAAACTGTGGGCGATGGAGAAATTCCGAATACATATTTGAAAATACGATAAAATATTGCATTAAGTACAACTATTGATACTCATGAGACAAAATCATGTTGACGAGTGTTATCTACATCATACAATGCACAGATATATATGCTCAACAATTATATTGTCTATTGTTATGTCATCATCTTGTATTATTTTTCCTTTTCATTCATGCTCCTTAAAATTCTATCCATACATTCATCGAAAGTTGTTTAATTTTACTACATACTTCCACATCGTGATGGAGTTCACCTTATACCTACTGTTAGGGTGTGTTAATCTTTAGTTTGTTTTTTACAGTCGAAATTATTTTAACATTTTCCTTTACAAAATAAAATAATTAAGTTTGTAACTTTCTGTTATAGTAATATCCAACTTCATTCGATCTCTTGTGGAAATCATGGCCGATATCTTACAATGCGTTCAATTTTTAATAAAAACAATCAATAGGCCTGTGTTTATTTTAAAAACATATCAATATTTGTATTAATTGACAATAGTAAAGAATACATGTTTATTACAGCATATTTAGAAAGAGATCTTAAACATTCAGCTTAGTTTCGTTTTTGTTTTATCAAAAATACATTTCAACAGGTTGAATAATAATGACGATGAAGATAAATGGCTCAGCCCATTGTTAAGCCATAGCCTCTCCTTTGTCAGGAGTTAATAGACAACGTTCATTTTTAGTTACCTTATTTGCCCAAACAATCAGACATCTTCCGGTAACAAGCAACAATTACAAAGAGCCGTAGACATATTGTCGGACTGGGCGGAAGAAATTGATATATATGTGAATGAAAGGAAGGCAGAATTAGTGGTATTCAGAAAAGGTGGGAAACTAGCAGAGAGAGTGACTACATCACGTACAGAGGTCAAAGACTACATACCAGTAACTCATTTAAATACCTGGGAATTAGTGTACAGATGACTGGGAATCATTTTCTATATATCTGAAGGAACGAATGGTAGCGGCAGTACATAATATAAATTATATTAAATATTTGCAAAGGATATCGGTAAAAACCGCAATGAAGCTCTTCAATGCCAAAGTACTCCCGACTGTCACATACGGCTTGGAATTAATTTGGGAACATCTAACAAGAAAAACAGCATAATTAGAGATTCTCAAGGCGAGATTCCTCAAAAGAGCGTTGGGACTAAGTACACGGCGTCCCGATTAATCAATGTATTAGCTAGAGAAACCTTCTATTGGAAGACCTAAGACTTAAAATGTTACTGCCATACACGGAGTGCCTTCAGCGGTTTTAAGGGAACGAGAGGAGAAGAGAGAAGAAATCACGGCCGAATTCTATAACACGGATGCAATGACATCTACTGATTGGCAGCGTGCGGGCTATGACTTGAGACATATAGTAACAAGATTTTCTGTGCATGGGTTCCATCACGGAATATGTAGAAGAAAGGGATACCACCAACCTGGACCTGATTGTGTATTTGAGAGATGTGGGGAACCGTGTGATACCTATGAACTATTCGCAGAGAGGCGAATCACTTAAACAGTTATGTTCTGTAATATAATATTGTATGCACATTAGTGCGCATTTATTACTATTATTATCAGTCAGACATCTAATAGACAACTAAGGTATTACTAGGATATTTCAGGTCGGTTAATTTTGCTTTAAAGCCTCTTTGTTCATGTTTAAGGTTCTTTTTACAAGCCCTGCAAATATTCAGACTCGGGATCCTCGGCTTAAAATCCCTCCCGGAGGTTTTTCCATCCTACAAAAAGTCATCGACAGCGGCCGGATTTGAAACAGCAATCCTCGACATCAGAAGCAAAGGAGGATAACCACCGCCGCCGCCACCACCACCACCACCACCACCACCACCACCACCCCGCCGCCGCCGCCGCCACCACCACCACCACCACCACCACCACCACCACCAATAATAATAATAATAAGAATAATAATAATAATAATAGCAACAATAATAATAAACTAGTAAGGATGGAAATAGTAATAATATAAAAAATCATAGGAATGATGATGATAACAACAATAAATAATAATAATAAATAATAATAATAATAATAATAAATAATAATAATAATAATAATGATAATAGTATTTATTAGGAATATTCCACAATACAGTGTATCTCCTTCAACCCAGTCTGATTTGTCGCCACAGGTTTCTGTCTAAAGTAACTTCTTCCCTCAAATCTCTAGCTTCCATACTTCTCCTCGCTCCTTCCATTCAGCGTTCTATAGAACTGCTTTTTCCACTTCTACCATAATAATAATAATAATAATAATAATAATAATAATAATAATAATAATAATAATAATAATAATAATAATAATAATAATAATAATAATAATAATAATAATAATAATAATAATAATATTATTATTATTATTATTATAACAAAATTAATAATAAAAATAGGGATGATTATAATAATAATAATAATAATACGAAAATTAATAATAGGGCAATACTATTATTAATAAAAATGATGAAAGAATTTGAATCTTATCGAAGAATGTTGAACTATTTAATGTATTGTGTAATTCGTAGTTATAAAAACTATTATATTTCCCACAACCCACATCAAACATTCAAATGCCATTACAGATGCTTAATAAAACGCTCCATGCATAAATTGTGTTGTGTGCATTTATTTCTGAATATTAGCATTTAAAATATTTGTCATAATTTTGAATGTTTAGTTCAAATAATAGAATGAACTAACAACAAATACAGCCACAATCATGTGTATATTAATATTTCAAAGGATTCAAAACCTATCAGCATGAAGAATATTTTACTTTGCATCAATATATTGTGTTCAAGTTAACATTACAACATACGCCAATTAAATTATAAACACGCACGCAAACATAAGTTTATTTTGTTGTCGTGAAGATAAATTCCAATTTATTTATATACAGAATTTTAATGTTTACACATCTTTCGTGCCTAAAGCTTTATTTTTCTTCTCCACTCGTCTCTCTCCATCCAATCCATGTCCTCCAGTCCTCGTGCTCTCATTCCAGTTCTTATTTCCTGCATCCACGAGTTTCGAGGTCTTCCTCTCCTCCTCCTTCCAGGAGGACTTAGGAAATTTTTTGGACCAAAGAGAGATGAACAGACAGGTGAATGGAGAATATTATACATCAATGACTACATGGTCTTTATAGGAAGACAGAATAATAATAAAAACAGTTAAGTCTCGTAGACTGCGATGGTCAGGACATGTGGCAAGGATGGGGAATGAAATACGTGCATGGAAGCTTCTTGTAGGAAAACCAGAGGGAAAACGCCCAGTTGGTAGACCAATAATGAGGTGGGAAAATAACATTAAGCAAGATTTGAGATACATAGATTATACAGGGAATGATTTGAAAGCATTAGCTCAGGATAGGGATGTATGGAGAGCTTATGTCCGCGCGGCCATGAACCTACGGGTTCGATAGTGCCAGTGAGTATGTAAGTAAATTGCTTACAGTTTTCGTATATAGTTAAATATACAATTGCTTCGTAGCGTGTACAAAATAATATAAATAATTACTGATACAAAAAGGAATTAACTTTTTTACTTTAATATTTTCATCACGGTTCTGTGGTATTAAAAATAACGGAGGCGACTGTATTCATCAGCGATACATGAATATTGTAAGACCATGTCAAAATGGATCCTGTATTAACCAAGAACGTTAGAAATATATTTTTGTGATTCTATCCGACATTATTAAGAGGACGAATTTAAATTTAATGTGGATCATATTGAACACTTTGTACAGTTATTAGCATACACCTTTTATCAGCATAAATTAAATTGATTTTACAGATACTCAGAAAATTTTAATATAGGCGCCATACAAATTAAAATACAAACTTGGAAATACGTGTATGAAAGCGCCGGAGAAAATCAATGAAATGCCGCCACGTAGTATGCAAACACTGTTTAATTCATACCGTGGAGGCAAGAAATGTTGTCAGCAAGTATAATTATGTTAACATTTAATTTACCTGGTGCAGTGATATCTCCCACAGGAAGTCGCTTTGCAGCAAATCCTTTGAGAGAAATTATTCTGCTCCTGAAAATAAAAATACAACGGATCAACTAATATTGTTTAATTCCAAATGGGACAATGATGTGTATAAAATTCAGAATATTTTGAGTTCAGATTACATTCCCTTTTACTTTGGGCTGATTGAATAGAATATTAGTCTAGCGGTTACCAAGCTTGAGATCCGGCAGAGTCCAATAACGTTTAGGGGCTACAAATCTTTGGTATGTCTTCCTATATAAGGGATATAAAGTCTTGCGTTCAGTCTCGCCATGTAAAGGAACCTTAAGCCTAAAATATTAAATTTCTGATCAAACTTTGTCGGAAATTTCTCGACCAGAATTGATTTGCAACACTAATGACCTGAGCAGTTCAAATGCTTCGTTAATATTATATACGTCTACTACCGATCTACTATAATGAGCATTAATGTCACTTTGTAAAGTTTTCGTTAGAAATATGGCAAAATTATTCATAGCAACAAACAATATAAACATAATACAAATAAAGGGGAAAAGTAATAACAGTAACATATTGCTTTTTGGCGGAAAATTGGTTATTCAGAGTGCACTTTTAGATATTTACGTTTTTAAAAATCTGCAGGTATTTGGTCCCAATGGCAATTTGCGCATAAATGTGATAGAAATGATGGGAAGTAATTACTTCAATATCTAAAATCTATTCTAGGACTACCAAATAGGAGCTTTCCCTCAGGTTTTCCTGCAAGAAGTTTCCATTCTTTTCTCCATTCACCTATCTTGCCACATGTGCCCATCGTTGACAACGAGACTTAACTGTTCTTATCATATCTGGTTTCCTATAATGATCATGTAGCTCACTGTTATGTCGTCTTCATTAGCTCTCTATTCATCTCTCTGTGGTCCAAGAATTTTCCTAAGAACTTTATTCTGAGTTAATTGTAATCTTTCCTCCTCTCTTAAAGTAAGATTCCATGTTCCGATCCCTATATTATTTAATTTAAACTTTGTGAAATGATTTGTTAAGTCAAAGACAATATATATATATATATATATATATATATATATATATATATATATACATATACGTGTGTGTGTGTTGTGTGTGTTTGTTTACGAGGGTTGGGGCATAAGTCATGCAAAAACTCTTTTTTTAAATTTTTGTTCGAATGGAAAATTCGAAATAGACACATGAAAGAATAAGGTACGAAATACATGTATGGACATTTTGTATTACGTCTATGCTGTGCCTTATTTATTTATAGTAATTTGACATCACAATTCTGGTTTCATGTTTCACAACAATTATGAAGCATCCATATTATTGCCTTATAATAACCTCAAAGTAATTATCTGCTACGTTCACAACACGTATCAACTTTGCGGGAGGCGTTGCATTACCATTTTCCTCACCATGTGTGAATCTGGTCATCTGCTGTTGTACAACGTAAACAAAGTACTCTCATTTCGCAAACCAACGTTTCTTTTACCTTCTCGTTTGGGATCAAAGTCACATGGAGAAAAGCTAGAAAAGTACGGAGGATGCTTTAAAAGTTCCCATGTGCATAGCCTCCTACACATTCTGCTTTGTGGCCTTCCGTTGTCGTGGAGAATGACTGCACTGTCCAGATGATCAGGACTTTCTCCCAAACGCCAAGTCGTACCTATCGCTGAATGTAATATGCATTATTATTATTAATCTGCTGCCACGGCTTTGCCATGTGGGCGTTTCTGACGTTATACACCATCAATTTAACGGGTAAGGATTTTGACGGAATTATTGCTTCCTTTGTAACCCAGTATGTAGCCAGTCCGCAGAGTGGTGTTTGAATTCTGGCTCGTATGCCGTGGTCCAAAATTCATCGTCGGCGATTATTAATGACATGAAGTTGTATTCGTCCTGTTTTCATTGTGCTAGGTAGTGAAATCGCGTCAACATTTGGAATGTCTCTTGGTACATATGAGATTTTCCACAGGTTATGATCCACATTTCATGTGATTTCAATTTTCAAATGCCACTTACGTTCGCTAACTGAAATATTATCTGTCCTCCAGCAGGTGCTCTATTACTGTCCGCGCAACAATGGACCGTACATTACTGATATTTCGGGGCCACACGTTCCTTCCTGAAACACCCGTACCCACCTCGCGATTGTTTCGTATTTTTTCCAACAGTTTACATTAATTGCCTGTGATATTCTCAGGCATTTATCATGCGGAGAATGATGTTTCGATGTATAAGCGCTACACAACACGGGTTACCTACATCTCGTAGGATTTAAGGAGAGATCAGGGCTTCCTTGGTTTAGGCTAGGGGCATGGAAATTTCTAAAAATTAGCGACGATCACGATATGCGAATATGTCCAATGTGCGGGAACTTTGAAGATGAGATACATATATTAGGAAAATGTAATGATTTAGAATATTGGAGACGTCAGTTAATACCGGAAAGATTTCTAAATTCAAATCGGGAAAGATTGGCATGCTACGAGTTATTGGTAAATCCAGAAAATTGGATAAGCCTCGGTAAATTTCTGGACAAAACGCGAAAAATAAGGACAACACTCATTCATGAATAAATATATGTTATCAAAATGCAATACCATTAATTATTAACAATTATATATAAATTAATTAGTGTTAATGCTATTGTGTTATTATTTAATTGTAATATTATTATTGTGTTTTCTTTATGTAATTGTAATGTTATTGCTGTTTTTGTTGTTTATTTTTCTTTACACTAGTACCAATTATTACTTTATTGTAACGGACTGTCAACAGCACGTACGGCTTACTGCCCGTGCGACCCATATTTGTAAATAATATTGTAAATATCTTACTTTTTGTCTAATAAAGTCCTACTACTACTAATACCTACATCTCGCATGGCGAATGGCCGCAAGAAAATTATTTCCCATCGCTCTCTGTTGCTAGTACCGGCATTCAAATAGCAATATGTTATTATTAGGACTGCACATCATCCATGCAAACCATTTTTAGATCCGATGACATTTCTGCGCAATAAAAGAATAACTGACATTGCTTAAGCCTAAACCTTTGTACATAAATTAAAATTATGATCACTATGACATAATTTATAATGGTAATAATAAACTGGAAGGCGGCTCCGTGGCGCAAGCGATTGGACGCTTTCCTCTCACTACATGGTCCCGAGATCGAGTCTCTTGCACACCATGTGAGTTTCGAGGTGAACGAAACCGAACTATGACCAATTTTTCTCGGGGGATTTCATTCCATCATTTCTCCATAGTCATCTCACCCATTTCGTT